>CM060683.1:90187858-90787858 GCA_030686995.1 Artemisia argyi | reverse complement strand
AAGATAAAAGTACAACTAATTAAAATATATTTACTAACATTAATAAACTGATAAATAAATATAAATAAATATAATTAATGCAGTTATTAAAACACCCCTTACATAAGAAATATAAATTATCAAGCATGTTTTACAACCAACTTAAACACAATTCATACATTAAATTCACTAATACAAATAATAAAGCACATTATAAAATACAAGCCCGAACAGCCAACGAGCCAAATGGCCACGGGCCAAACGGGCTCGACCTCAACGAGCACGAGCCCGAAAGGTTTACAACTCTTAGTTATCACTTTTTTCTTTTGATGTCGTTAATATTTATTTTAACGTACCCGCCGCTGCAACGCGTAGGTACCTTACTAGTATGATATAACTAAAAAACAATCTCTTATTAAGGGCCCGTATGGTTTGGTACTTTTGGATTCAAAGAATATTTTCAAACCCACAAACTATTGTTTGGTATAAAAGAGGAATGGATTTATGTGGGCCACACTAGCAAAATATGATTCCACAACAATATGGTGTCTTTTGACAAATCCATACTCAAGATGGGTCACACCTTTATTTACTCTCTCACAACATATTCAATAAATTAATAAAATATTATAACTATCATTAATTTTGATAATATTTTATTAACTAACTTTTAAAATATTATTTTTCTAATTACATATTATATTTTTTTCTCTCTCCAAATCCAAATTTTAAACCAAATTCAAATCCAAATCCGAATCTAAATCCTAAACCTTCAAGAAACCAAACGGACCCTAAGTTTCATATTTTTTTCTCAATCACACACCCATTTCCAGTCCCATTTACAAACCTGACATACCTTTAGTTTTTGCTCAAACAGAAAGTGTGGATGACAAAAAGACTTACCTTAAATTGTCGTTAAGTGTTCCCTCGGCATCTCACCTATGAAGAATAGCAAAACGGAACGAGCTCATGGAATTTAAACATCATTTTGCTTAGTGTAATAGTGAGGCCATTAGACCACCGGCCTATTATTTCAGAAATCCTTAATTATATCCCCGATCAAGCACTTTAAAAGACCTTCTAAAAAACACTAGTTATGTGTGAGTCGGTGAGTGTAATATTGATGCCTGTTATTCAACCTGGCCCTTTGTTCGATAATCGCTACTTTTCCAGCAAAGGAAAATCTGAAATTGTTGCTTCTTGGTCTTAAAAAAATTGGTCTGTTAGGTGGCGGTGGCGAATAGGCCACAAGGATTGTTTGATGGCCGATAGTTAGGTGCACGTGTAGTATAGCATGCTGTCCACTTATGTACTAGGTGATTTCCTGGTGGTTGTTGAAGTAAAACTTTGTTTGTACTTCAGACAAGTGAGATGAATCATTCGAACTCTGGATTGGTCCTCCGGATTCGGGGTGATCCTTGTTGGTAGTGGGCTACTTCGGATATCTGCAAAACAGGTACGTCCGTTAGTCTCACCCCGGGAATGTATCCCAGGACCAACCTCTGGCGTGAGAGTAAGTATATGTTCTTAGAGAAAGAAAGTATATATGAAGTTAGAGAGTGAGAGAATTAGTTAACCTTTAAGTGGAGATTTCCTCTCTATTTATAGGCTTTCAATATGGAGTGCCAGGCTGGTTTGTACTTAGTTCCTTAATGTTTGCTAATTTATGCTCCATTGTCATATACTTGGTGTACTTGTTTGTACTTTGGTTCATGTACTTACTGGTTTATCCGAATGGTTATGACCTCCGGAAGGTTGAGGTCATGCGGACAATCCCAACCCTTCGGATATTGGTCTGTCTTGCTTAAATACATTTGGGTACGTTCTGTTTGATATAGATCCGGAGGGTATTTAACTGTACGGCCTAAATCCAGAGGGTACATACGCCAACATGTCCCCCCCAGTATCATAGTATTGGTTATGCCAATGGTGTGATACTTAAGTTTACTTTTGTAGTTTTTCGGAGGGTAAGTCATAGCTTCGTCGTTTGCTAGAGTCGTGTACAATGTGCCAAAAGTAATTAATGTGTCGTTTAAGGTGCGCCGTCGTTTTCTACTGCGTCCTCTGGATTGGGACACGTGTACGTTCTTCATGATATACGGTTTGGATGGAGACACGTTTGCCCTACGGGTGACATGTCGTTTCGCGCCCAATTTTTACCGTCTATAAATAGTTCTCTTTTTCTCATTTACGCCACTGTAATTTTTCTTCTCCACACACACACACAGACTTCTGACACGTTCTATCTCTTCCGTATTCCGAACGATTATTCTCATCGTCTTTGAGGTACGTCCTAGTCCGTTTAGTTTTTTGTTGTTTGGCTATACTCTTCTCCTTATCGGACTCATTATGTCGGAGTCTACCGCATCTTTTGAGTATGAGGATGTATCCATGCCGGAGGGTTCCCACGTTAAGAAGGATATACATCTAAGGCAGTCTGTGATGGACGAAGGCGAAGTACTTGCCGTAGTGGAGACTTTTGGGATACCGAAGGATTTACATCCGAGGGTACCTCCGTTGGGTATGACGATGGATCGATTGCCTGAGGATGCCATTGGTTTATACGCGGAGTATTTCTTTGACGGAGGCCTCACTGTTCCCTTTTCTACTTTTCTTTTAGATGTTATCAAGTATTTTAAGGTCCATATTTCTCAGTTGGTTCCGTTGGGTATGCATCGTGCTACCCTTTTTGAGGTGTTGATGAGTGCGCAAACACTTATCATTTTTATCGTGTTTAAACTGCCAAAACATACAAAAACAATCGAAAAGTAATCAAAATACTTAAATTATCCCAGGGATTGTGTTTTATGTGTTTTAAATGCAAAACGAGCAAAAACAAACAAAAAACGATCATAGTTTGCAATATTGGCAGTTTCAGTCCCCCAAGTTTCAAAATTTGTCAGAAATAGTCCCTATGCATTTATTTTGAAATAAAAGTCAACCCAAGTCCCTAAAAAATCAAAAGTTATCAAAAACGGACTTTGGGTGATAAATTTGGAAAAGTTACATGTTTGGTCCCTGGAGTTTGGAAATTTGCAAGTTTAGTCCCTGGGAATTTTTGAAAATAAAAAAAATTGCAAAAATTGGTTTGTGGAATACTGATCTTGGGAACAATAGTCCTTGGTGATACTTTTGGAGACTTACACTTTCAGTCCTTTGGTTTTGTTAAAATTACAAAAATGGTCCTTGTGTTTATATACTACACCAACCGGACCCTAATAGATTTTAAACCCAAAAACAAAACCAACTCATCACCACTCCAAGCCCATCACCACACCCTCCAGCCCACTACACACTCCCAGCCCATCAACACCCTCAGCCCACCTCCACTAAAAATACTACCCCATCCCTTCCCAGTCAACCCAAGTCAACAAACAAACACCCCCGTTTTATTATCCCTTTCCCAGTCAACAAAGTCAAACCAATTGACTTCTTCCCCCCCCCCCCTCCAACCTGCTACTTCAACCTCCATACCTCCACATCACCCAAACCACTCCTTGTTCCCTTGGCCTCCCCCAAGCTCCAAATTTAATTAATGCCTCAAATACCTCCCAAGTTACCTCAGCCTGACAAGATAAAGAAATTGGCGCCAAACATCCATTTGAACGGCTAGGATTATTCCCACCCAATCCAATGGGTGGGATTTGTTCAAGAGGAGGCATTGAAGTCAATGGAGCCAATAATTCAGAAAGAGGAGAGAAGGAAGAGGCAGTTAGGTCATTTTAGTATATATAAGCCTTTGTAAGCCAATGTGGCAGATGTAGACTAGTATTTATCTTTAATTCAGTGTATTTTTCTTTAATTGTACTCTTTTTATCAAGTAATGAAAGTTTATGTTTAAATTAATTCATGTTTTTCAGTTTTCCAAATTTAACTAAGTTATTCAAATTGTCATTTCAAGTTATAAGTTAATATAAGCTCACTATAAGCTCACTTAGATTCAACAGTTAAGTTCAAAAGCTTATTGAGCTTTTGAATCAGCTTCAAACTCAGTTCTACAAATATTGCTAAAAACAAAAAGAAAATATATATATATATATATATATATATATATATATATATATATATATATATATATATATATATATAATAAAAATCTGTGTTCATGGGAGATCAAGCTGGAAGCAGGGATTGGAATGGATGAATTCTGGGTTTAGATCCTCAAGGGAGGTTATAGGACAGGTTGCATACCTTGTGTTAGGTCACGATTATAATAACATAATCACTAATAGAAATCTAGATCTAGAGAGAGAAAGAGAGGTAGAGAGAGAGAGAGAGTGGAAGGAACTCTTAAGAATGGAATGAAAGAAAAATGAAATAACAAGAGAACCAACACCTCTCAAAGGAGAGGTTACATAGTATTTATAGGTGAGGACTAGGGCAACACTCCCTTCCTCCCTATCTTGAAAATAGAAATGGGCTTAAGGCCCATGGGCTTGCTACATAAGCCTTAAGATTAAATAAACATACAAGCCTTAGCAACCTATTACAAGTAAATGACCGAGACTTGATAAGTAGTAAAACTACGTTCCCAACAATCTCCCCCTAAGGGTCGGTCATCAAGGTTGCTTGACGTCTTCGTCTTAATCTTTGACTTTCAATGCTTTAGACGTCTTCTAAATCATTCATCGTTCTTTGTTCTTGGTTGATGTAGTTGTGATCATCTTATTACAACATGTAATGACCGAGACTTGAATAAATATAAAAGTACGTTCCCAACAATCTCCCCATAAGGGTCAGTCATCACGGTTGCTTGACGTCTTCTTCTTTGTCTTTGACTTTTGACTCGTATAACTTAAGACGTCTTTGTTCGTAATAGATGTGGTAGTGATTATCTTATGAAGTTATTTGCCATGCGTCACTTCTGCGTCTGTGGTGGTCGTCGTCCATTCCAACATGCTCATACACCTTTGAACTTAGACATTCACATGCACGTAGTTCCCTTTCATTCACATAGATCTTTAGTCCTTAAACTTTGTAGATTCTTTTTTTTTTTTTTTTTTTTTTTTTTTTTTTTTTTTTTTTTTTTTTTTTGTGGCGTAGAATCTAATTTTGAACATTGTGTTGCACAGATCTTTGAGGGAGCTTTTGATGACTTCAAGATGCATGTATGAGCATGTGGAATCCGTCTCCATGGAGATGATGTGTCCCTGCATGTAAACAGTTAGCAATAAAACATCCGGTACTTACAGATAAGGAATTAGAGATCGTCAACAGCATAGTGTGAAGACTCCTTCTAACCCTTATCAAGGCCGTTCCCATATCAGATACTCCCGAAAGAGCTTACGAGACCTACTAGGTAGCTCAATGACTGGGTGAGTCGCTGGGGATCACTCCACGACTGTAGACCGTTAGAAACCACCGCAAACACAAAGCGTAACTCACGAGGAGTTACCGAAGTGACCTGCTGTCAGGGCTGTTTGATGTTGACCCTGGCAGGAATTTCTGTTCAATCATTGAGAAATACATATGTAATTCTCTCATAAACGTTCTCGGCAGATTGCTCAGATCTGCGAAGGACTCGATAATTTACAGCTGGTGCCCATTGATGTAGAATCGCCAGTTGTAGAAATACTAAGTTCCTAAGAGACCTTTGATGTATCTCATGGCTCTAGACTCGATAAGTGCTCACTTAGGTTTCCTATACGGAGACTAGGGAGAGGTCTCCTGCTTCAATATCAACTATCTCTAAGAGATAAGTCGATAGATTACGCTGGTTCCCCGTGAGAATGAAACAAGCTCTTTTAAGAGAACTTGAGTGGTTAAGAAGGTTTAGTGCATTGCGTCACTGGGTCCATGACGACTTTATCTTCAATACCGGTGTTGTCTTTGCAACATCCAGTAGCATATGAATTGAACCCGGTGTCTGCCCTAAGGTTGAACATATGGAGGGCTATTTCTTTTCACCCTTTTCTTTACTTTTCTTTTTCATTCTTCAACCCCTTCTTTCTCCTTTTCATTCTTTACTCCTTTTTTTTCGTATCATACCTAAGGACTTCTAGTTCTAACTATTGGTGATGTCCTTGGGTAGATCCCTCCGGCTCTGGCGGATCATAGGACGGTTATTACCTAACCTTAGTCACCTTATAACTCCATGACTATCCTATAATTGCCATTGAAACCTTTGAAAATCTCTCAAAGTGTTTGTGATTATCAAACATTTAAGTTTAACACTTTGAGAGTTTTATGTTTTATGAAGGGCTCCCCCTTCGCATGTGCTCATATGTATTTAATAAATTTGCACATGCGGGAGGAGCGAGCACTTTTTGAATTGATCCACTTTTAGTGAACAAGACCGATTCGAGACACGCTTACATCACTAGCTAGACTAGCTTGAAGTTATTACCCGGCCTGGTCAAGTCCACAGAAAGTTTCTCGAAATGGTACATTTCTACTAAGATAAATCCTTTTCGAGACACGCTTACGTGGCTAGTTAAAGAGTTCCATTGTCAGCTTTTAGGTGACAACTAGCTCTAGTAACTAACTTGATGTTATTACCCGTCGAGGAAAAGTCTTTTCGAATTTACTAGCTTTTATGTTTCGTCAATTCCTGGGTGAATCTGAGACTAGCTCGCATGAGGTTTGACTTTTAAGCAACATTTAACTTTCATATTTTAATCACTTTCACTTTTCTCCCCCTCAAAAATAGCATATAAGATGTTGTTTTTGAGAAACATTTGATTAAAATATGCCTTTTGAGTCTTATGGGGAGAAATCAACAAGAACTTTTGATTTTGAGAACGATGAGTTTTCAAGTGCTCCCCCTCAACAAGTGAATACTCATTGAGGTGAAATACTTGTCTTTTGAGCAGAATTATGAAAATCAGAAAATGTTTGATTAATTCTACTCAAAAGTAAGAAGCCTTCGCTCCTTATATAAGGATTGAGGCACTGAAGCGTACCTCAGGGTCCTTTAATTACAAGCACGGGTTGTACACTGTTATGTGTGCACAAACCATAAAACATGATTTTGACAAAGCATTTTGATTTCAAGATACTCCCCCTCAAAACGAGCATGTGTTTTGACATTTTTAAACTTTGGAGCGAATTGGGGAGTAAAGGTTTGAAAAATCTTGAGCAAAATTTTGAAAAGTTTTGAAAAACCTTTTGAAAAATTATGAATAAATTTTGCTCAAGATTAAGAAGTTTTTAGATAAGCTTTGCATGAAAACTTCTTCTTGTTTTTAAGGATAAGTGCGCGTTTGGTTTTAAAGAATGGTTTAGCAAGGCACTTTCCTTTCTTTGAAACCCGAGTTGTACACTGAAATGTGTGCACAAGTCGTTGTTTTTATACAAAATTAGTTTTCTATTAAACAAAACACTCCCCCTCAAATAATGAACATTATTCGAGAGATAGTCTTCTTGAGCAGAATTTAGAATCGTATTAAAGAAATACTTTTTGAAAAATTCGAGAGATGATTCTGCTCAAGGTTTTAGAAAACATAATCAAGTATTATACAACAAAGAATGCTTGAAATTCAAAACTCTTTTACTGTTGAAAGTTGTTTGAGACTCGGAGTCTCTCTTTTGAGTTTTTAAAATCTGAAAAAGATTTCCATCGAAAGTTGAACCTCATGGGTTCTTTTGAAGTTTTGATTTTGTGATGGATTGAAAACTTCAGGTATTTGGGATGCCCAAATCAGAGACATTCTTTTATTGAAGCCAAAGCATTCCAGATTTTGAAAATTTGAAAGGTTTTGAACAACTTTGCTTTGGACTCCACACTTGCTTTACCGGTGTAAAACGAGAGTGTAGAGTTTGGAAAAATTTGTTTCTCACCATTTTGAATCCATTTACCAGTTTAGCCTTTAAACACATTTTGTCCTTTGACCTCAAAATATGTTCCATAAGAAACATTTTGTCGAATGTTGAAATCTTGACTTTCAATGGGATGACATGTACTTGCACACAGAGAAAATGCATCAGGCACAAACAAGTATACATATGAATCAAAAATCACATTCTAAATCTTCCTAAGTGCTCAGAATTCTCAAATTAACACACAAGATCACAGATTAACTCATCCTATCGCTCGAGATTTTCCAATTATGATTATGCTTAGGGGTAATGATTTGAGTCTATGCACACATGTTAGCATCAAAATGCAGGAATATTGAACAAACAAATGTCCTGGTAGCAGCAAAGACATCGACATCTAAGACCCTAAATCACATGATTCTAAACCTATGTTGTATCTAATTGAGCAAGTACACCAATCGAGCAATCTTTAGCGTTCTCTAAAGCTATATAAACTAGTTAATTAAACTAAACACATAAAAAATGAAAGCCCTGATAGATAACCCTAGTTTCTGATTATGCTTTTTTGACCGTTGAAAACACTTGAAACATTTAGGGAATGATTAGACAACAACCCAGATGAAATTAGAAACTCACAATCGGGAACATTCGAGGAAAAAAAAATCGTTAGTCTGAATCGATGAGGTTTATCGATTATGTGTGATACTTTTGAGAATATTTAAAGAAACATTTATTAGAGCTCGTTTTATTTTCCATGCAAGATCCTTTTTCCTAAGTTTAAGACATTTGTGAATCTTTACTCATTAAAGATTAATTACTTTTCCATTTGAAGTCCAACTTAGAATCATTGCAAAAAAAATTTCTTTTCTCCCCCTCGAATTAGCATATATTTTGTGAAATCTTTTTGTACATTTTAATTCGAGAGATCATAGAAGTTTTTGAAAATGAGATTTTAATACGAATGATGAAGAAACATTTTATCCTTGAAGAATTATGATGAGGTGTGCAAACTTCATGATAAATGTGAAAAGTTTTCTTCCTCTCAAAACATGTTCCATTTTGACAGAGTAAAGCAAAATTTGTTTTAATGAAGGAACATAGTTTTGAAGTTACGAAGTTTGTACACAGTGAAAGAAGATTTTTTTTTTTTTTTTTTTTTTTTTTTTTTTTTTTTAATATTTAAAGAAAAAAAAAATTAGATGTTTGACTCACTTAGTTTTAAAGGAAATTTTGCAAATCATCTGGAGTCAAACACCGCATACCAATATGGTGAACTAAATCAACAAACCTTGATGAAGGTAATTATCTCGCATGTGAGCAGGATCCAAATTGCGTGTAGACGACTCAGTAATGTCAGGAATGAGTTGAGCCGGTGCAAACGGATTAAAGAACGCCTCAGGGTCATGCTCTGCGGTTTGTGGAACTGATTTAGGTATGGAGTCTTCAGCTGATTGTTGTGAGTTGGACCCGGTTTGTTCTGTGGTTGTTGGAGATGCAATTGGAGGACCGTCTCTCCCAACAGTTGTTGTTGTTTGTGAGGTGAATCAGGTACTTGATTGTGATCAAGATGTGCAGCGGAAATTGGTGAGACCTCAGAAAGACGGTTTTCAATCGTATCCTCAAACAATGGAGCAAACAGGGTTTCCACTTCCTTGCGGGTGAGAGACAATTGTACAGCCGAAGAGTCCAGAAAGTTCAGACAGTTGAATGCGGGTCCTAAGCTGTTGTGCTCAGAAGCCATTGTTGATGTGCTTTTAAACGGTTGGATGCGGGTCCTAAGCTGTTGTGCTCAGAAACCATAACATTAAGCTCGGGTCCGAAACTGATTTGTTCCGAAGCCATTCCTGTTATATCTGCAAAGAAAGAAAGAAGAGACAAGAAAAAAAACAGAGAGCACGGAACCCCAAGAGAAACTGGGTTCCAGATGTTAGAAGCATAAAGATATAGTGTCAATTATCTTCTTGACACTCGAACACACAATTCCGATGGTTTACATTCTTGTCTCAGAGGTAGATGTTGTGGAGATCACATTAGTTTTGGTGCAAATGTCTAAAATCTTTCCTGTAGGAATCCACCTAAGGCCAATTGATTTGAAAATTCTACCCGTGGGTACCCACCTAGTGTTAGATCTAGGAGAAGTTTTCCTTTTAGATGCAGTTGAATGAATTGTGGGAGCATCACTTCTTTGAGAAAACCTACGTCCTATGTTGATCCACTTCTTAGGTTTCTGACTTATGACTTTTGGTTCAACGGGTTTGTTTGTCTTAGTCGATTGAGCCTTTTCAAGTGAATTTCCCTTTTGAAGATATTTTAAAGCACAGACATCATGATTATTTCCGCAACTACTCTTAGATGCTAGCCAATTCCTATTAGTTTGTTGAGAACTCCTAGGTTTTGGTTTGCTACTACTAGCAGTATTTTGCACTACATTGGAAGGCTTCACATGAGGTTTTGAACCTAGAATTCCATCCTTTTGAAGTAGCGCCTTTTTTCTAGCCTTTTCTAGATCATAGTTCTTGTACATGTCATATTTGCCATAAAACTCTTTACTTTTAATGCTCGTTTTAGACACTGTTTTCGAACAAATCCTAGAAGAGCCAGGTATAATCACGTGTTGAGATTTAGCAGACACAGATGCATTTTCCTTAGGCCAAGAATGTGGAGTGACTGGTTTTGTCAAATTGTTTTTCTCAACAACTTGGGAGGCAAACCGAGGTTTTGATAATTTAGGTCGTTCAGATTTAAATGCAGTTGGTTGTCGAACCACTGATTGTTTTCTGTTTGTTTGAGAAGGTTGTTTCCCCAAGATTGATGGTTTTGCCAACTTAGTATCCACACTCTGGCCAGTCAGTCTTCTTAATTTGTTTTGTAATGCAGCATGTGCAAAAACCTTTGCTTGAATTTGACCTTTTAAAAGCTCATTTTCTTTAACTAATGTATCCACACGTTTACTTTGTTCATTAAGAAATTGACCATTGTTGCCCGAATTTGGAGATTCATTTTGCAATTTAAGTTCAAGCGAGATGCAATGTGCCTCAAGTTTTGAAAAATCTTTCTGAAACTGGGCAATGGTCTTTTTGAGAAGATTGTTATCAGACTCAAGAGTTTGTTTTGATGTTTCAGTCATTTGATAATCAGGTAAGGACTCAGACTCAGAACGTTTGTCAAGACATTGTACAACATCCTGGTCAACCTCACCTTCATTACTGAAGTTAGGTTGCTCCGATTGTTGTTTCTCATTAGCAGGCATAATGTGATCAACAGTAGATTGTACCTCATCCATGTGCTCTTTGTCAAAGTTGGGTTCTGTGTCATAGATGGGTATGACTTCTTCCTCATCCATCTGTTCTTTGTCAAAGTTAGGCTCTGAGTCATAGAAGGGTATGATCTCTGCACAGTCTGCATCTGTATCATTCCCCAATCTGCTGTTGTCATCCTGCACTTCTGATTCTGTCCCATTGTTATCCATGAAAACCAAATTAGCTTCCAACACATCAACTTTATGAACTTGCTTTTCTTGAATCAGCAACTTCTGTTCATTCACTCTTTGGTCATAATTTCTTCTGTGAAGAATCGTCTTCTCAATCGAATCCAAATCTCGGATCAATATGTCTTGGAAAGTTTGAACCTCGATTCGAGTGTATTCAAAAAAATACTCACATGCCATAACACTGTCATAAGAAGAAAACCGAGAATCGATGAACTGCTGAAACTGTTCCTTGATCACTCTGAAGGTGGCCATGGATTCATTCTCGTGAACTTCTTCTGATGCAAGTTGTTTTTCAAGTTGATTCAAGATGTCGAACATTGTATTCGTGAAAATGTCAACGTCTTCTCCAAAGAGTGACGAAAATGCCTGTTTGAATCCTTCCTCGGAATGAGTTCCTGCTAAGTCTGTGTTAGAGAGGATCTTGAGGTGTGAATAAAGTGATCTACATTGTTCCATGCATCTCTTCACTAAATATGTCTCTAACTCATGCATCAGAGACCTTGATTGATACATTTTCTCTCCGTTTAATCTCACAATTGGATCTTCAGAATCATCAGAATCATGCTCTGGGCATGTATAATTCATGTGAGATTCCTGCATGTTTGCCATTAACATCACATCTGCTGTATCGGTTTCCAAATCTGCTGTATTGGATTCTAAATCTGCATATTCATCATCAGATGGAATATCTTCCATGACCCTTTGCAAAACAGCATTGAGATTACCCCCTTCAACTTCCATTTGACTAAGTGTGGCATTGTATTCAACATTATCGTCAAAGAGTGGAGTTGAATCATAATCTTGATCTTCCACATCTGCAATATTTTCTGTATATGCCAAAAATGCCATGCTCGGTTCGATAAGATCTTCTTCATCATCAGAATCTTTCATTGTGTTAAAGCATTCAGAAGTCGAAGTCATATTGTCATTGCCTTTCTTGGAAGATACTTGACTAATCTTCACTAGATTTTGCAGAAGAGATTGCATATTATTATGTAGTGTTGCAGGATGGTACTGAGGAATGAAGAAAGGCTCAGGTGCATTCGGAGGATTGAAGAAGAGACCATTTGGAGTGTAAATTAAGGATCCATGGTCAACAACTGGAGATGGTGGAGCAGGGAGAATGGTCTTCAGAGGACTCATGCTTAAACAGGATACAAGAATTTGCTTCATTCTGATGTGATGAAGTTCTTTTGTATGATGCAAAGCTTCAAGATATTTCCACATATCATAAGCACTGGCTTGAAAGTCCATATTCATGTAAACTGAATTGGGAAGGGCTGATGTCATGAACCATGCAGCCTGATGGTCAGCATAGCACTGAGCGAGTTCAGTAGCATTCAAATCTGCAGTAGTTTGTAACCTCATAATCCCAGTTGAGTCAGCAAGAAATATCATTTTGTATGGACATTCTCTAATGGATTTAAGCATGAGATCTGCAGCAGGACGATATGTGAGCCATTGAAGAAATCTCCGTTTCCAACAAGTAAACATTCCTGGTAGCAACATTGGAGGCCTTGATTCATTGCCAAAGAGCAGAACATGATCAATGAGGGAGCTGTGACTTTGTTGTTGTTGCTGATGAGAACATTTGTGAGGAAGGTAGTTGGAAAAATGTCCTATTGCTGATGACTGTTGCTGATGAGAATATTCATGAGGAAGGTAGTTGGAAGAAGATGATTGAGACATTGTAGATGACATTTCTCTCCCCCTTGATTGTTGCGACGTAATCGAAATAATCAAACAAAAATGTCACACGCAAGGTCGAAATAGTGAAATCAGATTTCCCTCCAAAATTAATTTGAAAAATTTTCTGTTCCAAAATTTTGAAAATCACTATAAAATGCCATTCTAATGTCACAGGAAAAATTTGAGTTTAAAAAATTTTGCCGCCAAATTTCACCGAAAAAATTTGAATTTTTGGCCGAAAAATTTGAATTTTGGGCCAAAATTTTCAACGTTATACCAAAATTTAAATTTCGCGTAAAAATTGAACGTTTAGTCTCTGGTAAAAAATAAATTTTACTCAAAATTTCCCGCCAAAAAACTTTTTTTTTTTTTTTTTTTTTTTTGAAATCAAGAAGAGAAAGATAATAAGGAAACTTTGATAAGAAGAGATGATGTGATTATGTTAATTTGGATCGTTAAAGATAAATACAGGTAATAATTAGATTAGATATTAAACTCGTTATGTTCAAATTAAGGAGTCTAACTTGATAAGTTCTGAAGATTGGTAAAACTCGATAAGTCCAGATCCAAATCCAAACTCGATAAGTACACAGTAAGGAGTCTAACTCGATAAGTCTGGTAATAGTGCAAACTCGATAAGTCAAGGTAATACTCCAAACTCGATAAGCTCAAATTATGGAGTCTAACTCGATAAGTCCTGTTGATTTTTCAAACTCGATAAGGCAAGGAATTGGTTCAAACTCGATAAGTTAAACAAGTCCAAACTCGATAAGTCTTCAAGTCCAAACTCGATAAGAAAGAAGTTTCCAAACTCGATAAGCCAGCAAATTCCAAACTCGATAGATCAGTAAAGTTCAAACTCGATAAGTAGGAAACGTCCCTTAACTCGATAAGGTAAAGAAATTTGGACAGAGTAACACTTTAAGAAAGTAGCAACTGATCCTAACTCGATAATCGATTAGGAGAACAAGGCTAACTCGCCAAATTACAAAAAACCAAACTCGATGGAATTAAGTTACCTAACTCGATAGAACTAGCTTAGCTTTCTAACTCGATAAGACTGTTGAACTTCTAACTCGATAAAACTTAATGTAATTCTAACTCGATAAAACAAATGGACCTTAAACTCGATAAAAAACAAGGTAAACTTCTAACTCGATAAAACAAATGGACCTTAAACTCGATAAAAAACAAGGTAAACTTCTAACTCGATAAAGTTCAATTTGACCACTAACTCGAAAAATAACGTATGAACAGTAACCGAATCTTGACAAAAAATTTACTTTTAAAACCTAGTTTTTCTTCCAAATCAAACCTAAATCAACCTATATTATCCCTTGGCGAATGATACCACTTGATAGGTCACGATTTTAATAACATAATCACTTAAGAAATCTAGATCTAGAGAGAGAAAGAGAGGTAGAGAGAGAGAGAGAGTGGAAGGAACTCTTAAGAATGGAATGAAAGAAAAATGAAATAACAAGAGAACCAACACCTCTCAAAGGAGAGGTTACATAGTATTTATAGGTGAGGACTAGGGCAACACTCCCTTCCTCCCTATCTTGAAAATAGAAATGGGCTTAAGGCCCATGGGCTTGCTACATAAGCCTTAAGATTAAATAAACATACAAGCCTTAGCAACCTATTACAAGTAAATGACCGAGACTTGATAAGTAGTAAAACTACGTTCCCAACAATCTCCCCCTAAGGGTCGGTCATCAAGGTTGCTTGACGTCTTCGTCTTAATCTTTGACTTTCAATGCTTTAGACGTCTTCTAAATCATTCATCGTTCTTTGTTCTTGGTTGATGTAGTTGTGATCATCTTATTACAACATGTAATGACCGAGACTTGAATAAATATAAAAGTACGTTCCCAACACCTTGGTTCTTGGTTGTAAGCTCACAGGATACATTTGTGAGCATATTCTCATATCTCTTTTTTATTTCTACTGTAGCATAAGCTACTTATTGTTCATTTTTATTGATATTAAGTGTTTTGTGCTTATTTGGTGTTAGTATAGTTCAATTTGTGCTTGCAATAGTAGTTTGTTAATTAAATCTTGTAGTTGTGTTGATTCTTGTTTCAACTGTCAAAGTGTCTCAGTGGTGTAACCTAGTGTATTTTACATTAAGTTCAGCTCAAATAAGTTGCATGTAGCTTACTGAACACATCTATATCAGTAGCATAGGTATAAACCTTTTCTTTTGCTCTTAAATATTAAAACAGATTACTAGTAGGGGTGTTTGGATTAAGCTGTGAACATATGTAGGAGTTGTTGTTTAGAGTCAAAAATACTTTATGCATTGTTGTTTAGTGTAACTCAGTCCATTTTGATAAATTCCTTGGTCACTTTTGTTCCAAAAGTCAAAAATCACACTAATCCACCCATATCAGTTGACTGTAGGGATTTGGAAACATCAAACCTCACTCATTTTGTGTAAAAATTGTTCTTATAGCCATATTCAGTCATAATATAGCTTAGTATAACCATTTCAGTCCATTAGATCAAATCAAAAATCATAAAAGTCAAAGTGCAAAGTTTTACTAAAAAGTCAAAAATTGAAATCTCAGATTTTCACCAAAATGGCATGAATTAATTTGATTTTTGTGTTGTGATTTAAGGTCTGAAACTTGTTGTATGTTTAATATGCCAGTAGAACTTGTGATTTTCACAAGTTTTATATTTTTGTGATTTTTTTAGTTGACAAATTTGCCCTTGGAACACACCTGCAGGGCAACCCAGTGCCCTGTGCACTCAGACCCCATTTTACCCGCCCACCTTTGGTGGTATTTTGTGGCTAACCCAGTGGGTCCCACACCTCCGTCGAAGAGAGCCGGAGGGAGTATTTCTTCCAAACTTCACAAGAAGCATAAGCTGTCTGCTGACCATGTCATTGATTTGGACGCTGCTGAGAGGGTTGAGGAGCCGGAGCCAATCCGTTCGGTGCAGCCAAAAGATCTCCCATCTGGTATGTCTTTGTGAATAATCTTTTTGCCCATAATTATTTATTTGATTTATTTTTACCATTTATTGACGAAGGTTCTTTATTTTCAGGGGGTTCGAAGGGTGCCTCCCAGCGTCCGGGGAAGGAGGTTTTGATGGAGGGGGAGGATATTGAGGTAGATATAGAGGGGGATGACGAGGATGATGCCACCTTCGTTCCTGCGTGGGTGGTGAAGAGGGGGACTCACATGAATAATGCGAATGTCTGCCGGGATATGATGATCAACTTGGCCACCCCTGGTGAGGAGAAGTATTTGGATGGTCAAGACGACAGTGATGCTATCCGAAGGTCTTGGTTGCTACTGGGCAAAAATGCTACGGCTCAAGCGGATCTCATCTTCCGTTTTGAGTCTCTTCTTTGTGAGCACCAGAAACTATCCGAAACTCACAAGGTGTGTGACAAGACCTTTGATGATAATTGGAAGAGGTTTGGGGAGATGGCTGAGGAGCTGAAGAATCTGAAGGACAAACATGCAGAATGTGCTAAAGTGAATCCGGAGGGGATTCAGAAGTTGCGTGCTGAGAATGCTAGTCTGGAAGATAGGGTTTCTCAGCTTGAGGTGGAGAAGGAGGAATGAAGGAAGGTTTCTAGGGAGCAGGCCGAAAGGATCAAGTTGTTGGAGGGTCAATTGTCTGATGCTAAGTTGAAGTTAACTGCTGAAGAGAAAGCTTACAAAGAGCTTTATCAAGAGAAGCAAGACATTGCTATAGCCGCCGGTAATGCCGAAATGGAGAGGAACCGTATAATCAATGAGTTCATTCCGGAGGTTATCCACCGTTTTCTTGGTAGTCATGAATTCCGGACGGCATTGGCAGAATCCTTCAACTTGTATTATCAGTCTGGGCTAATAGATGGGGCTGGCCTATTTGATGAGCCGGAGAAGGCGGCCAAACTGTTAGGAGAGGTCGAAGGGATGGATATGGAGGCCGATGACAAATATCGTTCATTATATGATCAGGCCCTCTCCCAGGACTACCCCTTCATTCAAAGATCCGTCAGACCATCTATCATAAATTTGACGAGCTGATAGCCTTGGTTCCTGATCCTGCTCCTGCTCCGGAGGTTGAAGGACCGGAGGTCGAATCTCATACTGAGAATCCCTCTGGTAACCAGTCTTTGGACCAGAATGCCTCGGCCTTTGTCTGAAGTTGATGTTTTAAGGGTTCGCATACCTCCATTTTGACTATGGACATAGGTATTGCGGATCCTTTGTGAAACTGTTGTTCTTGAACTTTTTCTGTTGGAGACCGTATGTCGGGGTCCGGATACTTCCATTTTGACTATGGGTTTGGGTATCCCGGATTCCCTGTGAAGCTATCTCATTTTACTGGTCGCAATTGATGTAATAGTATAGGTTATTAACGTTCCGTCATTTTGTAGAATGGGTCTCTCGGAACAATTGATGTATTTAGTAATATTATGTAATAGAGTAGGTTATTAATGTTCAATCTTTTGTTGTTCCCTTATTCCGGAACACTTGATGTAACCGATTTTGATCAGATGAATATATATCATTTCCCTTCTTTGCTACTTTTGTTATTTGTCTTTATGCTATTTTTAAGTTATGTATGTGCATATTCCGGGACATTTGTGCCTTTCAGCTATTGGTTTTAGATCGTACTCATTTGAGTTTAACTTACTGGACAACTTGTGTCCTCCGGCTTTTGGCCTTAGATTATACCCACCTGGGGGTTTTATTATACCGGACAACTTGTGTCCTTCGGCTCTTGGCCTTAGATTATACTCACTTGGGGTTTTATTATACCGGACAACTTGTGTCCTTCGGCTCTTGGCCTTAGATTATACCCACTTGGGGTTTTATTATACCGGACAACTTGTGTCCTTCGGCTCTTGGCCTTAGATTATACCCACTTGGGGTTTTATCATACCGGACAACTTGTGTCCTTCGGCTCTTGGCCTTAGATTATACCCACTTGGGGTTTTATTATACTGGACAACTTGTGTCCTTCGGCTCTTGGCCTTAGATTATACCCACTTGGGGTTTTATTATACCGGACAACTTGTGTCCTTTGGCTCTTGGCCTTAGATTATACCCACTTGGGGTTTTATCATACCGGACAACTTGTGTCCTTCGGCTCTTGGCCTTAGATTATACCCACTTGGGATTTTTCCTTACTAGGTAACTTGATGTTAAAGAAAAACAACTTTTCTTATGGCCCAACTGCATAGGATGTTTTATTGATGATAGGAAAATGGCTCATGCCTTACAATAAGTCTTTCAGAACAATTGATTACATAAAACATTTTTTTAAATTAATTGCATGCCAGGTTCGAGGTACTTCTATGTCGTCCATGGTTTGTAGTTTGTATGTGCCATGTTGGTAGGCTTCCGTTATCCGGTAGGGACCTTCCCAGTTTGGCCCTAATTTTCCTTGATCTTCCACCCTGCTGGCTTCATTCTTCCGATACACGAAGTCTCCCACCTTGAACGCTTCAGGTCTAACCCTTCGGTTGTAATATTGCTCCACCTTCTTTTTGTATTTGGCTTCCCTTATTGCTGCCATTTCTCGCCGCTCTTCTAACAAGTTTAGGTTTAAGCCGATTTCATCGTCGTTGTCTTCTGCGTTTGCCATCATGGTCCGAAAGGTGGGCATACCGATTTTCGCTGGGATGACCGCCTCGCTTCCGTAGGTCAGACTAAAGGGAGTTTCTCCATTGCTAGTTTTTAGAGTGGTACGGAATGCCCATAGTATGTTTGGTAATTCATCTACCCATCCGGATCTTTCCCTTCCGAGTCGTGACTTGAATCCTTTCATTAGGCTTTTGTTCGCTCTCTCCACCAATCCGTTGGCTTAAGGATGAGCTACGGCCGTGTTGATTTGTGTGATATTCAATCTTTCGCACCAACTTTTGAACGGATCTCCCACAAAATTGCTTCCATTGTCTGTGACGATTATTTTGGGTAATCCAAACCTGCAGACGATGTTGTCCCACACGAATTTTTTCACTTCCTTTCCGGTTGTTTTGGCTAGGGGCTTTGCTTCCATCCACTTGGTAAAGTAGTCAATGGCTACGATTACATATTTGACCTTCCCTGGAGCTTCGGGTAAAGGTCCTAACACGTCTATCGCCCATTGGAAGAACGGCCATGGGGCCATGACGGAAGTTAACATTGTTTTTGGTAATTTAGGAACTGGAGCATGTATTTGGCATGAGTCACATTTCTGGATAACTTCCCTGGCGTCCCGGTGCATGGTCGGCCAGTAATAGCCTTACCTCATAAGTTTAGCTACAACGGACCGTGGTCCGGAATGCATACCACATGTTCCTTCATGTACCTCTCGGATGACATAATTGGCTTTGAGAGGTCCCACACACCGCAACATTGGTCCTAGATAGGATTTTTTGAATAGTACGTCATCAATTAGTGTGTAATGGCTTATTTTCATGCGAAGGGTTCGGGCTTCGTTTTGATCCTCCGGCCATATCCCTTCTTTTAAGCACCGGAGTATAGGTGTCATCCAGTTTTCCTCTTCTTCTTCTACTATTGCGTTGATCATCTCTTCCTCAGTGGATGGTTTCTCCAATACTTCCACTAGGATTTCCTTTGTTAAGTGGTTGAAAGCTACGGATGCTAGTTTGCTTAGTACGTCTGCTTTTTGGTTTTGTGCTCTTGGGATGTTCTTCATTTTGAAGTGTTTGAAGCAAGTGATATATTCCTTGGCTTTGGCGAGATATTTGGCCATACTTTCCGTGTACGCAGTAAACTCCCCGTTGATTTGGCTTGCCACCAGGTTTGAGTCCACTCGCACGTCCAGTGCTTCTATATGCATTTCCCTTGCGATTCTCAGTCCGGCCAGGAGTGCTTCGTACTCTGCTCCGTTATTAGTAGCTTCAAAGTTCAGTCTGAGAGCATAAGTGTATTCTTCTTTTTTCGGACTGATCAATACCAGCCCTGCTCCGGAACCTTTTTTGCTAGAAGCTCCATCGGTGTACAAGATCCACTCTCCAGTTTGGGAGATGTTGCATATCTCCTTGCCCCTCCTTTTTGGATCCGGATAAATGGTGCCGATGGGTACTTCATTGATTAAATTGGCCAGTACTTGTCCCTTGACGGCATTTCTGGGTACATAGGTGATGTTGTAGGCTCCTAGTTCTACCGTGTACTTGGCTAACCGTCTGGAAGATTCAGCTCGGTTTAGTACTTGCTTGATAGGATGGTCCTATATGACTTTGATGGGGCGAGCTTCGAAATACCGCCTTAGTCTTCTAGACAGATGTAGTAGTGCTAAAGCCAATTTTTCGACTGGAGCATACCTTTTTTCGGCCTCATGCAACGTTCGGCTTACGTAATGAACTGGGATCTGCCGTCCTTCCCTTTCGACCAACATTACCCACTTATTGCCTCCATTGCGGCTGATAGATATAGGTACATGTCTTCCTTTGGTTTCGGCGTCGTTAGGCATTGTAGCTCCAGGATCATCTTCTTCATTTCTTGAAAAGCTTTTTCAGCTGCCTCCGTCCATTGGTATTTCTCCTTATTGTCTTTGGTGATGTTCTTTAATGTTTCAAAAAAGGGCAGGGATCTTTCGGCAGATTTTGATAAGAAACGGTTTTGTACCGCCAGCTTACCACTTAAACTTTGCATTTCCTTCAATGACTTTGGCGATTGCATATCGGCAATTGCTCTGGTTTTCTTGGGGTTTGCTCTGATCCCTTCGGAAGTCACCATATATCCGAGGAATTTACCTTCTTCCACTCCGAAGGAACACTTCTTGGGATTTAGTTTCATATTGATCCCTCGGAGATTGTCAAATGTTTCTGCTATATCGGCTAAAAGCTCTTTCTCTGTTTGGCTTTTGATGACCATGTCATCCACATATACTTCCAAGTTTCGGCCAATTTGCGTCCGAAAGGCGGAGTCTACTAGTTTCTGATAGGTCGCTCCGGCATTTTTCAATCCGAACGGCATTTTGACGTAACAATATGTTCCATGATCGGTATAGAAGGCTGTTTTCTCCTCGTCTTCCTTTGCCATTTGTACTTGGTGATATCCTTTGTAAGCATCTAGGAAACATTTGTATCGGAACCCCATTACTGATTCGATTTTTCAATCTATTTCAGGCAACGGATAGTAGTCTTTGCGACACGATGAGTTGAGGTTCTTGAAATCAATGCACAGCCTCCAACTCTCGTCCGGCTTTTTTACTAACACAGGGTTCGATATCCAGGTTGGATATCGGACGGGTCTGATTATCCCGGCTTTTAACCACTCTTCTACGTCCTTGTTTATAGCTTGATTCTTTTCTTCCGAAAAGAACCTCTTCTTTTGTGCAATAGGTTTGTCTTTGACATTTACATTAAGTTTGTGCTCAGCCGCCCATCGGGGTACGCCAGTCATGTCCGAAGGTTCCCATGCGAAAACGTCCTGGCTGTTCTTGAGTAACGTTATTAGCTGCCTTTTTCCTTCTTTTGAGAAATTTTTTCCTATTGTCACTAATTGCTCTGGGTATGCCGGATGAACCAGTATTTCTTCGGTTTTCGTTGTCCTTTCTTCTATCGTGGGCATCAGAAGACTTTCAACCTTAGTTTCTTTTTCCAGTAAGAATTTTTCTTTCAGCTTTTTGCATTCCGATATGATGACCGATCGGGTGACCAAAGTGGCGATACCTCTTAGTGTTGGGAATTTCATCATGGCGTGTATTGTTGAAGGGATAGCTCTTAACTTCTTGATTCCGGAACGCCCCAGTATTACGTTGTAGGGGAGGGGGATCTTACTATTGCAAATTTCATAGTTGTCCGGCGATATAGTCCTTCGTTTCCGAAGCACACTTCTAGTTCAATTTTGCCCAACGGATTTATGGCTTCTCCAGCGAATCCAACTAGCGGCGTGTTTGTTTTTGTCAGTCGGGATTGGATGGAGGGATCAAGGTTTAAAAAGCAATGTTCATACATCACTTCTATCGAAGCGCATTGGTCAACATATACCCTACGTACAGTATATCCCTCGATCTCTGCTTCAACTATTAGCGGTTCTTCGGAAGCATCTCCGGGAAGTATCGGAGGGAAACTTATAGGGGTATTCATCCATTCTTCTTCTTGATCCATGATTTTACGTTTATATTTTCTCTCCGGATATCAGATCATATTGATGATTCGACCTTGGTTGGTGTGGTTATTATTTCTTGGAGGTACCCTCTCTCTTTGCCGGACATCCCTGATTAGGTGGTCCAGTTTGCCTGTCTCCATAGCTTTTTTAAGTTGTTCCTTCAGGTTGTGACAGTCGTTGGTGAGGTGACCCTTTTCTCCATGGTAGTCGCAGTACTTATCCATGTTTTCTCTGGCAGGTCTTCCTCTCAATGGGGGTGGTGCCGGAAGTCTAAGATGGTGTTCAGTTGCGAGGATTTCTTTGGGAGCTTTGGAGAGTACATTTAAGTCTATGGGCCTGACATCCCTCCGATTTCCATCATTGCGGCGGTAGTCCGTTCTATAATCATTCTTGTTTGGGTTTTCGTTTCTATCTTGGTCGTAAGGTGCATAGTGATCATTTCATCGGGGCTGGAACTCCTCTCGATGGATATCTCTCCTGCGATTCCCCTTGAAGGAGGATCGTGGTGTATTTTGATCATTTCGATTATACAAGTTAGGATGATAATCTCTTCGGTAACTATCTGTTCGTTCTCCCCTTGGTACTTTGGTTAATCGATAAGCTCTTTCAGAGCAGATGAAGTCGTCCACCCTTATCATCATTTCGGTTACTGTTCGGGGAATTTTTTCGGAGAACCTCTTTTCCAGCTCCGGACATTTACATCCGTCCATAAAAGAGGATATTTGCATTACCTCCGGGACCCCTGAAATACGGCTAGCTTCGTCGGTCCATCGTTCCTTGAATTCCGAAAGGGCTTCATTGGCCTTCCGGACAATCTTAGTTATTTCCATGGGGTCTCTGATACATTTTCTGCGAAGAGCAAATCTTTGCACAAATTGTTCACATAGAGTGTCCCAATTGTCAATACTTCCCCCTGGAAGGCTATCGAACCATCCTCTGGCTGCATCATCTAAAGTTTGTTGAAACATCATACACCATATGGGCATAGGCCAAGCGCCCTGGTTGGCAGCACCTTCAAATCTTGTAATGTGGTCATCCGGGTCTGTGGATCCGTCGTATAACTTTATGTGGGAAGGCATCAGATATTTTGCGCTTTTGGGTCCGGAAAAATCAATTATCCTTCGGGTGAATGGACTTTTGGATGCTGCTTTGAATGGCTTGGAAAGATCATCCGTTGTTTCCTCTTCGGCTTTCTGAGCCTCGGCCTCTTGAGGTCCTTCCTCTTCGAAGTCGAGCCGGATAGGTTGGATTGGTGTTTCCCCCGCAGCATTGTATTGTTGGATGAGGGCTTTCAGGGTGGTGATGTGATGCTATATTTTCACGTCTACTCTTTTACAATCTAGATGAATTGCTCACTAAGAAGTGTTGAATCTCTCTTCTTTTTGCTTTTTGCTTTTTGCAGGTCATCATTACTGCCTTAAATGCACTCTTTGTTGATAAAGCCGGTAGAAAGCGATTGTTACTGGTAAGGATTAGCATTCGATGCCAACACCGTTCTAAGCTTTTTGCTGTTTGTTTTCTTTCAAGGCCTTTTCTGAAGTACATATATGTATGCAAGGTTTCAGGAGCTGGATTGGTTATGGGTTGTTTACTAGCGGCAGTATCATTCTACTTGAAGGTAATCATTAAGGCTTCGAAAAGGTTACTTTTTTTTATGTCCCCAAACAAACATAAAAGAATCCTAATTACCAATATCTATATTTTACTTTGGGAGAAAAGTACATTATCAGCTTCTAGCACTTCAAACATCTGTTGTCTAACGATCATTTCGTGCACCAGACCTATGATATAGGACTGGCGGCAGCACCTGCGGCATCGGTAACTGGCATATTGGTATTTTGTATCATGTCTGTTTGTATCTAATTGTATGTAAACTGCTTTTTTGTACTCATTTCCAAACACTCTACATGTACTTTTAGGTAATGAATCTGATTGGTGATGTTAAAGGAAAGGTTGCTGTGATGATTGACAATGCTGGTGAATCATCAAAAACCTGAACCAAAATTTATAAAGTTAATCATGTCCTAATTTGAGTCTGCATCTAATTATCCATCATTTCCAACTGTTTGTATATAGTTAATTATGTCCTAATTTGAACCTTTGCACCTATAAATGGCAAGTCTTCTAGTGTTGTGCGAGAGAGGTTTATGAACTTTTCACCTATAAATGGCAAATCTGTATTAATGGGTGTTTGGTTGCTGATACGTGCATGAAGGTACGGTGAAGACCAAGTCTCAAGCAGTTGATAAGTTAGTCCACGATGTGCACAAGATAGTGTATTTGCATGCATCTAGGAGAAAGAAGTGGTCAATAGCACAGTGCATTAGAATCCCGTTTACTTTTAATTAGTTTCCCATGTTTGAATATTATTCCTAAAAGATAGGCTAGTGGCAGTTTCATTTCAAGTATTTATATGTAACATGTTTCATTGGAATATCAAGAAGAGAAAATTGCAGTAGTCTTATATTGTTTAGTAATTAGTCGGTAGATAGTTTAGAAGGAGAATAACCATCTCGAATCGGTTTCTATCAATTGGTGCTTTCATTCTCGATCTCACCATGCCTCCTCGCAAAGACACATCAAATGAAGATCCACCCACAAGCTTTCAGGATCAATTATCCGCTCTAAACGCAAAATTTGATGCCCTTGCCAATAGCTTGGCGACCCTTCTCCAAGCCCCACCGCCGCCGCCGCCGCCGCCCCCACCAAACACCACTACAGCTCATGGCTTGCAAATCTGCCCTGCTAAAATCACTCTTCCCACCTTCGACGGTTCGAACCCACTTGATTGGCTTTTTCAAGCCGAGCAATACTTCGCTTTCTACAACATAGCCACCCATCAACGCCTTCCCATGGTCGCATTTCACTTGTCAGGGGATGCACTTAGTTGGTACAAATACCTTGTTAACAATCGCCTACTTACCACATGGGAAAATTTTACCCGCGATCTTGAAACCCGTTTTGGCCCTTCTAGTTACGACAACCATGAAGCTACACTTTTTAAGCTTTGTCAAATGTCCACTGTTACGGTGTACCAAACAGAATTTGAACGCTTAAGTAATTGTGTTGTGGGACTCTCCGCACATGCTCTACTTAATTGTTTCATATCTGGTCTCCGTCGCGACATCCAACAGGAACTAACAATCCTACACCCACAAACTATCACCCAAGCAATCGGTTTGGCCAAGCTTATTGAAGACAAACTTCACGATCAAACCTTCGATCGTCCAAAGCCCATTGCATCTTCCAGTACCGCATCACAACTTATGCCAACATCCAAACCTGTGTTAGACAATCCTCTCCATCAGACTCCATCACTACCAATAAAAAAATTAACTCCTGCTGATATGCAAAAAAGACGTGTTGAAGGCTTGTGTTACAACTGCCCTGAAAAGTACCACCCAGGTCACCAATGTAACCCGCCTAAATTTCTCCTTCTTCAGTCGGAACATGAGCACAAGCCTACAACAATAGACCCCCCGTGGGGTATATCCACTGTTGAGTACTACGACAATGCCGGACCTTGAGGACAAGGTGGGGGTATTGATACGTGCATGAAGGTACGGTGAAGACCAAGTCTCAAGCAGTTGATAAGTTAGTCCACGATGTGCACAAGATAGTGTATTTGCATGCATTTAGGAGAAAGAAGTGGTCAATAACACAGTGCATTAGAATCCCGTTTACTTTTAATTAGTTTCCCATGTTTGAATATTATTCCTAAAAGATAGGCTAGTGGCAGTTTCATTTCAAGTATTTATATGTAACATGTTTCATTGGAATATCAAGAAGAGAAAATTGCAGTAGTCTTATATTGTTTAGTAATTAGTCGGTAGATAGTTTAGAAGGAGAATAACCATCTCGAATCGGTTTCTATCAGTTGCTGCTGTCAAAAAGGTATTTGGTTGCTGCTGCTGCTGTCAAAAAGGTAATGAATCAAATAGCTTTTGTTCCTGAAACAGTCTTTAAACCATTTGGTCCTTTTTGCTCCTATTATCTCAACTCTCGAGTATCTGGTATTTTGGTTCCTACCAAATACACGTGAGTCTCGGCATATGTAAAAGTGGTCATGAAAGCTTGTCCAACAATGGCTAGAAATGGTTTCCATGGTGGATGATTCATGGTCCAGTCCCAACCTGTGTGAGGCATTGTACTTATATTTGAAGTTTTTGCAATCATTGTACATTGTTGAACTGGTGGACTTTAAGCTGAGGGTTATGTCAGGTTCACATAGTGGTATGAGTCATTCAACATCTTTAGCACTTGATGATGAACATGCTACTTTGTCTTCAGTCTTCACAATAGGAAGAACATAGACAAGATCAATAACTATGAAGAGAAGTTTTCTGCAAAGTCTTCAGAAGATCTCGAGTCAAATACGGAGAGATGTTGTAAGTTGCAAATTTTGATTTACACTTTAATCAGGCAATTAGCTATTCCACCTGCAAGTCTTCTTACGAAAAGTCACATAATATGAATCTTCTAAGGTTTATAATGACACCCCACAGGTTCTAACATATACTGAAGGATTATGTTGGGTGATGCAGTATTATTATGAAGGTTTATGTTCCTGGCAGTGATAATTCTCTCTATCATACTAATTAACAACCACGCGTTTTGTGTTTTCATTTACAAACAAGCATTTATCAGCTATCAAGCATCATCTCAGGTTTTTGTGTGTTGAGCTGAGTTGAAGTTAATTATTTGTAATATTATCTTATGATGTGGCTTCTCTTTCAGGTTTTATCCTTACCATTATGCTCCATTTGCATCTGATCTCAAATTCTCAAGGATCTTGGAAAACTAAAGATAAGATTTGAATTAGGTTCTCCGTTCAAAGTTCAAACCATTTACTCAGCTGTTGGCAGTTTTTCCTGCTGCCAGGTATTAGCTGCAAGATACTTATACTCTTAGCTCCTATCCATATCACGATTCTAACTGAATATTTATGCAGTTCTTATGCACTTCCAGAGCATTACAGGAAATTAATCACAGATCCATACTCACCTATTATTGATTTTCCCCAAAAGGTGCATTTAGTGCTGCAGATTATAAAACATGCTTATTGTTGTTACCTTTTGTAATTTGAAACTATAGATTTTCTTTTTATGTTGTTTTCAGATTTTGAAGTGGACATGAACGGGAAGTGATATGCATGGCAGGTGTGTTTTCTTTGTTTATTGTCCTGTTTTTATCTTAATTAGATGATGTGTGCACTTACCATTGTTCTGCCTGCTTATTTTCAGGGTATAGCAAAGTTACCATTTATGGATGTGCATCATCTGCTTGCAAAAGTGGAAAACTTCACATGCTTTTTTCGAATGCAGAAAATCTGTAATGTTTTGGAAAGTATGTTAATTGGTTCCATTATACTGATTATTTTCACAGGAGGAAGAAGCACATGGAAATAGCACGATGCCTGACATGCTTTTCATAGCATTATCACATAACCGTCTCTATACATATATTCTTTGGGTAGCCGTTGTAAGCAATTGTCAGACAAGGACCGAATCAAGGTCAAGGAACAAATTGACCCAATTGCTAGGTTTGTACTCCAATGCTTACTTATGCATATTGTAGCATTACTATTATCTGATATGATTTTTTGTTTTGAACAATGGTGTTTGGAACAGTGGTGGGATGAATGGATATATATCACTTTGCGTTGGAGATCCGTGTCCTACAATTTTCAGATGACCTGTTCACGGGATGGAGGATATCATGGAGATGATTTTGACACCTTTTGATGGTACAATGGTTGGTTGATATGCAAGAGTGCAGCAGCTGGCTTCTTATGGAAACAAGTCAAACAACCTTGTGTACAACAAGGTGCTTCATAGGCTATGAACTACTTCTTTGTACAACAATATTGTATACAACGAACTGTTTTACAAGGTTGTTGTAGGTTGTTTCTTTAACATTATAATCTTCTTTTTATTTTGTTCAAGGTTGTTGACCAATATAGTTTTACACTATGTTTCCAACTATGACTGTATGTCCTTATGAGACACTGGTGGTCTTATTGTGGCTGGAACATTGTAATCTTGGTGTAATTAAGAAATTGTATACTCCGTAATACTTTCTTGTTCTTGTTGAAAAGAGAAGAAAAATTGATTATAATACAAGTGTTGTACTTTTTTAGTTGCTTTTTTATGCAGATCAAGATAATCTATGTGCAAAGAGAATCATAATTAGATTGTGACTGGATGTCTCTTAGCAATAGTGATCTTTCCAAAAAATGTGGAAGAGTATGTATAATAGCAAAAATGATCTTTCTGACAAATTTATCAAAGTAAACCACAACAATTACTGCATAAAGCTGGTTCTATAACAAGCTGCTTCTTCAAGTGAGTAACATGAACACAACAAGCTGCTTCTTCAAGATGAGTAACATGAACATAATAAGCATTATTGTGTCGAGATTCAATATACAAATGGAAAAGATGTTACATTGAACACATAAAACTAAGATATATAAGTTACATACATCCTACACTACTATCTCAAAGCTATTGTGTATACTTTCTCTGTCCTAAATGTACAAGCAATTTAAGTACAAACCAGCCCATCAAAAACCCCTAATCTTCAATACAACAATTGAAGAACCCAAATTGCCTAATGTACAACTCTTTACCATTTCCTACAACACCATAGACAAGATCTTATACACAAAAAAATCGAACCCCTTATTCGACTACATTCACTCTTCATCGGACGAAGCAAACAAGGCCACCGAGAGATTGGCTAGTTTCTTCTTATTTAATCGAGAACGAGCTACTCTCGATTGTCTTGGAGCATTTGGAGCTTCGATTTCATCAAACTCGAGCGAAGATTGATCCAACAAACACCTAAAAGCAGGGATCTTTTTCGGCGTACTATACTCAAAATGCAACTTCTTTGCAATCATAGCCTGCAAGATAAACCAATTCACATATTAGAAACAGTACATAAACCCCCAAAATTACAAAATCAACAAATAGCGAATACTTACAGCTTCTCTAATTGGTTTCGACACATGAAAGAGCCTCTTAAGATCATCATGGTCTACACCACACAAAACCTTAATCTGCAAAAACACACAAACACTATCAATATGAGAACAAATTAAATCAATTACACCAAATGAAAAAAAAAGGATTAAACATTCAAAACAAACTTACGAGTACATCCTGAGGCAGAGCTTCTAAAAACGATCTTTCGGCCCCAAAACAGTTCCCAACCGCTCGTTTCTTAGGCGAAACCATATCGATATCCATATCCATTTCATTCAAAATAAATATCCTTTTTCTACCAAAGGAACTAGTTCTTCTAACTAACCCCAACCCACAATTCTTTCCCATTGCCATTGTCTTAATTCCTGTTAATCCAGAAAACTAAAAATCAAAATCACCTAACAATTTATATTTTAAATTAGTACCTTGAGTTTTTTTATCAAGTGTGGAAATGACTAGATTATTCTGATATTTTTTAGGTCTATGTGTTTTTATATATTCATAAGAGGGAAAAGTAGCCGTTAGAGAAATGGGACACGTGTGAGGTTGTGATTTGTTTGATAAAAAACTTGGTGGGTGGGGTTTGTGCTGACGTGGAGGATTTGGTCGGTTTAAGTCGGCTTCTTTATGAACACGTCTTTTAATTTAAGGGTATCCTATGTGGTTCACCGAATGAGTGTGTGACACGTGTACGGTTGGGATTAATTGGTGGATTGGACGTGTGAAAGAGTCAATTACGGTGAGTTTGTTTGTTCTAAAATGGCTGCCGGCTGTTGACGGCTGTTTTTTTTTACTCGGTTTTATTACGCGGTTAAATGATGAGTTGTTTAATGAAGATTTTATTTTTTGTAATTGGATTTTTGACTTGTTAGTTAAGGAAAGTTAAAATATAAGAATTAATGAGTATGTTTGATTAGGCTGTTTTTAACCTTTGCTCTAAATTTAGATATTTGTAGTTTGTGGCGAGTGAATATGAGACCGAGTAAAATTAATTTTTATTCCATTTCCATCTTTTGTATTAATAAATCTTTTATCCGGTTGTTGGTGCGGAGTAATTAAGGTATTTGAAGCAGTTAGGGGTTAGCGTTTAGCAATTAGGATAAAAGCTTGTTTTGATAACAAGTAGTGGAAATAAGCATTAACATTAAAACGAACTTGAAAATTGTATCGCTCCTTTTACTCCATTTTACACATTATAATTTAAGTATATTATCAATTGCTTTTATAAAATAAGACACTGCTATCGTTAATTTTGAAAAACATACTCTGTATCTTGATTTGTATTTAAAACTATTTACTGGTGAACACTTATGTAGACTAATTTGGTACTAGCATCTATGAGACCAATGAGACCATTGAATGTAAATCTGTTTAAAATGAACACTTATGCAGACTGTAGTTTGGTACTCCGTATTATTGAAAATAGAACAGGTGAATAGGTTTTTTTAGAAGGTAAAGAGGTGTTAGCAAAATAAGTTGATATATCTATTTTGGTATATTCGCGAACGTACATTGTGTGGCCAAAATGTTCACACTAGGTAGAGACTATGTTTGACAAAAGTAGATGTGAGCAGTAGCAGTGAGCAGTAGCAGTGAGCTGTGAGCAGTAGCTGTGAGTAGTAGCCAAAAAAACTCACAGCTTCATAAAGAAGCATTAGGAAAATGAGCTTTAAACCCACAGCTCTCATGTCAAACGAACACTAAAAATAAAAAAGCTCATTGCCCACCGCTCATTGCCTAAAAAAGCTCCAAAAAGCTTTGTGCCAAACATAGCCAGAGTCTGTTAGATTTTGCAAAATGACTAAAACCATAACTTCAACATATTACGACGATTATGTAAGTTAATTGAATTTGTTTAGCAAGCTTTGAGTTTTTAATCAACTTGAATTTCTTCTTTTTTTCACGAGAGTTTAGTATGGCTCACATTAAAACTAGCGAAATAATAGAAATTTAAAAGAGAGAAAATAGACTCGGTGATGGTTTGTAATGCCAATCAAGCCAACCCATAGAAACATTTTTCCATCCATGTTTAAACCAAAGAAAGAATTTGTCTTCAATCTTCATGTTTGTAAGTAACACGTCTTTGTTTGGCCGCTTTTCGTTGAAAACGGCTTAACCATATACTAAACTATGAGCAAACTGAAGGCCCACACTTGTAAAAACTTATCACTGATTGATAGTATGTGTATTGGATTAAAACGACAACGACAGCTTTTGTCAACTGGATCCAAACTTGGGAACAGCTTAAGAAAAGAAACGACTGTTTGAATGTTTACCTGTATGTACCATTACCAAGTCAAACGCTACTTGAAATTGATTTTGCTAACCAAATAGAAAACTGTGCACCAAGTCAAACACTACTAGAAAGTAAAGATGTGAAAGTGATTTGGCTAAGAGCATGTCCATCAATAACGTGGTTAAATTTTAACAAAGTGCCACGTCACCGTCACATCAGTTTTAACATTTTCGTTTTAACTCACAAAAAAATACCCACATTCATAACTTAGCTTTAACTCAGCTTTAACTCAACTATTTTCAAATTCAACCCCTAAACTAAAACTAACAATTCATTTAATAAACCACATAACATTAAAAGTTAAACATTACAATACGAAATATAAAAAAACTTAAAATAACAATAACAACAATTAAGAAAAAAAAACCGAAACATAGGAAATTAAACCATACGAATTACAACTACTTATTCATCGTCCTCGGAATATTCTTCTTCATGTTGTTGTTGGCGTTGAAGACGTTCCTGCCAAACATGCTCCATAAGGTCTCGTTGGAGTTGAGAATGCATTTCTGAGTCGCGCATTTCCCTTGACTTGCGTTGCTGGGTATCACATCTGTCGACCGACCTTTCTTGCCTCAAATGTGGTACCGGATCCACCCACATTTCGCCATATTCACGGAGCGTAAACTTTTGATCTTTCAAAATCATGTTATGCAAAATAATGCATGTATACATGATTCTCTGTATCTTGACAATTTTCAGTGCACGTGCCGGTTGTTGTAGTATAACCCAACGTCTTTGAAGCACACAAAGCACGTTCGATATCCTTTCGTGCACTTTCTTGCTTCTTTTTGAAATAACTATGTTTCTCGTCAGTCGTTGCCGAGAAAGATTTGACAAAAGTTGCCCATTGTGGGTAAATTCCTTCAGCTAAATAATACCCATGTTCATACCTTCTTCCATTTACCATATAGGGTGCCCTTGGGGATTCATTAGCAAGAAGTTCGTCGAACAAATTAGAGTTATCTAAAACATTAATATCATTATTTGCCCCTCCCATACCAAAAAATGCATGCCAAATTCACAAATCTTGTGAAGCAACAGCTTCAAGCATTATTGTTGGATATCTTTTATCACCCCTACCAAATTGCCCCTGCCAAGCCACCAGACAATTTTTCCACGCCTAGTGCATGCAGTCAATGCTACCAAGCATTCCCGGAAAACCATGTTCCCGCTCATGCTTTTGGTAAATACTTTGAACATCCACCGATGTTGGTTTTCTTAAAAACTCAGGCATAAATAAATCCATAACACACATGTTAAAATTATCAAGACATAAACGTGAAGTACTCGCACCCATTTGCAAATACTCATCAAACGCATCGGGTGCGCTGCCGTATGCCAATTGGCGTATGGGAGTTGTACACTTCATAAGAGTACTAATACTCCCTCGACCTGTACAATCGTGTCCTGCCTTAAAGTATTGAAAGTGATCTGGAATAACATCGGATTCATAAGATTCAATACCTTTGACTATTTTTAGAAATAGTTTCTAGCGCATGCGAAACCTTCAACGAAAATTACGGGGTGTATACTTACAACCTTGAACAAAATAGTCATTTAGCAAACGTTCTTCAGCATGCTCACGTTCACGAAATATGTGGGTACGAGGCACCTAAGGATGAGCTTCTTCTTGTTCTAAGTGTTGCTGATACTCGTACGCAGCAATCATAAATTCTATATCTTCTTCGTCATCTATGTCTAACCAAGTCCGAGATAATTCGGCATTTTGATTTGGATCCAAAGTGAATAAAGAAGGTTTTTTATTTTTTTTTTATTATATATATATTTTTTTAGAAGAAGTATAAAGAATTGAGAATTAGTAGTAGATGTGTGAAAAAAATTATGTGTTTAGTTGGTATTTATAGTGGTGGGTAAATGATTTTGATTTTTTTATATAAAATATGAAATATAGCCGTTATTAATACAGTACAGGGGCTCGAATTGGTTTTTTTAACTTTCACGCTTAACGAGGCGTTATTTCTTTAACTCTGCACGTTAATGCCAAATTAACGCAACAACATGCATCGGTTCACTCAGGTTTAACGTGCGTTAAATCCCTTTTAACGCCCTTCGTGCTTTACTGTTGTACATGCTCTAATGATAAGAACTCTTCTAATAAAACATGAGTAAAAAAGGTATTATTCTTTAATACTTGTACAGTTTATGGGTACTACATTTATGTAGACCTTGATGTCAAGAAAAAACATAACAACAAAGAAAACATCAACAAACTCTTATGAAATGTTTCTAACCAAAATGTACATTAAAAACCATGAAATCATGAAATCTGGTTATATAGTTACTTGTCCATCATCTTCATTCATATTCTTTTACAAGGTTCTAAACGCAAACATACATAACTTGCATCCCATTGACTCAAAATCACACATATACACATTATATTTTTATGAGAACTTACAACATTACGCCTTAATTTTCATCACCTGGTAAGGACAACAAATGAAAGTATGAAACCACCTTCACAAATATCTTGACCCATTCCGCATCTACATAGAGTAACAAACATGTAGGAAAAGCCAGCATGATTGGTAACGGAAAAAAAATGTATACTGGAACTAACTTTTTGGAAGCTTACTAAATTCTTGTATGAGTCCTTGTGAACATTATCAGAGTACATATTCGAATGAACAGTCAAAAAATATCAATGACATAACAATACCTTCTTTTGGAGTCATGAGACCTGCTACGATTACTAGAATAGTTTTAAAGATACTCTACAAGTATCAAATATAGAACACACATCAAACCCATTCATAAATAAATGGGTCAAAACTAATGTTGATATAAATAAGTGCCTAAAAACGTTATTAATATATTTCGATATCTCTATGTTTTGATAATCACAAAACCTAAACTCATCAAACCAAAGATCATGACGTAAATAAGTATTTAGTAGTAAATACTCACTTTCACCATCTAATCAGTTAAGGTATGAATAAACAAAGTGTCTAATGAATTATATGATCAAAGGAACATTTTTATTAATCATTAGATTTTTATAAAATGTCACAAAACATTTTATATCTTTTATAAAACATTTTTGGAATTAAAAGAATATGTTTAATTCATTTACAAATATATGAATTCAAATTTTCAACCAAAAATGGCAAATCTAATCCAGAAAAATTTTCCTCACAAAAAGACAAAGCTGGGCAACGTTCAGGAGGGCGGCCCCCTTAATTATATAAGGCGGCCCCCTTAATCATTAAGGGGACCGGCCCCTAATTAAAAGGACCGGCACGCTCCTGATTCCTCCCAGCTTCCCCTTTAAATACTGGATCATTCCACATATTTTTCCCACCTTTTTGCACTAAAAACTTTCTGATTCAAACCTCCATTTTTATCCTCTAAAATCCTTTGATCACATAAACATTAGTCTTTGTTTCAAAGTGATTCAAGTCTCAATACTCAAGTGCAAAGAGAAGAATATTTCTATCTATCATGACTAGAAGTATTACAACTTAGTATCATCTTGCTATCTAAGTTGTTTGATCATCTCATCTTGTAAATCAATCATTCTTTGGTGTATAAAGTGTATACATTGGTTAGCTAGATTTACATATAGGATCTAGATTTGTTGAAGGTGTGAAGTGGTACTAGAAGTGAAGAAGTAGAGGTGCATAGCATTAGTGGTAGGAGATATAAGAAGTGGTAGTATATTGTAGTAGAGATTAGTAGTAAAGATAAAGAAGTTGAAGCCTTAAAGTTGAGAAGACATAGAAGCTTAGAAGGTGTGAAGACGTAAAAGCTTTGAAGTGGGAAAGACATAGAAGCTTGTTAAATAGAAGAACCCTTGGAGAAGTACATAGATAAAGGTTTTCAAGTTGTGACAAAGAAGTAGTGAAGTTTTGAAGACATAGAAGCCTAGAAGTTGTGAAGAAGTATAAGTCTTGAAGTAGTGGATAGATCGAAGTTGTGAAGGTGTGAAGAAACAAGTGGTGTGAAGAAGTGTAGAAGGTGTGAAAGAGTGTAGAAGGAGTTGTGTTGTGATTATAGTTGTGCGATTGGTTCTAGCTACGATTAGAACCCGACATTTAGCTTTGTGTCGTTAAATTGGTGTAAGCTAAGGTGTGTACGGTTTTCTCCACCATAAGGGAGGTTATTGACTTAGTGAAGAAAACTCTCGAGTTCGGTGCTCGGGGAGTGGAGTAGGGCAAGGAAGGTGTCCTTGTAGCCGAACCACTATAAATCCTTTGTCTCTTGGTTTGATCTTTCCATCTCTCACTCTTTGTTTACTTACTTGTTAGCATTTCGTATATAGTTATAATTGCTTGTGTTGTGCATATATTGATTTCACATAAAGATCAAACTAGGTTCCATTCACAACATTAATTTTGTATAAACAAACCAAAACGATATACTCATAACACATATCCATATATAAATATATATATATATACATATATATATATACATATATATATATATATATATATATATATATATATATATATATATATATATATATGTATATATATATGTATATATATATATATATGTATATATATATATATGTATATATATGTATATGTATATATATATATATACATATATATATATATATACATATATATATATATACATATATATATATATGTATATATATATATATATATATATATATATATATATATATATATATGTATATATATACATATATATATATATATATATATATATATATATATATATATATATATATATATATATATATATGTATGTATATATGTATATATATGAAATTTGTATTTTAAAACTTGTAACGATCTATGAAATTTGAAAAATATTTAGAAGGGGAATTTACGCAACAACCACCATTATTTGAAAATGATCATTTTCTTGAATGAAAAAACAAATTTGAAAATTATGTGAAATCAATATATCTTGATCTTTGGCATATCATTTCTATTGGTGATCTTCAACCAACTAAAATGGATTTTGAAAATCAATATAATCATTTTCAAACAAAGATCGATAAAAATACTAAAGCTAAATTAGTGATTTACAAAACTCTACCAAGAGTTGAATATGAAAGAGTATTCTTTTGTAAAACGGCAAATGATATTTGGAAATGTCTTTTAAATTTTCACCAAGAGAAATGTAAAACCAAAGATGATAAACTTAATGTTGCACAAGAATTAGTCACTCTAGAAAATTTGATAGATAAATATTTAGTTGAAATAAGCACAAGTACTACTAGTTCAAATGTGGTCATTGAAGGTATCAATAACGAAGAAGATGATGAAAACATGGCTTGTGAAGATATTCAAACAAATGTAAATACAAGTATTGATGGCAAGGATTACATGCTCCAAGATCCAAGCGAAACTACAAATAAAATATGGAGCGACGTGGACGATGAAATTGATCACCGTATAGCATGTGAAGACTGTACAACTACAAATGAGGTACAATCCGAAACCAAACATTTTTGCTATGATCAATTTATATTAGAATTTTCAAAATTGGAAAACAACTTCAAACATTTTTGCAACATTGACTCAAAAATTATCCTTAAAAATGAATCTTCAATATCCGTTGAAAATAACTTTGAAAAAGAAATAATTTTAGAAGATAAAATGTCTAGACTTGAAAGTAATATTGAAATTGATCTTGAATGTAAAAAATGTCAAGACTACAAACATGAAATTAAAATTGAAAATGAAAAAATATTAGCTAAATTCGAAAATAGTTCTATATCTTTAAAATATCTACTTAACATTCAAAAGTCATTTTATGATAAAACCGGTTTAGGATTTACTGCAAATGATCATTTAACAAATATATCAAAACAAATAAAATTTGTTAAATCTAGTGGAGAAATTTAGAATTAATATTATTTACATCCATTATTTATTACACTAGTCAAGAAAGTCATTGTTTGTTAGTTAAAACAAACTATTGATGAATTCTTGTACTTGTCGGCGACATCCTCATCATGTGCATTTAAATGCAATGCATGTCCTCAACTAACCATCTCGGACCCATAAGAATCTGGGTACCAAGCTCCTTTTCATGTTTAGGTAATAGATGAACAAAGAGACAATTACTTGTTGGATCGCTCACTTTGCTATCTTACATTTGATGACTATTGGTTCCTATTACTCTGATTCACATTCTACACACGATTTGCTTATGACGCTGTTGCGGCCATTTATTGTTTTGGCGTTATGTTCTTCACTTTTGGAGTATTGGTTTTATGCCTCCTTGATTTTTATTGCGTTGGGATTTTACCTTGCTACTTCGACATGCTTTGGGCAAACTTTGAAGATGTCTACTAACACTCTCATGCCCACTCTTAAGGAAAAGCTAGACCTAAGGTAAGTTTTCTTTTCAAAAACTTGTCAATATCACATTATATTAAAGTATACCATGATTAGTATATTAATATGATTAAATCTATAGGTTGCCCTGTTCATATATCATTAATACTAATATATGTATACATGAAATTAGGCTAGTTGACCCTCTTGATTTTAAGTCTATTGCCCTTTCTCTTATTTATCATTTATGTTGGAAATCATCTATGACCAATAGTAGAATACTTATCATTTAGGCTAAATGACCATTCTAGTTGCATTAATTGATGTGCTGTAATTAAGACTAGTTAGCATTTAATACTATGATGAGTTTAGTATATATATACATGTGTTAATCTTGTATCCATAGATGATTAGCTTTATCCCTCTCAATCATATTGCATTAAGATCATTAGAATTTACAATCACTCATCCATGTCTTTAGTTGCCATTAAAGATGATTATATGTGACAATGGGCTCAACCGATTCTCTTGAATATGATAAGTTTCTATTTCAAATCCTTTACTTGTGATTTCTTGCTATCAAAAATAGAATATCATGTTTAAAACCTCTCACTTTGAAAAATGATCTTTCAAATATCTATTTCATGTTTCTTCAAACAACATATTTAACTATAAGCTACCATAACTTTATTTTAATCAAAATCAAGATTGGAAAAATTTTCTTATCCAATTTGTCAACATGTTATGAAGCAAAACTCAATCTATTTTACTCTAATACACACTTGAATCTATTTCAAAGCATTGTTGAATAAAACTAAAAACGTTTTATTAAAACTATATTTGATTATCTCACATGTGTCATACACTTTTATAAAAATGACATTCACAATTTAATCAAATCATTTCATGAGAATCATGGTTTGCCCATATGGATCTTGTTTGTAACAAGTCTTGAAGTCCATACAATCATATCTTCCCATTTGTTACTTGTAAGCACTCATCAATATGTTTGAACTAGCCCATATATTATCATTTTCATATAGTTGTGTATATGATTAGTATGTTTTATTGCTTCCTCGGTTGTTTAACTTAATTGGCCAATAAGTAGATTGCATGAAAATTAGAAATTACTTGTCTACTTAATTTGTTTTAATAACATTCTCTACATTTATGATTGGTATATCCTATATTGCCTCAAAGAGTTTAACTTACTTGAATCCAAACCCAAAAAACACAACCTTTCTGAAAATTTTCTGCCAAAAACCCAATTCTGGCTTTCTGGAATTCACCAGATGGGCGGCCCCCTTAATTATATAAGGCGGCCCCCTTAATGATTAAGGGGACCGGCCCCTAATTAAGGGGACCGGCCATCTGATGGTCAGGGTTACTGTTTTCTTTATCACTTTTTGACCCTCTTCACCCTATACTTCCCAAAATTCACAAACATATTTTGTCCCATACTATCCCTCACAATTTACCTTCCTAAACCACATTTTTCTTACACTATAAATACCTTCTTCCCATCATAAATGCTATCACATCCAAACATGTCATCCCCCAACAACCAAAATCCTAAGGTTTCAAAAACCGCAAGGATCTCCGTCAAACCCGTTTGGAGGAGGAAACTTGATTCTTGTCACAACTCAAGTGATGTTGTTCCAAGTCAACCAACAACTAAACCTCAAACCCACACTAATGAATCATCTCACAACCTATCATCCACTCATGCCCTCATTAATGTTTCTTCATATGATGAGCATGCTCAATTCCAAAACAACAATCCCAATCTCATAACCAATACTTCACATGTTGCTCATTCAACAAAAACACCATCCACTCATGAAGGACCTCTTCCACCCATATCATGTTTTCATGATTACCCAAGCTCAATCATGTCTCCACCACCAAGAGTACCACCACCACATCCTACAACCTCACATGCCATTCCTATGTTGCATGTTCAAACCCTCACCCAAGACAACTATCATGCTCCTCCACCATCACCTTCCTCCGAACACTTGAAGTTCGTTGAGGAGCTAAAAGAAGCTCATGAGCTTAGCGCTCTCTTAGCATTACATCTTGCTCAACGCAATTTGGATCCACCTCAATCAAGCTCACCCTCTTCACCACACAACATTAACCAAATTGAGAAGCATGTTAACAATTGCCCTTGTTGCTTCTTCCTCCAACAACAAACAATTGCATTGAATGAGCACTTTACTTGGATTGAGTATCTTCTTACTAGATCTCAACTAACTCCATCACTTGAACAACATCAAAACCATCAACCAACAAACCCAACTCCAAATTCACCCCCTCCAAGCTCTACATCACCAAATTCACCAACATCTATGAAACCAAAAGTTTACCTCCATTAAGCCACCAACATGATCATCATTTACCATTCTCACCCAAGCATTCTATATGCTTATGTTTCTTATTTTTCAAATAAAACACCTCAACCGTTTTGGGATGCAAGAAAGTTTAGTGACACTCTTTGTTGGCGCAATAGGATACTCTACTTGGTTTAGAATTCTAGCATTATGGTTTATGTAACAATGATTACGTGGTTGACATAATCACTTTGAATTAATGAATGCTTTTATATGTGTTTCAAATTCTCCTTTGCCATGCTTGTTATTTGTTATTAGCATGTTATATAATTTTGCTTGTGCTTCTAATATTTTTCTTGCAAGTATTCCATAGCTCGAACCCTTGGTGCCCTCAAACGAGGGGGAGCATACATCAAGGGGGAGCTTTCATCTTTTCAGCTTAAACCTTTTTGATTCTACAAAAAGGGGGAGAAGTGAATATAAAATCACTAAATACTTGTCTAAAAATTAATTTTTGGATTTAATGAGTTTAGGTTTTGTAATCAGCAAAAAGGGGAGATTGTTTATATAAATAAGTGTCTAAAAACGTTATTCATATCTCTCGATATCTCTATGTTTTGATAATCACAAAACCTAAACTCATCAAACCAAAGATCATGACGTAAATAAGTATTTAGTAGTGAATACTCACTTTCACCATCTAATCACTTAAGGTATGAATAAACAAAGTGTCCAATGCATTATATGATCAAAGGAACATTTTTATTAATCATTAGATTTTTATAAAATGTCACAAAACATTTTATATCTTTTATAAAACATTTTTGGAATTAAAAGAATATGTTTAATTCATTGACAAATATATGAATTCAAATTTTCAACCAAAAATGGCAAATCTAATTCAGAAAAATTTTCCTCACAAAAAGACAAAGTTGGACAACGTTCAGGAGGGCGGCCCCCTTAATTATATAAGGCGGCCCCCTTAATAATTAAGGGGACCGAAACCTAATTAAGGGGACCGGCACGCTCCTGATTCCCCCCAGCTTCCCCTTTAAATACTGGATCATTCCACATATTTTTCTCACCTTTTTGCACTAAAAACTTTCTGATTCAAACCTCCATTTCTATCCTCTAAAATCCTTTGATCACATAAACATTAATCTTTGTTTCTAAGTGATTCAAGTCTCAATACTCAAGTGCAAAGAGAAGAATACTTATATCTATCAAGACTAGAAGTATTACAACTTAGTATCATCTTGCTATCTAAGTTGTTTGATCATTTCATCTTGTAAATCATTCATTCTTTGGTGTATAAAGTGTATACATTGGTTAGCTAGATTTAGATATAGGATCTAGATTTGTTGAAGGTGTGAAGTGGTACTAGAAGTAAAGAAGTAGAAGTGCATAGGATTAGTGGTAGGAGATATAAGAAGTGGTAGTATATTGTAGTAGAGATTAGTAGTGAAGATAAAGAAGTTGAAGCCTTTAAGTTGAGAAGACATAGAAGCTTAGAAGGTGTGAAGACGTAAAAGCTTTGAAGTGGGAAAGACATAGAAGCTTGTTAAATAGAAGAACCCTTGGAGAAGTATATAGATAAAGGTTTTCAAGTTGTGACAAAGAAGTAGTGAAGTTTTGAAGACATAGAAGCCTAGAAGTTGTGAAGAAGTATAAGTCTTGAAGTAGTGGATAGATCGAAGTTGTGAAGGTGTGAAGAAACAAGTGGTGTGAAGAAGTGTAGAAGGTGTGAAAGAGTGTAGAAGGAGTTGTGTTGTGATTATAGTTGTGCGATTGGTTCTAGCTACGATTAGAACCCGACATTTAGCTTTGTGTCGTTAAATTGGTGTAAGCTAAGGTGTGTACGGTTTTCTCCGCCATAAGGGAGGTTATTGACTTAGTGAAGAAAACTCTCGAGTTCGGTGCTCGGGGAGTGGAGTAGGCCAAAGAAGGTGTCCTTGTAGCCGAACCACTGTAAATCCTTTGTCTCTCGGTTTGATATTTCCATCTCTCACTCTTTGTTTACTTACTTGTTAGCATTTCGTATATAGTTATAATTGCTTGTGTTGTGCATATATTGATTTCACATAAAGATCAAACTAGGTTCCATTCACAACATTAGTTTTATATAAACAAACCAAAAGGATATACTCATATTTAAACACATATCCATATATATATATATATATATATATATATATATATATATATATATATATATATATATATATATATATATATATATATATAGGGAAGGGATCCGATATATTTTTGGATTTTAGTGCGGATGTACGGACGAATCTCAGCCCTCCATCTAGTCAACCATCTGAAAAAAGCGGAGTGGCATTATCGTAAATATCCTGACTTTTTTAAAAATCGTTAATATCACAGTAGATTTTTTTATTGAAAAAAATTCAAAAAAATCTGAAAAAATTAAAAAAAATAAAGAGAACAACAAATAATTATAAATCGCTGAAAAAAATTTCAAAAAAAAAAAAAATCATTTTCATCGTTAAAGGTATTGTGATATTAGCGTATGATTTTGACTTTTTTACAAAAGTCAAGATTTGATCTTGACAAAGTCAAGATCAGATCTTGACTTTTGTCAAAAAGTCAAAATCAGATTCTGATATCATATAAACTTTTTTTTAATAAAAAATTTAATATCAAAATAACTTTTTTAATATCATAAAAACTTTTTCTTAATAAAAATTGTTAATATCGTCGTAACTATCATGCTTTCTTAATATCAAAGTTAATTTTTTTTAATATCACTTTAACTTTTTCTTAATATCGTTATAAAAAAAACAATGATATTAAGTTTTTTACTAATATCAAAGTAACTTTTTCAATATCACGATTCATTTTTACATGTAAAATAGCTTAATTTCAGGTTGGTTTTATAATATCACAGTAACTATCATGGGTTTTTAATATCACGGTTCATTTTTACATGCAAAAAAGCTTAATATCACGGTACCACTCATAATATCGTTAATATCACATTAGCACTCATAATCAAAAAAGAAAAAAGTGCTCAGAAAAATCTGAAAAAATAAAAAAAAATAAAAGAACACAACTATAGTAAGGATCACTGAGAAGGAAAAAAAATCAAAAAAATCGTTTTCATAATCAATTGGTACCGTGATATTTGCGTCAGATCTTGACTTTTTTACAAAAAGTCAAGATCAAATCTGGAATTGGCGGTCCAGATCCATCCGCACATCTGCACTAAAAATTGAAATCCGCACCTGATCCTCGGTCTCTATATATATATATATATATATATATATATATATATATATATATATATATATATATATATATATATATATATATATATATATATATATATATATATATATATATATATATGATATATGAAATCATAATTTTTACTCAACATTCTATATAAGTAGTGTTTATACGATAAGTGTGAATAAACTAGTATCTATATTTTTGTATCAAAGATTTCTGAAATTTGCGTCTATTCTTTAGAAGCAAACTTTTATAAAACGAAAAAGACGTAAAACTATTCAACCCCCCTCCCTTCTAGTTTTCCACAACTGATACCTCTTCAATAGATATATGACCAAGAGGAGAATCGCTGATTGTTTTCTTAAATTGTTTAGAAATCAAATGATTGACTAAGAAACCTCACCAGGTTCAGTGAACAAAATCAACTTCAAGCAACTTTTGTAACTTGTAATTTTGGGATGTTAACGAGATTGATTTTCATGATGGACAAGTTCTAAATCCAAACTGCAGGAAACAAAGCACATTGCTGACATAATCAGCATGATCCAGCTTCAACCTTGTTAAAATTTTTAATAGGCTTACCATCATTAGAAGTGTCTGCCGGAAAGACGTACAAAGAGCAAATATATTCTACAACTAGGCATGACATATAACCTGAGAGATGGGGAGATGAATAACAGTGAGAACAACTAACAAGCAGAATCTTGGCACTGACAATACAGATTATTGCCAAATGGAGAGTGTGGGGGATTGGGTTGACCCAAAACACATTTTATCAACGAGTTCAGTACTACTGAATATTAATGAAAGTTTCACCATGACAAGTATGTTAGTTGGAGAAAAGGCATCGGTGTATGGTTAGTCGTAAATTAAAGAGCATTAATGAAAAAAAAGTGTGATAGAATACAAGTCAGGATGACTATCTACAAATTCTAAAATAGAAATTATATAAGAAAAAAGACCTAGTGATAGCTGTAATTAAAACGAGCGAGACTCTACAAAAATTGAGATGAACATCTTCGAGGAAGCTAGAGAAGATGTAAGCAAAAACACCTATATAATCATGCGCATAGACTTGCCTCGGTGGGTAGAGTGAAAGAATCATAATTTACATGTGTGTGTCTTAAACATCACAAGACAAGAAACTTGGGAAAAAATGTAATCTAGTTCTCAAGCACATTGATGAGGCGAAAAATGAACCGTTTTTAAGGGGTCATTTTAGCCCGAATTCGAATTTATTTGATCAAATATTGCCCTAAATCATTCCTTTTGTCATTTTAGGTACTTTTGGAGTGAAATCTGGAAAAGGAAGCATTTTGGACGTTTTTGGAGCATAAAAGTGAAGAAAACGGCAAAGTCTTAATTTTCCTTGCTGGGAACAGTACCTGACGGCGTCAAGAGTTTCCAAGTGACGGCGTCAAGAGTAATACAAGAGGTAGAAGTGGACAATACACGTGATGATCCAGAGAGTTTTGTACATAAGAGATGACGGCGTCACCCAAGGCCGTCATGGTCCAAGTATTAGTGACGGCCCAGAACAATTTTACACATGACGGAGTCAAAAGTGGATCTAGGCAATCCGATTTCATTATAGGTGGCGAGTTAACGGCGTCACAAATTCCTTCTTGACGCCGTCACCATGTATTATCTATATATAGTTTTCCAAATTTCATTCATTAGTGTGCAACTTTGAGGAAAAAACCCTAGGCCGATTTTCACAGCTTTTGGTTTTAACCCTTTGAAACTTTCATGTTCAATTTGAGATAAGTAGTCTTTTAATTCATTCAATATGTCTATGTGTTGCTTTAATATATCTTACACTTGTCTTCAATTTAACATGCTCGGCTAGATCTCTTTTGTGTTTGCTTAGATGTAGTGAAACCTAGATGTTAATTATGGGTTGACTGTTTGTTTATAGTTGTTACGGACGATTGTATTCGATGTTAGGCTTAAGAAAACTGGCAGACTTCCATTGGTAACATGCTTGAACGTCTTAAGAAACATGATCAGAGGTGTACTATGATATTTGGTTGTATTTAATGCGTAGGAGAATTCTAATGATCCCATGTTAGGAGCTTCTAACGGCTCGACATAGGAGTGAAGTAGGATCCTATAGAGTTAGGGAATATTGTACACGGCCCTACGACTAGTATTAAGGAATATGACCCATCATCCATGCAATTGTAACAAGCTATCAACCTGTAAAAGATATCTAGGGAGTAATGAAACCTAAGTAAACACAACCTTCCCCATCATTGTTTACACCAAACTAGTATAATTAGTTCATTTCATTTTTGTTATTTTATTTTTATTGCATTAGTAGTTAATTGGGTTAGTTGGCTGGCAACTAATTCCGCCCACTCTTCCAAAACCGAGAATTTTACTTGCTTTTATAAAACATAAAAATACAAAAAAGAATCATCCTTCACCTCTAGACCTAGTTTTTAGGCTTTCTAATCCTAGCGACACTATTCCTGAGTTGAACGATTAATCCCCCGGTACTTGTCACTATACTATACTACAACGATCAGGTACACTGCCTGATGGGGGTTGTAAGCTTCTCGAGATCCCTCGAGAGGTAAAGCCTGGTGCGATTCCCACGTATCAAGTTTTTGGCGCCGCAGCCCAGGGAATAGTTATTGTCTAGGTTAGTATTTCTTTTTACTAGGTCTACTTGCTAGATTCCTTTCTAGTAAGATTTTATTTTTATTTTTTTTAGGATCTCTTTAGTCTATCTTATTTCTTTGTTTCCTTTGTTCGTAAACTAACTCGATGAATAACAATAAGATTTATCGTTTGATTCCTGTTATTCGTGTTTTTCGTCGTAGGATTTTCCAAATGCCCGCCCCAATTCCTTTAGTGGAAAATGAGAACCCACCTAATCTCTCACCTAACCATCACTTTGACAATAACTCTGAGATGGAGGAGTCCAACCATGATAATGACCATAGGGCTAGTCCTTTTTACTATTCGGACTCCGATGAGGACCTAGATGATGGTGACACAATTAATGAGAATAGGATGGATGATGAAGTGGACCCTCTTAGGTACGTCGACCCTAGAACAAGGATTGAGAATGATAACCCATTTAATATGCAATTTCCTTGTAAAATTGGATTTAGGAGATTTGATGCCTACCTTAACTCATCTCTACCAATGAACATAATCTCGCGTAGTGAATACAATAAAATTATGGTAGATGAGTTAGAATACAAAGGAGATAATATTATTGCTAGGGCAATGTCATTGCATGTGTTTGTAGGAAGCTTTGTTTAACTTGTTGAGTTCATGGTTATGGAGAATCTAGGAGAATTTATCGATAGTAAGTTAACCGAAGTTGTGTTTGGGAAACCCTTCAAAAGGATGACCAACCTTGATGAAAAACTTATGGAAGGGTTAATTACATTCTCGGATGGGGATAAAGATTTTGTTTACCAAATGCCCCGTGCACACCCTAGGTTAAAGGATTTATCTATGGAGAAATGTAGTAGGTATCCACCCCTAGAAATGCTAAGTGAGAATGATAAAAGAAAAGGGCTTAAATATCCTCATGAAAAGAATAAAAGGTATTATCGCGTATGTTTAGAGCTAAGTGATGACTATAAGAAAGATGAGGCGACTATTAGATGGCTCACCCTTGGATATGTGAGCATAAGCGACACACGGTAGCCCATGGCCTTAAGTCTAGCTACAAGACTCGTAAATAAAGAAAAGCGCTTCTTGGGAGGCAACCCATGTTTTGTGTGATTTTAATTTGTTTGATTGTTATTTGTTTTCGTATGCATGCTTTATTTTTATTGTTGGTATCATGTTTCAAACTAAAATTGTGAAAATGCTTTATTTTGTTGTTTAACTTCGTCTTAACTTCATATAAAGGTATTTTGCAAAAGCTAAGTGTAAGGGGAAACCCCAAATTTGTTTCTAAGAACGAAATTGATCATGATTCTTCACAATATTAAATGGACATGTGTATTAGTACTTGTTAGAGTCAAATGCTTGTATCAAGTCATAATGATGTTTTGCAGGATTTTGCGGGAAGTAGGACATAAGTTTTTCTAGAAATTTTCCGGAAACTTAACGTAAAGATTTCTGCAGGTCACTTCTGACGGCGTCAGGAGTTAACTCCTGACGGCGTCATGTGTAAAATTCTGAAAATTTTGCGAGTTTTGTTTTTCTAATGGAGTTTTAAAGTTTTTGTTAATTCTTTAGTTTTATAAACTCCAGGAAATCTGCAAACATTCATTCCACAAGCATTATATCTTAATTTGTTTTCTAGGACTTGTTAGTATATATAGATTGCCGCCGATTTTACGCGAGGTTGCCTTGTTTGTTTTCTCAGGTTTAAAAGGTTATGTATGACAAGAAGATGATTTATTTTTCTGGAAGGGAAGCTTTGAATGTTCATATTCTTGGAGGAAGATCTAACCTTGTTACCACACTATCCACACCGAACGAATCAGGGAAGTATTTGCTTTCATTCTTTTACCTGTTTCACTTTTACATTCTTTAATTGAACATTGGGGACAATGTTCATCCTAAGTGTAAGGGAAGGGTAAATGATGATACCTTATAGGATACTATTGCACTTGAGTTTGTTTGTTTGATGGTAGGTGTGTAATAAAACTAAGAGAAATACTTGTTAATGTAATTTTAGCGCCAAATTTAAAATTTTTTACAACATTTAGGAGTGAAACTTTAGCCTTAGCAAGCGTCTCATGGATAGGAGTTGTATGACTAGCCCAAAACCGTACCATTCAGAAAAATTTTCCACCCAAATATGTGAGGTTCGCCTTTAGATTTGATAGGAAAAACATTTACTATTAGTGTTTATGAGTGTACCGGTGGCATTTAGATTCTAGAACTTGCATTAGTGATGCATCCCGAGACCGCTAGTGAGACTACATTCGTGTAGTAGGATTTACTACACGATAAGAGACATTAAGATCACCCTTGTGTTAAACCCGTATCATAATTAATTGACCATTTAAGTCATATTACTTGGCTAGTAAAGTCAATTAATTTTTCCCACACCTTAGCGTTGTACTCATTTTTAGTACACGAAACCCATAGTACACCCCTCCGAGCCTATCTTTTCGTTTCTTACTTTAAGCATCTTACTTAAAGGAAGAATTTGTTTACAATCCACCCAAATGTGCAACCAAATCGCTTTAGCCTTCCGTGTATGCACTCATTTTTAGTGCATTTTTGTTACATGTTAAACTCTTAGTTAATTATCTAATTGATTACATGGTTGCTAAGTCGAGTCATATCTTGTACATATTGTTTTGGGACGATTGAGATTTATGGGTAAACTACTTGTGTTTTGGAGTAATGGGGAAGAACATCATTTATTACCCCCATATGTGCGTTAATCTTAAAAGTACTCCAAGTATTTTGATTATCTTAATTCGAGTCATTAGATTAGTTTATTGTAAAGTATGTAAAAATTCAAGTGTAAGGGGAATGTACATTCCCTATGATGTATTATTTTGGATAGTAGGGTAAAAGTGTATGCAAAAAAAAAAAAAAAAAAAAAAAAAAAAAAAAAAAAAAAAAAAAAATCGAATATACCCAGAAAAAGAAAAAAAAAATAGAAAAATAAAAGAGAAAAAAACATACGGACTATCATCCCGTTTCATTCTATGTTTGTTTTATGCTTTTGTTATTTTTGATTTATTAGCTTAAGTCGAGTCTAGTCTTGGTTTAGCAACGCCATATTCTACATGTAATTAACCAAGATGATTAACTCGCTACCAGTAAATATTGCCTTTATCCAACAAAACCGTGTATTCTATATCCCTACACCTAATGTTATAACCTTTTAAAAGACCTCTTTGATAGTTTATCCTAGGTGCTTACGCCAAGTGGTGGAGGTTTGATCCTTTCTCAAGCCTATGGTAATCTATTTTGTTATGACAGGTAGTGAGAGATGTTTTCCATTTCCATATTGTGATATATACTTTATTACACCTGAGAGATGTGAGTAACTAAACACTATTTGTGAGGTGCTAGTATATGACCTCCGTACTTGTCTTTGGTCTTTAGTGAAACGATTATTTGTTGTAATTACTTTTATATTAGTGTTAAATGACCCCTAACTTGTATTTTGATTAGAATAAAACCGCATTTGCTTGAGGACAAGCAAATCTCAAGAGTAAGGGTATTTGATGAGGCAAAAAATGAACCGTTTTTAAGGGGTCATTTTAGCCCGAATTCGAATTTATTTGATCAAATATTGCCCTAAATCGTTTTAGGTACTTTTAGAGTGAAATCTGGAAAAGGAAGCATTTTGGACGTTTTTGGAGCATAAAAGTGAAGAAAATGGCAAGTCTTAATTTTCCTTGCTGGGAACAGTACCTGACGGCGTCAAGAGTTTCCAAGTGACGGCGTCAAGAGTAATACAAGAGGTTGAAGTGGACAATACACGTGACGATCCAAATAGTTTTGTACATAGGAGATGACGGCATCACCCAAGGCCGTCATGGTCCAAGTATTAGTGATGGCCCAGAACAATTTTACACATGACGGCGTCAAAAGTGGATCTAGGCAATCCGATTTCATTATAGGCGGCGAGTTGACGGCGTCACAAATTCCTTCTTGATGCCGTCACCCTGTATTATCTATATATAGTTGATGCGTAGGGATTGCACCAGGCTTTACCTCTCAAGGGATCTTGAGAAGCTTACAACCCCCACTAGACAGTGTACTTGATCGATGTAGTATAGTATAATGACAAGTACCGGGGGATTGATCGTTCAGCTAGGAATAGTGTCGCTAGGATTAGAAAACCTAAATACTGTTAGGAATACAAATATTCCTGTAAAAGTCTCGGTCATCTGATTATTGTAAAAGCATTAAGTTAGCTCGTAGTTAGTTTATATATTAGTTAGTTAGTAGTAGTTGAAGTAACACCGTGGAGGACGGACGGGTCTTTACCCACTGTACACCTGATCCACAGCCCGCAGGAGGGCGTATACTGTAATTGTATATATACCCCTTCCCACACAAGGGAAGGGTTGGTTGTTTCTCATAATACACACACCTCATTAGGTGTTTCTCTCACTAGAAACCTCCCACTCTCTCAACTCTCTCTCTCTAACTTGTTAATCATGTTTATCATATACTTCCACAATCCAAGACCTCCCAATCCACATAATCAACAAAATATTTCGATCCTACAATTGGTATCAAGAGCCAAGGTTTCATCCTAGGATTGTTGGTGCTCAAATTTGTGGCTTGGTTTAGTGGTTCAATTTTTTGGGTCGAAATGTTTTTTATGAAAACACCTCGAATTGATTTTTGGTTGTGGTGTTTTTGATGATTTGGTGGTATTGTTGTGTTTTGAGGTGTTAGTAGTACTTAATTTTTCACTTGGGTAGGTTGAATTAGTTGATTTGTTTGATGTTTGATGTGATTTAGTGCAAGTTTCTTAGTTGAGATTAGCTTGTTTCTTGGTTGAGATTAACTCAATAATGGGAAAAAGACAAACTGGCAAGATAGTGACTTTCTTGTATTTTTGTGTAAAGACAAACTGGCAAGATAGTGACTTTCTTGTATTTTTGTGTTTTGAGGTTAGCTCAAGATTGAGATTACCTCCAGTTTGAGTTTACCTTCAGATTGAGATTACCTCCAGTTTGAGTTTACCTTCAGATTGAGATTATCTCCAGTTTGAGTTTACCTTCAGATTGAGATTACCTCCAGTTTGAGTTTACCTTCAGATTGAGATTACCTCCAGTTTGAGTTTACCTTCAGATTGAGATTACCTCCAGTTTGAGTTTACCTTCAGATTGCGATTAACTCCAGTTTGTGGTTAGTTCAAATTTGCGGTTAGCTCAAGTCTGTGGTTAGCTCAAGATTGTGGTTAGCTCAAGTTTATGGTTAGCTCAAGTTTGTGGTTAGTTCAAATTTGCGGTTAGCTCAAGTTTGCGGTTAGCTCAAGTCTGCGGTTATCTCAAGTCTGCGGTTATCTCAAGTTTGCGGTTATCTCAAGTTTGTGGTTAACTCAAGTTTGCGGTTATCTCATCTCAAGTTTGTGGTTAGTTCAAGTTTACGGTTAGCTCAAGTTTGTGGTTAGTTCAAATTTGCGGTTAGCTCAAGTTTGTGGTTAGCTCATGTTTGTGGTTAGCTCAAGTCTGTAGTTAGCTCAAGTTTGTGGTTAGCTCAAGTTTGTGGTTAGCTCAAGGTTGTGGTTAGCTCAAGTTTGTGGTTAGCTCAAGTTTGTGGTTAGCTCAAGTTTGTGATTAGCTCAAGTTTGCGGTTAGTTCAAGTTTGCGGTTAGCTCGCATCTTTATATAAGTTGAACTACAACAAGAATTTGATCATTCAACCATCACGTTCATCAAACAATCATCTACCCATTTACCAATCCAACAGTTTCTCATTGTTTCAAGGCTAGGGTTTGGGTGTTTAAATGCATGAGTTGACCACGAAGTTTATTTTGGTATCCCTTATTTGAGGTTGAAGTGGGTTTTACGAAGGTGCATACTTATTTTATCTTGAAGTCGGGGTTGGTTGGATGCATGACTCTCAATGATAACTTGCTCGTGCTTTAGATTTGAGTTGAAGACTTGGTTTATCTAGTTACCAGCAGTCGGGGTGGATGGTTGAAGACCTGGTTAACTATCACTTAAAGGAGTTACATTATAGTACTCAGTGTCACACGCTGAAGACGTTGTGGATAATCGCAAGAGGTGATAAAAGTCTCATACTTTGTCAGGATAGTATTGAGTACTTAGAGATTTGCATGGTGCACAAATTCTCTACACCGTTCTTCCAACAATAGTGCAAGCTTAAGTAACAAATTTGGGGAACTCTACTTCATTTTCAAGATGGGTATATCGGGTTTAATTCACCAAGTGGTCACAACAATAGCCGACAGAATACGAGATTGGGTTGTTTGCCAAAGAGTTCAAAGGTGGAGATGTAATCAGCAATCCTCATGGGATATTTGATGCTACAGAATGTCAATGATACTTCACAAGAGCTTCTCGGGTATATGGTCATACACGTCAAATGATGCTTCCGAAAGCTCGAAACCATCATTGGGGGAGAAACGTGAACTTTTCAACTTAGCGGTCACCTATATTTCCAGCGGTTAGCTCTTGTATTGTGGTGACTATGCAGTGAGGTTTTCTTGTGATTTGTTAACTACCTGTGCTTGGTGAATTGTTGCAACTTAAGTCGTATCGATTAATCTGATTGTGATTGGACGTTGCGAGTTAACTCTTACGACTTGACTTATCACGATCGAATATATTGTTACTTGACTTGTCGCGACTTGACATTCAGTACAAACTGTGACTTATCTAAAAATTCAATGATGTGGTGGTGTCCAGCGATTAACTCAGTTGTGAGATTCTAGTGATTTGTTAACTACTTACGCTTGGTGAATTGTTGTGACTTTAAGTCGTTTCGATTAGTCTGATTGTAATTTGACGTTGTGAGTTAATCTTCACAACTTGACTTATTGCGATCGGATCTATTGTAACTTGACTTGTCGTGACTTGACACTTAGTGCTAATTGTGACTTATCTAAGTTCTCATTCTAAGTTTATTCCGCATATTACGTCTTTCGGTTTCTTCTGTTGACTCTAGTAAAATCCCGGGAAAGAATCGATTTCTCGGTTTAAGTCACTAGAATTGTAAAATCCCGTTTAAGACTACATCATGACAACTACGGCTTCAACTGATGACATTCAACCTGCTGGGTCCGATCCCCGACCTCCTATGCTCGATAAGATTGATTACGAATCGTGGTCACAACGATTTTGACTTTACTGTTAAGGGAAGGAGAATGGGGAAAATAGTCTGAAATCAATTAATGAAGGACCGTTTCTGATGGGCACTTCTAGAGACACAATTTCTACCAATGAAGATAGAACTATCCAGAACAAAGTAAAATGCATTTCCGGATCTTAAGTGATTCTGGTGCTATGGCGGCAACGTCAAAAGAAGGATAATGGGTTTACTTCATGTATTGGATGAGTTTGACATTCTTCATGACATTTTGGTTACTACAAATTTTTATGGGGTTATGTGTGTTTGACAAGATCGGGATAAAACCATTATCAAAGTTCATTCATAACATCAAAGAGGCTAGATTTGGGCAGTCAAACCACAAGATGTGACTACGGCGTCAATTCATTATTATTTATTTGAGGATTGAAGTGAAATTTCACGGGTGCGTGTACTTAGTATCTGAAGATATCGGGGTGGTTGGATGAAGATTCTTCGAGATCCTTGTTCGAGCTTTTAAGCTTTACAATGACGAAGACTTGGATATCTAGTTATTTTTTGGGATTCTTCCTTCTATTACCACAAAATGACTATCATTTTAAGGAGTTACGTTGTAGTGCTCAGTGTCACACGTAGTTGTGGATATTCAAGAGGTGATGTACGTCTTATACTTGATGGTTGGTTGGTTGAAGAGTATAAAGTACTTAGGGATTCGATGTTGCACGAACTCTCTACACCGCTCTTTGTCACACGTTAGTGCAAGCTTAAGTCACAAGTTCGGGTTACTTTACTTCAGTCTCAAGTTCATCATATTGGGTTTTTCTCCATCAGTAGTCACGACAAAAAGCCGGCTGAATGATAATGGGGTTGGTAATGAGTTAGCAGAGAGAAGAAGATAAGAGAGAGATGACGTCTGTACACTTCAGTGCAGGCCTCGTACTTCAACATTATGGCGTCTGCTGACAACACTTCAGGCCCCGTTCATCTAAGAAAAGAAAAGTGTATGCTTGAGTGCACTTTATCTTCAAAAGAAGAGGAATCTTCTTATTTATGGCCATTCTCATCAACAAGTTCATGCTCTTTCCGTGCTTATTCTGTTTTCAAGTGAATCGGCGCATATTGGAGTATTCTATTATTCACTTATTCAACCAAAACTTGCATTCGATAGGCATATGCAATTTTTGAGGGGGGGGGGGGGGAAAGGGTGAATAAACAACATGTCAGTCCTGAAGAACCGTCAAGTGGAGCTTCCTACCGTTGATGGTATTCATATTCACTAGTTCAATCATCAAAAATTGCAGTTGGCTGGCATATGCAATTTTTGAGGGGGGGAAAGGGTGAATATTAATCTACATGTTGGATGATGATTGAGAAATGGTCATACGACTCCTGAATACGTCAGTTCAGGAGTCGTGCAAACCATGGTTCTCCAACACTACTTCTTCCTCTCTATCAAGGTGTTGAAGAACATGGTCATGGAATGCTAATCGACATCATCTCACGGGCTGATTCAATCAGTAACAAAGGGTTTCTAGTCAATGCTTCATGTATACGTCATCAGGCTACATGTACACATAATGATGATGATTCCGATTAATCGTAACCATCATGGGGGAGAGAAATGTGAACACCAAGGACGTATAAAAGGTTCATGTGATCGGGCTTAATCATGTATTCCGGTGTTGAAAAGCCGCAGAGATGATTAGTGGTTCAACTTGTCACCTTGGTATTAACGTTTCACTGTTACGTCATGGTATGATTAATCGTAACCATCAGGGGAGAGAGAATGTGTACATCAAGGACGCACAACAGGTTTACGTGATCAGGGCTTAATATCCAAGGATGGATACAGTCTATAGATGATCAGTGGTTCAACTTGTTACTTTGGTGTTATACTAAAGACTGAAGAAGGTCGAGTCGTCAGTCTATTCTTTTTTCTCGGTTGGGTGTTATCGTCTCATGTGTGCGCTGCGGGCTGATGGGTTATATGTAAGGTTACTGGAAGGCATTTGGTGAGATGAAGATGGTTGGTATTCTGTTCCTCCATATTGGGCAATCTTGAAGTAGGTCGTGTCTACAGTCTTCTCTACATTCTCCGCTATGTGATTAGAAGACTAAAGACGGCATGTATTTGGTTATCAAAAGACCTCTTCATATTATGGGTGTTCGTCCAAAGTCTTCCTTCTATTGTGGGTGTTCATCAGAAAGGTTGTCAGGATTGGGGGAGAGCACTAATTAGGGGAGAGTGAAATTCCTGAATTAATCCCTGGTTAAATGTGCTCACGTTACTCTTCAGCATGTCAAATGATGGAAGCGGAGAAAAGTCTGGAAGCTGAGGAGTAATGATTTTGGTTCGTATCCTTGTACATATTTAAAACATACGTTAATAGAGAAATATAAAACCTATAAAAACCATAAAAATTAGAAAAACCTCAAAAATTCCAAAAAGATTCTTCTCGCGACATGTCTCTTGTGTAATCAATATTATGTACGACTTTAGAAATGTCATTCAACAATGACACGGAGTCATACATATGCTTGAGCAAGAGTTATTTTATGTTTAAATAATGCTTTCTAAAACATGTCGCTCCCCAAAAAATTTCTGTCAAATGGCTTGCAGTCATTTCAGGCTGTAACCCGCGCTTAAACTCATGGCTTGTAGTCATTTCAGGATACAACCCGGACTTCATAATTATGGTTTGCTATTACTTCAGATAGCAACCCGTTTTTCAAAATAGGGAAAACACGTCGCCAAAAAGACGGTTGTTCCTTTTACCGGGTGAAGTTCACCCGGGGATGGATTACTTTACATCCGTGCACCCTCGATCTAATGTACGCTTCAGTGCATTATTTCTTGATAAAGAAGAGAAATCTTCTTTTTATCGCCAAATACTTTCCCTTCTATGATTTTTCCGGAAAGTGTTTGTGCAAAACTTGGTGGTACCATGAAATTTTGAATGAAAATCAAATTGAACTCCAAAGTTTGATAAAATTTTCACTCAATCAATGACGTTAATAGTTTATGAAAATATTTATGCTTTAACATCCGTCATTGATTGAGGGGGAGAGTGATTTCTCAAAATTTTATGTATCAACAAAACTCCCCACACTTTGTACAAAACAAAAGCTACAATACAATTTGTGATAGTTATGTGTCAGAATGAGTAAATTTTCAAAGAGTTTTTCGTTAAAACTTCAAACTTTTTTTCAAACTCTTCAAATCTGACACATAACGACCTCCCTCACAGATTGAGGGGGAGCAGAAAAGGTTCCTTTTTATTAGAAAATATTAAAATTGACCTCATTTCTCTCCCAAAAGTTTTCTAACTTATTTAAATCAATTAAGATAAAAAATCTCGAAAGATTTGAAATTTTTGATCGGGGGAGAGAATGTGATTTAAATATGAAATCTGATAATCAAATGTGATCTTTAAGACTCAATAAAAGGCTCCCGCATATGTGCTAAACACTTTCGAATATCGATGCACATATTGAGGGGGAGCAAAAGGCGTTTGTGGAAGTTATACCAAAGACCGACCATTTATCTTTATGCATGGAGTTATAAGGTTGGTAAAGGTTAGGTATGAGTTCCCATGATCCACCAGAACCGGAAGGATCTTCCCAGGGATAATCCATAGATAGATTAGAAGTCCTTAGGAATGATTGAAAAAAGGAGTAAAGTGAGAAAGGGAAGAGTGCGGATTGAGATAGAGCTAGGACTGGAACAAACCTAACAAGGTTCTAGTGGTGAAGTCTTGGTAAGCACTGAAGGGGTTGAAGAATGAAAAAGAATTGAAATGAGAAAGGGTGAAAAGAAATAGCCCTCCAAATATTCAACCTTAGGGCAGAAACCGGGTTCAATTCATAATCTACTGGCGGTTACTAAGGTAACACCGGTATTGAAGACAAGACGTCATGGACCCAGTGACGCACTGTACTAAACTTCCCAACCACTCAAGTTCTCTTAAAAGAGCTTGTTTCATTCTCACGGGGAACCCTGTGCAATGTATCGACCGCTCATTGCGAGCTATGTTGATACCAAAAACAGGAGACGCCTCCCCAGTCTCCAGGAGCGGATCAAAACGCACTATTGAGTCTAGAGCCATGAGATCATCCATAAATCTCGATAGGACACATTCCAAACATGCTTATTGTTTCACACAATGTGGAAAATAAGATAAAATATTTAGAGTCCTACGCATTATCCTTGTGGTATTGCAAGAACATCCGAGTGATATGTAAATATTCACAATGAAGATGGAAATCCTTCTAGAGCGAACATCACTCAAGCTCTTAGTAGGTGACATGTGAGATCCATCTTGGATCAATGATCAAGTGACAACTGGAAAGCATCAATGGTGCGATTCAACATTGAATCAAACTTGTTCCAGGATATGGATTGACGAATACTTTTGCTAAAACCTTTCAATGTGCTCACAAACTTACTTTTCGAGCACATTGATTGTGTAAAACCTTTCAAACAAAAGTATTTTTGATGGAAATTTGATTCAATGCTTAAAACTCTCGTCGTGTCTCAAAAATTGTTTATCATATGACACGCGAGTGATTTCTATAAATCAATTTCTCATCAATCCGTGAATATCTATTCACCGATTCACTCTATCGTGCTGTCTGCTTTGAGACGTTCCGGTATGAGAACATGCTTAGTATGAAGATTTCAAAGTGGATTCTTTAGAAAATTCATTACTACAAGCTGGAAATTCCTGTCAAGGAGAGTCTTCTTTAAAAGAGACTCTACCTGATCACAGGTCGGTTATCACAAAACCGGAGGGTAGTCTATCCTCGCAGAACGAATGACAAAGCCATATTCGTTCTCTATCTTTATTGCTAACTGTTTTATTTCAGGGACACATATAAAGATGGCGTTGATGGCTCCTATTTCCAGCTGAATCGGGTCAATCCATACCTCATGCTCACACATCCACCACACTATCAATGAAGATGAGAGACTTGCTACAACAAATGTTGAGAGACTGCCAACAACGTTTCCGCAACTCTGATGAAAAAGTCTCCTGATCCACAACTCTAAAGTAAAGTCTCCTGATCCAGAAGGGTGTGAGCACGATGGTCCTTAAGTCACTACATCACATGAAGGCAATACAACTTTGGATGAGCTTGGAGATTTACTTTGGCTGATGATCTCCAAGAAGCTCAAAGATCACACATCACAAAGGAATTCAAATCACAAGTTCGCTTGCTTGAAGTACAAAGTGTGTAGAAAAGTGAAGAATCAGATCCTACGAGCTACAGAGACAAAAGAATGCTTAAAGACCAAAGAGCTTCATTTCAAAGGTGACCTCGCTTAGGGGGAGATTGTAAGGAATACAAATATTCCTGTAAAAGTCTCGGTCACCTGATTATTGTAAAAGCATTAAGTTAGCTCGTAGTTAGTTTAGATATTAGTTAGTTAGTAGTAGTTGAAGTAACACCGTGGAGGACGGACGGGTTTTTACCCACTGTACACCTGATCCACAGCCCGTAGGAGGGCGTATACTCTAATTGTATATATACCCCTTCCCACACAAGGGAAGGGTTGGTTGTTTCTCATAATACACACACCTCATTAGGTGTTTCTCTCACTAGAAACCTCCCACTCTCTCAACTCTCTCTCTCTCTCTCTAACTTGTTAATCATGTTTATCATATACTTCCACAATCCAAGACCTCCCAATCCACATAATCAACAAAATATTTCGATCCTACAAATACTAGATCTAGAGATGAGGGGTGATTCTTTTTGTATTTTTATATTTTTATGAAAGCAAATTAAAATCTCGGGTTTTGAAGGATTTGGGCGGAATTAGTTGCTAGTCAACTAACCCAATACTAAAGATGCAATCAAAATAAAATACTAAAAATGAAAAATATCTATATTAAACTAAGGTTGTGAGCAATATGTGGGAAAAATGTGTTTACTTAGATTTCACTACTCCCTAGATATCTTTTACACGTTAATTACTTGTTATAGTTGCGTGGATGACGGATTGTATTCCTTAATACCATTCATGGGGTGGCGTACTTACTTCCCCAATCCTATGAGTGCCTACTTCACTCCTATGTCGAGCCTGCAAGAAGCTCCTAACATGGGATCATTAGAATTTACTCATGCATTAAATACAACCAATAAAACCTAGTACACATCGGTTCATGTTTCCTAAGACGTTCGGGCATGTTACACAATGGAGATCTGCCAGTTTTCTTAAGCCTAACATTGAAATCATTCATCCAATACAACCATAAACAAGTAATCAACACATAATCAACATCTAGGTTTCATTAGATCTAAGCAAACACAAGATAAATCTAGCCTAGCATGTTGAAATCAACACAAGCACAAGATATAGACAACCAACACATAGACATATTGATTGAATTAAGAGAAGACTTATCTCAATAGCACATGTAAGGATTCAAGGGTTGAAAACCCTTGAAAAGCTGTAAAATTCGTACAAGGTTCGGCCCTAGGGTTTCTCCACACAAGTTCCTCTTAATGAATGAAAATTAGAAAACTATATATAGATATTAGGAGGTGACGGCGTCAAGAACAAACTTGTAACGCCGTCATCTCGCCGCCAAATAAATCCTTGGACTGCCTAGATCTACATCTGACGCCGTCATGTAGTCCACTTTTGCAGGCCGTCACACATTTAACTCTTGACGCTCTACTTGTTTCGCCTTCATGTTTGTACTGGGTCATCATGGTTTTTACTCTTGACGCCGTCAAATTCTTCCTCTTGACACCGTCAAACACTGTTTCCAGCATGGAAAATTAAGTCTTTGGCGTTTTCTTCTCTTTTATGCTCTAAAAACGTCCGAATTGCTTCCTTTTCCAGATTTCACTCCCAAAGTACCTAAAATCACAAAAGGAACGATTTAGGGCAATATTTGATCAAATAAATTCAATTCCGGGCTTAAATGACCCCCTAAAAGTGGTTCATTTTTTGCCTCATCATATACCCTTACACTTGAGATTTGCTTGTCCTCAAGCAAATGCGCTTTTATTCTACTCAAAATACAAGTTAGGGGTCATTTAACACTAATATAAAAGTAATTACAACAAATAATCGTTCCACTAAAGACCAAAGATAAGCACGGAGGTCATACGCTAGCACCTCACAAATAGTGTTTAGATACTCACATCTCTCGGGTGTAATAAAGTATAAATTAGAATATGGAAATGGAAAACGTCTCTCACTACCTGTCATAGCAAAATAGATTACCATAGGCTTGGGAGAGGATCAAACCTCCACCACATGGCGTAAGCACCTAGGATAAACTATCAAAGAGGTATTTTTAAAGGGTTGTAACGTTAGGTGTAGGGATATGAAATACACGGTTTTGTTGGATATAGGCAGTCTTTACTGGTGGAAGTTAACAATCTTGGTCAATTACATGTACAATGTGGTGTTGCTAAGCCAAGACTAGACTCGACTTAAGCTAATAAATGAAAAATAACAAAGACATAAAATAAACATAGAATGAAACGGGATGGTAGTCCGTATGTTTTTTCTCTTTTTTTTTTCTATTTTTTTTTTCTTTTTCTTGATTTTTTTTTTTTTTTTTTTTTTTTTTTTTTTTTTTTTTTTTTTTTTTTTGCATACACTCTTACCCTACCATCCAAAATAATACATCGTAGGGAATGAAAATTCCCCTTACACTTGAATTTTTACATACTTTACAATAAACTAATCTAATGACTCGAATTTAAGAAAATCAAAACACTTGGAGTACTTTTAAGATTAACGCACATACGGGGGTAATAATATGATGTTCTTCCCCATTACTCCATGAAATAAGTACTTTACCCATGAGTCCCAATCGTCCCAAAACAATATGTACAAGGATATGACTCGACTTAGCAACCATGTAATCAATTAGATAGTTAACTTAGGGTTTAACAAATAACAATATTGAACTAAAGATGAGTGCATACACGGAAGGCTAAGGCGATTTGGGTGTACATTTAAGTGGGGTGTAACAAATTCTTCCTTTAAGTAAGATGCTTAAAGTAAGAAACAAAAAGATAGGCTCGGAGGGGTGTACTAGGGGTTTCGTGTACTAAAAATGAGTACAACGCTAAGGTGTGGGAAAAATTAGTTGACTTAACTAGCCAAGTAATATGACTTAAATGGTCAAGTAATTATGATACGGGTTTAACACAAGGGTGATCCTAATGCCTCTCATCTTGTAGTAAATCCTACCACACGAATGTAGTCTCACTAGCGGTCTCGAGATGCATCACTAACGCAAGTTCTAGAATCTAAATGCTACCGGTACACTCATAAGCACTAATAGTAAATGCTTTTCCTATCAAATCTAAAAGCGAACCTCACATATTTGGGTGGAAATTTTTTTTGAATGTTACGGTTATGTGCTAGTCATACAATCTCCTATCCATGAGACACTTGCTATGGCTAAAGTTTCACTCCTAAATGTTGTAAAAACTTTTAAATTTAGCGCTAAAATTGCACTAACAAGTATTTCTCATAGTTTTATTACACATCTACTATCAAACAAACCAACTCAAGTGAAAGTGTATCTGTAAGGTATCATCATTTTACCCTCCCCTTACACTTAGGATGAACATTGTCCCCAATGTTCAAGTAAAGAATGTAAAAGTGAAAAAGAAAAAAGAATGAAATCAAATACTCCCCTGATTCGCTCGGTATGGATAATAAGGTAGCCAGGTCAGATCTTCCTCCAAGAAAATGAACAATCAAAGCTTCCCTTCCAGAAAAATAAATCATCTTCTTGTCATACATAACCTATAAATCCTGAGAAAACAGATAAGGCAACCTCGCATAAAATCGGCGGCAATCTACATAAGTTACTAAATCCTAGAAAACAAAATAAGATATAATGCTTGTGGAATGAAGTTTGCAGATTTCCTGGAGATTATAAAACTAATAATTCAACAAAAACTTTAAGATTCCATTAGAAAAACAAAACTGGTAAAATTTCCAGATTTTTTACACGTGATGCCGTCAAGAGTAAACTCGTGACGCAGTCAGAAGTGACCTGCAGAAATCTTTACGTTAAATTTCCGGAAAATTTCTGAAAAAACTTATGTCCTACTTCCTGGAAAATCCTGCAAAACATCATTATGACTCGATGCAAGCATTTGACTCTAACAAGTACTAATACACATGTCCATTTAATATTGTTGTGGTTCATGCTCAATTTCGTTCTTATAAACAAATTTGGATCTCCCTTACACTTATCTTTTGCAAAATACCTTTATATGCAATTAAGACGAAGTTAAAAACAAAATAAAGCATTTTCACAATTTATTTTGAAATATGAGCCACAAGCAACAAAAATAAAACATGCATACGGAAACAAATAAAATCAAACAAACAAACAAACAAACAAACAAACAAATAAAAACACACAAAACATGGGTTGCCTCCCAAGAAGCACTTGTTTTTGTTCGATTCACGAGCCTGAGTCTACCCTTATTTAACGAAAATAGGGGAGGTTTTTCCTACACTTTGAATTAAGTGCGGGTGGAAGTAGCGATACACACCCTTAGGGTGGAAATATGCCACGTTAGAAAAGAGTGGTGAATGAATTATATGCTCAAAGGGGTGTGCTCCTATCATCATAACCTTACGTAATTCAATCATGTTAATGGGTGGATTAAGATTTTCTCCTAGAAAGGGATCATTTTCAATCAACTTCAAGAGACTCCTAGTTGGGGATCCATCTTGACCTAATAGACCCGGTTTAAACCCATAATGTTTCTTGTGATCAATCATAAATGGGTGATGTAAGCATGTAAGGTCATTTTCCATTCCTATATTGGCTTCCTCTCTACAAGGCTTAGAGTCCACTACCTTTGTCCTAAGACTACCCGGACTATATGGTTTGATGGGTGGATCGGGACCTATTTCAATTCCTAAATTTTCATCCAAGGATAGAAGATTAGGTAACGGTTTTGGTTGAGGCTCCGGTTCATCAAAACTAGGAACTTCCCTATAACTAAAAGAAAGGTCATCACTATAAGTGTTAAAACCTATATTCTCTAGTTGTGTTTGGTCCAAGGGCTCTACCTTAATCGGGGCTCCTATAGTCTCTCCTACTTCTTTCGGGTAAGTCATGGGTGGTGTGTGTGCCTCAAATGATGGTAGGACTTGTGGGGTACTTGGTGGGCTTAAATTTTCAACTCTATCCTCCATCTTATCAAAATTACCAATGTGCTCAGCTTGTATTGTGGTGAAATCAAACCACTCCGTGCTCCAGTTATCTCATCTATACGCTTATCCCCAAACAATCTTCTTGCTTGTTCCTTTAAACTTGCTATCAATTGATCCGTAACAACGTTTGTTGGGTTGTCCATTTTTTTGGCAAGCCTGGCACAATTCTCTATGGTTTCCCATGCTTCATCAGCACTTAATCCCCAAAGGTCCCCATCTGCGGTATGGTTAATGTCCATTTTGGTATAGTGGTCGACACGATGGTAAAATATTTCAATTTGGGACCACATATCGAAATTATGATGAGGGACTTTTCGGAGTAAATATTCAAAACGAGCCCATGCATCATAGATAGGTTCATCCTCATGTTGTTTAAACATCAAGATGTCATTTGGAGTGGGTGAATTTCGTGGTTGGTAGTATGGTGGATTCGCGTTCTCCATAATGGCTAACGGAATAGTCAATGGAAAGATTTTTTTTTTTTTTTTTTTTTTTTTTTTTTACAAACAAAGACACAAAGAAAAGATAGACTAAAGAAGACCTATAAAAATAAAAATAAAAATCTTACTAGAAAGAAATCTAGCAAGTAGACCTAATAAAAAGAGATTCTAACCTAGACAATAACTATTCCCCGGGCTGCGGCGCCAAAAACTTGATGCGTAGGGATTGCACTAGGCTTTACCTCTCAAGGGATCTTGAGAAGCTTACAACCCCCACCAGGCAGTGTACCTGATCGATGTAGTATAGTATAATGACAAGTACCGGGGGATTGATCGTTCAGCTAGGAATAGTGTCGCTAGGATTAGAAAACCTAAACACTAGATCTAGAGATGAGGGGTGATTCTTTTTGTATTTTTATATTTTTATGAAAGAAAATTAAAATCTCGGGTTTTGAGGGATTTGGGCGGAATTAGTTGCTAGTCAACTAACCCAATACTAAAGATGCAATCAAAATAAAATAATAAAAATGAAAATAAACTATATAAACTAAGGTTGTGAGCAATATGTGGGAAAAATGTGTTTACTTAGATTTCACTACTCCCTAGATATCTTTTACACGTTAATTACTTGTTATAGTTGCGTGGATGACGGATTGTATTCCTTAATACCATTCATGGGGTGGCGTACTTACTTCCCTAATCCTATGAGTGCCTACTTCACTCCTATGTCGAGCCTGCAAGAAGCTCCTAACATGGGATCATTAGAATTTACTCATGCATTAAATACAACCAATAAAACCTAGTACACATCGGTTCATGTTTCCTAAGACGTTCAAGCATGTTACACAATGGAGATCTGCCAGTTTTCTTAAGCCTAACATTGAAATCATTCATCCAAGACAACCATAAACAAGTAATCAACACATAATCAACATCTAGGTTTCATTAGATCTAAGCAAACACAAGATAAATCTAGCCTAGCATGTTGAAATCAAGACAAGCACAAGATATAGACAACCAACACATAGACATATTGATTGAATTAAGAGAAGACTTATCTCAATAGCACATGTAAGGATTCAAGGGTTGAAAACCCTTGAAAAGCTGTAAAATTCGTACAAGGTTCGGCCCTACGGTTTCTCCACACAAGTTCCTCTTAATGAATGAAAATTAGAAAACTATATATAGATATTAGGAGGTGATGGTGTCAAGAACAAACTTGTGACGCCGTCAATTCGCCGCCAAATAAATTCGGACTGCCTAGATCTACATCTGACGCCGTCATGTAGTCCACTTTTGCAGGCCGTCACACATTTAACTCTTGACGCTCTACTTGTGACGCCTTCATGTTTGTACTGGGTCGTCATGGTTTTTACTCTTGACGCCGTCAAATTCTTCCTCTTGACGCCGTCAAACACTGTTTCCACCAAGGAAAATTAAGTCTTTGGCGTTTTCTTCACTTTTATGCTCCAAAAACGTCCGAATTACTTCCTTTTCCAAATTTCACTCCCAAAGTACCTAAAATCACAAAAGGAACGATTTAGGGCAATATTTGATCAAATAAATTCAATTCTGGGCTTAAATGACCCCCTAAAAGTGGTTCATTTTTCACCTCATCAATAGTTTTCCAAATTTCATTCATTAGTGTGCAACTTTGAGGGAAAAACCCTAGGCCGATTTTCACAGCTTTTTCAAGGGTTTTAACCCTTTGAAACTTTCATGTTCAATTTGAGATAAGTACTATTTCAATTCATTCAATATGTCTATGTGTTGCTTGAATATATCTTACACTTGTCTTCAATTTAACATGCTTGGCTAGATCTCTTTTGTGTTTGTTTAGATGTAGTGAAACCTAGATGTTAATTATGGGTTGATTGTTTGTTTATAGTTGTTACGGATGATTGTATTTGATGTTAGGCTTAAGAAAACTGGCAGACTTCCATTGGTAACATGCTTGAACATCTTAAGAAACATGATCAGAGGTGTACTAGGATATTTGGTTGTATTTAATGTGTAGGAGAATTCTAATGATCCCATGTTAGGAGCTTCTAACGGCTCGACATAGGAGTGAAGTAGGATCCTATAGAGTTAGGGAATGTTGTACACGGCTCTACGACTAGTATTAAGGAATATGACCCGTCATCCATGCAATTGTAACAAGCTATCAACCTGTAAAAGATATATAGGGAGTAATGAAACCTAAGTAAACACAACCTTCCCCATCATTGTTTACACCAAATTAGTATAATTAGTTCATTTCATTTTTGTTATTTTATTTTTATTGCATTAGTAGTTAATTGGGTTAGTTGGCTAGCAACTAATTCCGCCCACTCTTCCAAAACCAAGAATTTTACTTGCTTTTATAAAACATAAAAAGACAAAAAAGAATCATCCCTCACCTCTAGACCTTGTTTTTAGGCTTTCTAATCCTAGCGACACTATTCCTGTGTTAAACGCTCAATCCCTCGGTACTTGTCACTATACTATACTACAACGATCAGGTACACTGCCTGGTGGGGGTTGTAAGCTTCTTGAGATCCCTCGAGAGGTAAAGCCTGGTGCAATTCCCACGTATCACACATTCAAACATAATATCAATTTACTCTAATCGAAAAATATATTAAAGTTAACCATGTAATAGTTGTGGCAACATCGATGTGAACCAAAAGAAACATATATTGTAAGCATATGAAAACTTTGTAATAAGTCAAACAAAAGATATTCAAACAGAATATCAATTTAATCTAATGTATTTCCCCTTTTGATACCTTAAATTCCATGCAAGGATCAAGTCCGACGTCCTTGGTTACTCAAATTCAGATTAAAAGTCATCTTAACCATACTCTAAATCTTAACCATGCTTTAAATATAATGCACAGTATATACACATGAATACACAGTAGCAAGTTAAAAACCATGTTATACTAGTTAGCATTTGAGCAAAGTGAAACACAAGACTTTGAAGGAAAGTGACTAGTAGTTCAACACATATTTCTTTTTGACACATTAAATTCCATACAAAGTCACGTGAACACCTAAGATAAAATGCAAGATGGATCTGCGATCAATATTAGTTAAGTATGGATTTCTAACTATAGACTACAATGGCCTTCATAACAACCTACTTTGGATAATTTGTTGAAAAAGCACAAAAACAAAACAATAACTGCAAAGACAGATTTAATCTACATTCGAGGGGAGGTCAAGAGGTAAATTAACTCTTTAAATGATATAAAAACACTTTATTGATATTTAATAAAATCAAATTACATTCATAAACATTATTCATAGATTTTTAGGAAAAAACATTCGTAATATAAATGTAAATATCAATATTCATCTAAAATAACCTCCATATAGCACTATTTAAAACAATAATAAATAATTAATGTCATAATATACTCCTGCAATATTGTTAATACAATAAACCAGCATTAAAACTTAAAAGTATAACGTTATTTCCACCAATCCTCCCTCAAAAAGATGTAGTTTCGTTCTAAAGGCGTTGTTAAGTGATATGCACCAACCCGGATAACCAAAGAAAGCAAACAATAAAATAGAAAAAAATGGTAATACCACATGCTACAAACCGCTCGAATAAACAATGAATGCAAACAATAAAACAAACAAAAAGAGTAATGATAAAAGAAAATTACTGTTCAATTCAATCCGCAAACAGTCAAGAGAAAGAAGATTAGTGGAAATATATTTAATCAACGTTTGAGAGGTCGATTAGCTCTCCCACAGTTTACTTTCGAGGTAAACCAACTCTTTTAATGATATATAATCACTTTATCAGTATTTAGCACAACCAAATTACAATCATAGACCAACGTTATAGATTTTATACAAAAGAATGTCACTCATTTAGACAGATTTGTAGGCAAAAAATATGTTTGCTAGTGACATTAAGAACAGTTACTGGATGAGACAAATCCAGCCTAACTAATTTGACTTTTTCAAAGACCTAATATTATTACTGGAGGGGGAAAAAATCTTTGACAAAAACCTAAACAACTGTACGAAACAAAAACAATGCGAGGCTCCAAATAGAAACCAGATCAAACATTAAGTTCAAGTGTTGAGTGAAGCACATTTGAACGATACTCAAGTTCAAGTGTTGAGTGAAGCACATTTGAGACAACATAATGAAGTTACTGACAATGAGTCACATGCATAGAACCAGATAACAGAAGTTAACACGTGTGACGTACGATTTCAAGAAGAAAACGGGGTTTGAACAAGTGTGACCAAAGAAGTATGTCAAGATGAGACTCAACTTCAAGTGTTGAGTGAAGCAAATTGAAAAGAAAAGCTGTTTTTTTAACCAAATCGAAACCCAAAAGTAGAATCTAGAAAGAAGCATAAGCAGTTTGCCAAACACCCAAATTTTCTTTTAAGAGGGTGTTTGGGATTGCTTGCTTTTTCTCTTTTTGTGCTTATCTAAAACCCTTTCTGCTTATAAATAAGCAGAAAGGAGTTTTTTTACTCTTATTTTTAACCTAAAAACCCTTCACAAATGAGTTTTACTGAAATTTTCTATCAAAAACCCTTCACAAATGAGTTTTACACTTTTCCAAATTTTTCAAGAAGGTTGTTTAAATCTATAAATAGGTGTCTCATTTGTATTTCATGAATGTTGAAATGCTAATATAATGCATCCATATAGTATCCGTCATCATAGTCTTTGAGTGGTATATAACTCTGGAATGTGAAAATCCAACCAAGGACCCTAATGCTTCAAACTTAAACTATGGACCCAAAAACTAGCAACTAAGAATTGAGCAAACAAGGACTTTTGGAATGTGAAAATCCAACAGATGTGTAAGAGGGTGTTTGGGATTGCTTGCCTTTTCTACTTTTGTGATTTTTTTACGGTAAAAAGCATTTTTTGGTGTTTACAAATGAGTTTTATCGAACTTTTCTATCAAACATTTAGGATGTAATTAGTTAGTGAAAAATGCTCCACTTTTTTAAGAAAGTTTTCAAAAAAATAAAAATAGAAAACTTGTTTAGTCTCAACTTTTTATAGAAACGAAATATTCACTTTTCAAATTGTAAGTGAAATTTTGAAAGAGCAATTCACACTTTTCTACATTTTTCTGAATATCCCTTGCACTTTTCAGTTTTCTAAAATAATATTATCTAAACTTATTTATTACATGCTTAGAACCAGGGACGGAATTATGTAGAGGCATGGAAGGGTCCTGACCCCCTCAAAATTTGCGGCACCTAGTGTAAATATTATAGGTTTTAGGGGTAATTTAGTTGAGGTTACAAACAAATCTCCGATTCGGCCTCCTCAAAATAAATTCGGCCCCATCAAAAAAAATGTTCAAGTTCCGTCTATGCTTAGAACAACTCTAGAGATTAAAACCCCTTATTTCTTTTTAGAAAAATCAAACTAGGAAATTAAAATAAATTTCCACAACTAAACACACCTCAGATTGCGTTTAGTTGGTGGAGAAATGGGGCATTTTTGTTAAAAATGTTTTCACAAAAAACTAAAAAGTAAAGCAAATTATTTAGTCATAAATTTTGAAAATATTTCTAAGGAAGTGAAAGGTTCAAGTTTCACATTGTAACTATAAAAGAGAAAAGCGCTATTTACATTTGTCTAACACTTTTTTCCTTGCATTTTTTTAGGAAATCCCTTGCATTTTTTAGTTTTTCTAAAAAACTCAAGATCAAAATTAAGAAAAAAAAATTACAACTAGACACAACCTTACTTTTTATGCTTTTGTGCGTATTTTTATGCAGAAAAGGACTAGGTGTTTTGTTTATCTAAACACTTTATACTTAGGGGTTTTTGCATATATATCCTTCCGAAAATGCATAATTGCGTATATATGCAAAGCATGCATAAAAACCATTGTATTATGTGCATAAAAAAACTTGTACAAAGGATATATACGCAATTATTCACTTTGGCAGGGATATATATGCAATTTTGCCTTATACTTAGAACAAAAAAGTAGAAAAACCATCTTTTTACTAAATTATTTTGACATGTACACGGGTGACTTTAATTCACACAAAGAAATTTAATGTTCATTGACTGTAATGCCCTAACTTATTTTGACCAAATTATTCAACTTTATTTTTGACAAAGTCACTCCTGCATATGGTTTCCCAATCCCCAACCCATCACATCTGGTCAGCCAGCCTCGCTACTCAGACTCATGGTCGTGACCTATCCTGGTGGTCACTAAATGAGCATGTCAAAATACTTAAGAACGAGTTGATTTGTTCTGGATATTTCAAATTTGAAGATATAAAATAATGACTATAGTTTCACTCTGATATTTCAAATTTAAAGATATAAGATTATACTATATACTAAACATGAGTATGTGGAGTCTTCAATGTGGTGTTTTCACAAAATTAATTATGCTATATTAACTGTGATTACAGGGGTATTAAGGTAAAACATGTGGCTGGAAATCAACATGTACATAATTCTACTGTTTCAATTGCACATGTTGCAAAATTTTATTGGTTTCGTTACTTTTCGAAGCACGGTAGCTGCTTAATTAATCCCCTTAGTTACTGTTTGAAGCACTGTGGATGCTTAGTTGTTATCTAAAGAACAATCCAGACACATCTCTCTTTCATCTCTACACATAACCATCCCTCCTCTTTCTCATGCAAACGATTAACACACACACACACACCAAATTCTGGTTATCCCAATCTTGGCCACCGGAAATTACTTCCTTCAAAATTTATAAAAGGTTGTGTGTATCCGCTGGATTTTTGTTGTTGTTGGAGGTAATTAATCATTCATGAAAGCAACGAACATGTACTTTTATTTCTTTTTTTGGTTTGATTTCTGTAAATAGAATGTATGGAACTTCTTTTTGCTTTTTATGCTTGATTATGATTTACTTTGGGTTAATTCATGATGTAATTTAGATATTTGTTTAACTTAAATATTTATTTCAAATTAGGGTTTTGTTTATTTGGGGGTTTTCTTGATTTGTTTTGCAGGCTGTCTTGCTGATGATCTTTGCAGCTAATCTGTTGAGTTGTTTGTTTCCAACTTTGTGATGATCAGAGACCACAAATCTCAGGTGGCGTTTGACTTAATTTCATTTACCGATGATATCGAAATGTGTACGATGATGAATGAGATAGTTGACATGTTTAACATGATTTTGCGTGCTGTTTGTTTAACCCTATTTTTGGGCTTATGAGGGTTTAGTCTATGCTCCATAAGCACATTTCTCCAACTCATTTTGAAACTTAAGCTTTATATAAGCTTATTGTGGTGAAGTAACCTTCGCTCCATAAGCACATTTTTACGACTCATTTTGAAACTTGAGCTTTCTATAAGATTATTGTTGTGAAGTAACCTTATAAGCTCATAAGTTTGAAAATAAACCAATTAAATGAGCTTATGAAACATAAGCCGAAATCACATAAGCCCAAAAGCAAGTTTACAAACATCCCACAACAATTTGTTATTTAGAATTCTCTTTTTGGATTAAGGAAATTGTAAAGGTCGATAATATTATGATGCAAGAGTTTGATTATGGTTGAATTAGTTGTACGTCAAATAGGTTGTATGACTTGCCAACTAGAAATATGTTCATTGTACATAGGAAAATATATTTCTCTAAATTTGAATTATGACATAACTGTTACCCTCCGTTATACGAGTCTTGATTACGTTGTTTCAATTTGTATAGGTTCTTTCAATGAGTCATGTTGATGAGGTTGTTAAGATACCAGATGGGTTTAAATCTGTGGTGAAAAGTTAGTTGGGAGCGCTTGCACCTCTGTAATGTATCGGGAGACAGGTTTATGGGTTCGGATGTCATTCTCAGGTATAAGATTTGCGGTTTTTGTCTTCGCCGCGCACTTCAGTAGATTATGCGAAAATGTTAGTTTGCGTGAATGAATGGTTTTGGACTAAGGTTGTTAAGATAGTAATGTGCTAATGTTATTCGTCTCTAACTGCTGCATTTTGGTTAGCAATAAGTGAGCCTTTGGACTTGCTAATTTCTTATGCTTATGCTTATCCGTATAAATAGGTCTTTATAAGTTGCTTGACATAGGTTCATGGAAATGTTGTGTAAAAAGTGTTCGATTAGTATAAAAATTTAATTATTTGCTGAAAATTGCCAACCAAGATAATTTAGTAAACGTTTTAAGTTAATTTTAGTACGATTTTTAGGCTTTAAGTTCGTATTTATAACTTATTTTTGTTCATTCTTCTTTGTTGTTAGTGCAGGACATGGTGCTAAAGATGGCTGCTTTGGTATGATGAAGCATTAAGAAAAAAGGAACATTGGTAAGTTTTTCTAACTTCCAATTCTTCTTCCATCTCTATTGTTTTTAACATGAGGTACATTGTTCACATGGTTTGGAATTAAAAAAAAGGCCTTTACTTGATTTTTTGGGTTCTGCAGGGTGTGGTTCATTCATGCTGGAACAAGTGTTCATGCAAGCACATTGAGGATAAAGGGCCATTATTTGAAGGCATGTTTAAGCATTTGTCGATTGCTATTCACTTTTATGCAGTTGCGTTAGTGAAGAGCTGATTGCGTGTTAGATTTGGACTAGCCAGCCTACCTTCACCACATCCTCACAGGATCTTACGAATACAAAAAAGCCTTAATAAGTTACTCTAAAACAAGGCAAGACTTATATGTTTTTCTTACGCTAACTTTCTATAACAATAGTGATATTGTTTTAGTTAACATATTATTCTTCTACTTATTCTAACATAATTATTTTGTTGTTTTATGTTTGGAGTGGTGTTGATCAGTTTAAGTGGCAGTTTGCACATCTTGAGGAGAGCTAAGGCAAATGAGGACCTAATACCACTCCACTGGTAAGCCATGATACATGACTTCCGTGGCAACTTAATATATCACATAATTCCATGCCATTGTTATATTTTAGAGGTGTTTACTTATGAATTATCAATTACTCAATTTGGGCCATGTTCTATTTTTAACCAGTCGAGTGGGAAAAAAATGTTACAAAGATAATGGGATAAATAGCTCAAAAGGGTTTAAACTTTAAATCGTGTACATTTAACTCTCAAAATTATTGTAAGAAAGATATAACATTGCTACCATTATATTCAATATGAGTGCTAAGTAACTTTTTTTTATCACAAGTGGAATTGGGTCTCAACTCAAGACTGTTATAAACATGACTGTGATTCAAATTGTATCTTTAATTGCATAATATATATTCAGTACTCTGTCTCAATAACATATGATAAAATGTGTATGCCTTAGGCATTTTTTGTTGATTTCAGCTATTACTATGGCACAAAGGTGGAGGCCTTTGGTTTGATTACGTCACTGCAAAATAGCAAGTTACTTCTGTTTCTCTTTTTTGGTTCCCGTTATTTGTTCGCGAACCACAGGTTAAAAACCTCAATATGAGATAATCACAACTAACATGTTTTTTCATTTTCTTTTTCAGTTTCCGGAGCGAGTATGGAAGGGCACATAAAACTTAAGAAGTATCCGAGGATTCAGATTAAAATTCAGGTATATAATACAGTAGAATATAATGCTTTACTGATGTAAATTTTGATGGAATTTCTATCTTGGTGGGCCATTGCAGCCATGATGTCATAGGTTAGATAGGAGGCTAAAAAGAAATTAACTTTATATCGACTAACAAAGTTTCTCACTGAAAAATTAATCCTTTAAAAACAAACGGTGACACATAAACAGTTTCTTCGACAACATATACACGTTTGATTGTGTCACCTTAATGGGTGCATAAACGCCAATAAGTGAAGGTTGACCTACATATCTAAGTACAGTTTCGATATTTTTTGGCCATCACTTAAAAGTAATTAGATAATATGGTGCTCATTTATCATCATAGGTCAATAAGCGGCTAAAAAGATGAATGCAAAATGGCTGAAACTGGTATATGGTCACTCAAAGACAATGCTACCTTTCATCCTCATGCTGATGATTAGTAAGTAGTCTCGAGCTTTTCCAATTTGCTTTTCTTCTTTGTTCTTCTATCATATAGATTTAAGCTTCTTAGGAAATGTACTTATTTATTATGCTATGCAGGAAACATTTAGGCACAAGATAGCCCAAAAACCAGTAAGTTGCATGGATATAAGGCTACACGGGAGGGCGGGTATGTAACCTGTGACACAATTTTTCTTTCTTATTTTAAACTAAAAAACATAAGCAAAAGAGTGGCGCGTACACTTTAAAATCCTGATATGCTAATACATAAACAGTTTACCATGAATGTATAAGAAGCTTAAAAGTATACCGTCCTCGAAATGGTCTTTACATCAACTTTACTTATAAACATATGCCTAAACTTTACACCTATGTAAGAAAATCCTTCTTAAATTAAATTAATTTAAAATGTCTAATGAATTTAATCTAAAATGTGCAAAATGAACTTAATTTAATACAGATAACATTGTGTTTTTATACATGAAAAGGAAATTATCAGCTAAGTTACAAAATTTTCCTAAATGTCGTAATACGTTTATACAATAGAAATGTTGATAATCATTTTTTTTAATTCATGGTGCAGATGCACTTTTAGCTCACATTCTTTTATTTTAATCCTAATGTTCGAGTCACTACTCCTTCGAGAGAACAGGATATAACGGCAAGGGAAGATGCCATTGAATATAACAATAAAATGTACCTGTTCATGTGACAAACATAACCATCTACAATAGAGGCATCAACTTATGGCATCTCAGTCACAAGGTACCCTAATTTAGAATTGCTATAAAGTTTAACGCCGTAAAACATAGAGTTTCATTGTTCATCCACATTTAACGTGGTAGTTTCCAAACACAATGGCAAACGCCTCTAAAATGTGAGATGCAAGTTTGTCTTTTTTGGTTGTCATATCGACTCAACTTATGTTGTTATTTTACTAACCTTGGGGTGCAATTTAGGGTTGGTTTACCTTCTGGATTCCTCACCTTTTCCTTTAACTTTGAGCAGGTCGAGGTTCTACCAGTGCCATTGGACCAACCGACTCTATGTCAGCAATGGCTGCAACTTTCACCAGCTTCTTCACCAATGCTACTACGTCCATCTCTCCAAATACTGTTAGCCTCTGATCTTTAAGGTCTACTGCTATTCACTACACTCATGTATGCACTTCATAGTGTCAATAATCCAATTTGGACTTCATGTTGAGATTTTCGATAATTAAAAATAAATGACTTTCGAATTCGTGTTGAATTGCCAGAATATTTCCAGATGCACCTTTACCATCTTTCTGCTTCGTTTTGTCATCAATGATGCGACAAGTTGCAATTTTATAACTCAATTATAGTTGAACATTTTAGATCATTCTTATTTAATTTGCAATTTGGTGTTGTGTGGTTGCTGTATGATCCAATTTGAAGAGCAGTTTAAACTTCACGTTTAGTAGATATTTCATTAGAACATTGTGCAAATTGTATACAACATTGGAACACTGTCATACAGGTTATATGACAAACGTTATACAAATTTAACTTCAGAATGTATACAACTATTACCGGACAAATTAAGTTGTCGTGACGAGACCTTTCTTACTGATACATCGGAATAAACGGAAGCCAATACAACCTTTATACTATAAAGGTTTTAAAACCAACAAACATAAAATCTAGACACAAACTCACCCGCAGCAACGCGCGGGTTTCCCAGCTCGTTATAACTGCATAGTAGAAAACAAACTAGTGATCACACTTTTGCAAAAGTTGGGAATTGAGCAGGAATCAAAAGACAATCACAGTGATTTAGTTGCAAGTATCCTATGGACAAATAGAAACCCAACATTCTCACAATTAAACCAACTAGCTTGGAGAAATTAAGAAAAAAAGTTTCACATTGCAACTATAAAAGTGAAAAGCCTTGTCAACACTTTCTCCTTGCACTTTTTATAACAATCCCTTGCATTTTTCATTTTTCTAAAAAAATCAAGATGGTGAATTAAGAACAACTAGACACACCATATTTTTTCTGCTTTTGTGCTTATTTGTAGGCAAAAAAGCACTTCTAGGTGTTTTATTTACACTTGATGCTTTTTTATATACTTTAGACACAAGCATAAGCCGTATATACCACATTTTTATAAAAATGGAATCTTTATAACATGAATTAGATAGATAAACAACTTACACCATAAAACCGAGAAATCTTGATGCAAAGCGATGAGAAACTTGCAGAAAAAATAAAAAACAAATACAAAAACAAGTATAAAACTAGACAAAACATCTTGTGTGATCGAAAGTATGAATATGTGATTGCGATTGCATTTGAGGGATTCTGGTTTTCTTTTCGATTTCGATTGCGTTTGAGGGATTATTGTTTTCTTTTCTCAACAATTACGACTGAGAGATTATAGGTTGTTTTGATCATTTATATATGTTACTATCTAATCTTATCTAATCTTGATTATTTATTTATTCATTTATTCTTTTATTTTTGTTGTTCCCTTATACTTAATTAGTGTTAACTAAGAAGTTAAACTAACCAAGTTCCATGGCTAAACAATGTAAGATTGATTAACAATAAGTAAATAAAACGTAAAGATAAAAGACATAGAGTTTTTCAATGTTTAATTCTTATTAGAAGTTAATCAAGGAATTATACCCAAGTGTTTGCAGAACAACACTTGGGATGAATGACACACATGGTGTTTACTCCTCACTAAACTTAAGTTAAACTTAAGTAACAACCAATGATCAATCTGAGCTATCTCAGTGGACCGTTGTTCTTTGGAGAGAGTAAAGGTTTGGTTTGTGAATGTCTAAGCATTTAGTGCACAAACTTAATCTTTACATCTCTCTTTATTAGCTATTTATACACAAGTGAAAACCTATCAGATACCTAAAAGACAAAGAATGACATAAGCCTACTTTGAACAAAATGCATAGGCATTTTGTTACTGTTACATTTGGCTATAAGTAGTAAAGGACAAGGTTGCTTTCTGATCTTCAGTGTTGACAACACTCTTGGTTTTATACTCATTTAGGGAAAGTTTGACCTTTGCTTGATAAGGACCTTTCCTTATCCATTCAAACTATCTCGCCTAATCCCGCCTTTACTTCAGTCTTTGTAAGCTCAGTCTTCATAGTTGGTGAGGAGTCTTGGGGATTCAGTGAGTTATTGTCATCACTTACTGAATCCATCATCTTCTTCTTTGGCTCAGGCATCATTCACTGAGAACCGCCTCAATGAATGGAGAACTTTCTTAATAGATTCGTCCTGAGCATCTTGAGGATGACTCAATGAATGACTATGCATTTAGTGACTTGTTGAGTGTTTACGGTTGTTAAACACTTAGGATATTTTATGTTCATATCCTACTTTAAGGGGATTGGGTTTAACCAGACCCAACAGTCTCCCCTATTTGGATATACAAATAGCCTAAGTGTTTCTTGGTTCAGTGAGAGATAGCAAAGGTGATTATCTCTACTGATTGAAATACTAAGTAAAGTTCAGGACACTGGATGTTAAACAAAAACATCAAATATTATTCATAGTTATTACAATCCTAAACAAAAAAAAGTAAAACAAAAGTGATAGTGGTTGCATATTAATTCAGGCTTCAAAACTTAAATCTCGTGGCTTCAAGCTTGGGTCTCTTAGATTCAAGTTCATGCTATTCAGGGTGCTCATGGATTTTGATCTTCAGGTCATGGCAGAACCTAGCATTTGCAGCATTCTTAATTGGGTTTCCAATAAAGTATTATCCAAGCATAGCTTTGATTCCTGCTCGATTAATATCTTCATATCTCTGAAAAGTTGGATCACCAAATTCATCAATGAAGAGAAGACCTCTTTCAGGTTGCTCAATGACCAAGTTGTTCACGAATTTCACGCCTTCAGGGAGGGCTCTATTATAGTCAAGGCCTGGAGCACTGATTTCGGGTTCAACATCAATCTTCTTTCTTTTCTTCTTAGAAGACTGAGATGGGGCAGCCTGAATGGCTGAGGCTGAAGGTGGAAGAAAAGAGGGAATGTCAAGTTCTTCATGCTTCTTGGCCAAGTTGTCATAACGAGTCCTGAGAGATTTCATCAGGGTCTTGACAATGACATTATTCTTCTTGACTATGATAGGACCCAATTTGTCAAGTTCAGTGATCCCAAAGTCAGAGAACCTGAAAGGGTCATGAACTTCAAAGTGTCATTTATCTTGGCCTCTGAAGACACTAACTACTGCAGGCTTGGTATTATGATGAATCTTGACATCAGTGATGGTTTCAGGTTTCAGTCTCTGTGTCATGATCTACCTATATCTCTCTATGTTCTGTTGCCTGATTTCAGTAGCTCTCTTTAGTTTTGGAATCCCTCTTCTCCATGAGAGCAATCATAGCAGCATCCTGAGCCTTCTTGAACTTTTCACCACCAGCCCTATTAACAAGATCCTTCGATGCAACCCCAAGGGACTTGGCCTCTTCATTGACAACCTCAATGAGAGCATCTTTGCTGATCTATTCTTCCCTGGAAACCTTCCTTAACATTTCTTCCTTGCCCAAGTGGGCTTGGATTTCTTCCTCAGTTAGATGATAAATAATGCCATTAATATCGTAGGGGACCCTGACAGGTGCATCAGGGTCAGGTCTAACTTCTGAGGAAGCCGACACCAAACGTATTGAGGGTTCAGACACAGTTGTGAGTATGCCCTTGCCCTTGTCTTGCTGAGAAGAAGATGTTTCAGGATCCTTATATGAGGATATTGGAACAGCCTGAGTAGGAGGTTGTTTTTCACTGGAGGATGCTTCACTAACCCTCCCCCCTCAACTGTTGCGGGAACTTGGGTGATAGCAAGAGTTAGAGCTGGCATAACAGGTCCGACACGACACGACACGACACGAACACGATAAGACATGGATCTGTTAAGCCCTCACACGAACACGACACGATAAGCTAATCGTGTCAGATCTTAAAACACGAACACAAACACGAAAATTAACAGGTCACACGAACACGACACGGTAAGACACGATAAGAGGTCTTAACAGGTCTTGACACGCTAAAACACAAAATCTTAACAGGTCTTATCGTGTATTAACAGGTCTTTAACAGGTCTTTAACAGGTCTTAACAGGTCTTAACAGGTTTTAACAGGCCTTAACAGGTCTTATCGTGTCTTATCGTGTCTTAACAGGTTACACGAGGTCAAAACACGAACACGACACGTTATCTTATCGTGTCATCTTACACGAACACGAACACGACACGAAACACGATAAGCCAAACACGAAACCTGTTAACTTCGTGTCGTGTCGTGTCGTGTTTTCGTGTTTCGTGTCGAAATTGCCAGCTCTAGCAAGAGTTGGAGGATCCACTGAAGCAGATTGAGCTGAAGAACCCTTGAAGGCCTGATAGAGTTTTGTTAGCATGGACTTGATGTCATAGGTGTCTTGTTCAATACTGGACACCTTAGCATCAATGGAAGCCTAAGAGGCCTCAATAGCCGACATCCTTGGCCCAAGATTCCAGGCCAGGGAGTTTGAAGATTTAGCCAATGCACCCAAATCATTTTCCAATAAGCCCAAGAAGGAACTAATAGATTCCACGGAAGAATGAAGACCCTGAAGATTTGCAGCTTTCAGGATGTTTACCAGCTCAGTGAATTGAGCGGAGTTTTGCTGGTAAATCTGATCAGCCTGAAGAATCTTCCTGTTGAGCTCAGGGTCATCCTTAACCGACTCTTGAATAGTTGCAATGCTCTTAGTAATTTGGGCAAGTGTAGCATTGAACCTGTTGAGATGAGTGTCAAGAGTGGTCAGGGAAAAGGAGATCTCTGATCTTTGTTCAGCAGCATCATCATGGTAAGCTTCGACAGAATCCCTGAGATGGAAGTAGTGAACAGCTTGCTCAGTGTGCATGTCGAATACTTCATCAGTGATCCCACGGAAGAGAGCATTGCTAGCCCTCCTTAAGAACTTAACCATCTTCCTTTCAATGAGTGGAAGGGAATCATCATACTTGCTGAGGTTGTCCAGGGAAGAAGGTTCAGAATCATCAGGTTGAGCATCTTGAGACTTAGTAGCTTCTTCATGTTGGTGAGAAGGAGACTGATGTGGTTGTTCAGTTTTTTGCGCATCAATCTCCATGTCATCCCCAGCCTCAAATACTTCCTCCTCACTGGCTTTGCTCATTTCATCATCAGAGTCAAGAACAGCCTGAAATGTAGCCATAGAATCAATCTACGAAAAGATGTTAGTTGGCTCCTCTTCATACGAAGACTTGCCTTGGCTTTGGTCAGTCCTGACCCCTCTATTCAAGTAGAGTGGGGTTTGTCTGCCTGGTCCTTAGGGTCAGTTTCCGAAAAATGCGGAGTGATGGTTCCATATCAGTGGGTGGTTTTAATCCCTCTGAGTCTTTGTTTCCAATTTTTGTCCCTTCAAGCACTGATGGGTGTTTACCACTGCTATCATGAGGGACTATGGAAGGCGCTCCCCTACTAACGGGTTGTATGTTTCCCTCCAGATCTTGGGGAGTAGTATTTTGGACCAAGGGCATTGATTGTGATTTTTCAGTATCCTTCATTGTCCCTGGGGGTGGTGGAGCCTGGCCTCGGGTGGTCTTATCAGTTGAGGGATTCCTTTTTGGCTTTTGAGCCTGTGTCCCTGAAGCCCTAGGGCCCTGTGCCTTTGGTTTGCTTTTAGACACAGTCTGAGACTTCCCTTTTCCTCATAGGAGGGGAAGGTGGAGACACTGAATCCATCAGGTTGTTTACAGCAACCATATGGTCCGTCAATGCAATTTCAGTGACTAAGGATGGGTCTTGTGAAAAATTTGATGAACTCAGGACAGCGGGTAAATAGCCTAAATGAAATTCCCGAGTGTAGTCACAACCCAGTAACCATTGTAAAGCACATGAAATGAATCTAGGATATGAAGCATAGTATAGCCTAGACTTATTCAGTAGCTTGGTTATGAGATCACTATAAATGATCTCTCCAATGTCGACAGTGAGCCCTGTCATCAGGCTATGAGCCTCATCAACTGAACAGAGTTAATCTGCTCAGTGGATGAATCATTCCCACGGAGAACCTGAATCACAAAGGTGAACATGATCTTCCAAGCCACAGGAAAAGAATTCTTGGTAACAGGGGTCTTGTCAAAAAGTTTTGAATCTAAAGCAATTTTGCCCAACTCAGTTTTAACAATTGCTGAGTCAGGGTAAGGGGTGTAAACACCATTATTATAATCAAGCCCTGACGCTGAGCAAAATGTTTTAAAGTCCAAAACAAATTTTCTTTCTCCGTTTAAAATGGAGAAACTGATGAGAAACTCCCTGAGGGGTCTAGGCTCGTTCTCTTCAGTGGAGGGTGTCGGATGGTAGGCCTGTGTAGTACCCCAAAACTCCTTGAGGTAGTTGTGGTACTGAAAGTAGGGTGTACTAGTGAAGGCATCCTTCAAAAGGCAATTGTACAAAAATTTCATTATTTCTTTGTAGGCAGGGACATTTGATGGGTGGTGAAAATTGCCTACAGCATTATTTGTTTTGAATTGTACATTAGCCAGAGTCAACTTTTCCCATTGAGATGCTGAATCCTTGGCCAGCTGCCATTTTAGGTTAAGAAAATATTTGAAAGAATTGAATTGCAATTATAAGTTACCAGATGCTCACAAGTTGGATCCAACAAGATCGCTGTCGTGAAATAACTTATATGTTATCAAGATGATCATAATAAGATGGATATCTTAGTTACAAATCTTCTTAACCAAGAAAAATGTGTTTGAAGAATCTTTTGAGAGATGAAAAACACACAACTTTGCTTTTGAGAAAAATTTTAGCAGAGTTTACTTAAAGTTTTTGTGTGTGTGTTTATTTTGTTTTGAAGAGGGGTATTTATATAGTGGTGATTAGGGTTAGTGGGATGTCAAGGGTTTGAGAATTTTGAAAATCAAAATGCAATAACTATTTGATGTCCGCATTAAATGCCACCACTCCACTTTCCCGGGTTTTGCACAACTGTCAAGGTGAACAGTGTGCGACTCTGCAAAAGTGTAATTTTTGCAGGTATGACCTCATGATGAAATATCCTAAGACATTTCATGTGAGGAAGGGTATTAATACCAAATGGTATATGTGTTGAGGGTGTGGGGGCCCACTGGTTTGGATGCCCGAAGGGTAGAAGACAATTATTCTAATATTAAATTGGAATCAGTTACCTACCTAGGACATTTACTAACTAAATACTTAGATCATTTAGTTATGCATTGATTGTCATCAGTAAATGACCTGAGCCACCTGAATGAGAACTCATTCAGTGTGGTGATGTTTTGGTAAGGTTATTCAGTGAGAGTTCATGACATGAGTATCTCACTGAGAATGGTGTTGGGTGATGTTTCAAGAATTTACTGAGGGTTGATGATGATTAGGGACCTAAGAGAGAATATACACCAAGATTGGACATATTTAATCAGTGAGTTGATTATCAATATCCAACATGCCTAGTTCAGCTTTTAGTCTTGTGAAAGTAGGTTCATCAAGAGATTTTGTGAAGATATCAGCTAACTGATACTCAGTGGGGATGAAGTGTAATTCAATGTCTCCTTTCATGATATGGTCCCTGATAAAATGATATCTGATATCAATGTGTTTGGGTCTTTGATAAAGCACTGGGTTGTTTGAGATTGGAATTGCACTTATGTTATCACAAAAGATGGGTACCATCTTGTAATGAATTTCATAGTCACTGAGTTGACTTTTCATCCATAACACATTTGTACAACAGCTTTGTGTAGCAACATATTCAGCTTCTGCTGAGGATATTGTAACTGATTGTTGCTTTTTAGCACTCCAACAGACCAATTTTCCTCAAAGCAATTGGCAAGAGCCTGAGGTGCTTTTTCTGTCCATGTTGCATCCTGCATAATCAGAGTCTGAGTATCCTTTTAGATCAAACCCTGAACATTTGGGGTAGTGTAGTCCAAGACTAGAAGTACCCTTCACGTATCTAAGAATCCTCTTAACAGCAGTGAGATGTGATTCTATAGGGTCAGACTGATATTTGGCACATAAATAGACTGAAAATTAAATGTCAGTCCTTGAGGCAAGTAGGTACATCAGTGACTGATGAGTGTGTAAATACTCATCATTTTTACCATTTCTGAGCTGCCAAAACATCTAAAAACACTCAATATTGAACCAAAATAGTGAAAATATCCCAGGAAAGTGTTTCACATGTTTCAAATGCAAAAATAATCAAAAACAGATGAAAAACGCACAAAGTTTGCATAATTGGCAGTTTCAGTCCCTCAAGTTTCATAAATTCGCAAAACTAGTCCCTGAAGTTTTAAAAGTAATAAAAAGTCAACTTTAGTCCATGGAAAGTCAAACATGTTCACAAATAGTCCCTGGGTGAAAGTTTGGAAAAGTTTACAAATTTGGTCCTTAAACTTTAGAAAATTACATAAATGGTCCCCGGGAATTTTAAAAGTGAAAAATGCAAAAAAAATGGTTCTTGGATATTGGTGATTGGCAAAATTGGTCCTTATTACAACTTTGGGAAATTTACAGGTTCAGTCCCTAAGTTTGATGGAATTGCACTTTTGATCCTTGTGGTATTTTAAACCAAACGGACTCTTTATATTATCAAAAACCAAAACCAATGCCCAATCCAATATTTACCAACCAGCCCACTCCCTTCTACCCTAAGGCCCATATCACCCACAGCCCACCAAAACCCCAAGATAGTCAAACCAGGTCAAACCCGTCTCCCCCTTCCCTGGTTTCCCTCCAATACCAGGGTGGTATCACCACCCCAACTTGGCCACCACACCTTTATCCTTCCCCATTACACATCCCAACCTCATTTAATGCTCTTCCCCCCTGCTACACGTTATCAGACCCCCCAACTGGTCAAATGCCTTTTCCCGCCAAAATTAGAGAAAAGGCAAAAGTGATCCAAAAGCCAAACAAGTTGCTGGGATTTGACTAGTGGGACCCACAAGACCAAGAGGGTGTATAAAAGAAAAGAAAGGAGCAGGGGAGAAAGAGAATTAAAATAGTTTTAGTTTTAGGTAATCGTAGGTAATGTAATTTAGCAATCCAGCTGTATTTTCAGTTTCCAAAGCTTGTATTCAACATTTCCAGTGTAGTTTAACTTTCAACAATATCAATTTCAAATTTACTTTTGTGAATCTCATTTTGGCATTTTTAAAGTAAAATTGACAAATTTACTTTATTAATGTTACAGGTTGTTGTTCTTGTTATTTTCAGTTCTATTAAGCTTTATTTTAGGTATTTAAAAGTTCTCAAATCTCGCTGAGTAGTCTTGCTCAGTATTCATAATTACTAAAAACAAAAATAGGAATAATTAGGTCATAAATTAAAAATAATTGTGTATGATGATGCAAGCAAGGAACAAGGTGCCAGATGTATTGCAATGGGTATTAGAACCTCTTGGGAGGTGTTAAGTTGGTTCTTGGCACTTGGGTTTTCAGATCTAAGTTTGCACACAAGTTGTAAGTTACTTCTTAAATTTTGGAATTTTATTGTGCACTTGCTTGTGGTTTGGTTTATTGATGTTTTAATGCTTCATTAGAGTTTTTAGATAAGAATATACTTTAATCTTACATGCTTGTGTATTAGATTGCATAATTGCTTTAAGTTTTATTTTTCTCAAGTTAAAAGCATGATTAGTGATTTTTAGGTTTCTGTTGTATTTATTAGTATAGTTGTGCCTAACTCAGCTTTAATTACCATAATACAACTTAGGGAATGCATTTATGGCCTGAACCAATGTAAATCTTTGCAAAACTCAAAACAGTCCATTCATAAAGGAGTGTTTGGTTTAGATGAGTGCTGAGGCTTCTAGTGGATATTTGGCCTTAACCTTTGTCTCACTAGCTCACATTAGGTTTAGTTAGGCTTTAGGTGTTGTAAAATTGGTACCCTAAACATACAAAAGTCAAACTCACCACTAATCTCACTTAACTGTTGAACTGTGAGGGAATGGAGATCCACCAACCCTTCAAATTTGTTTATGATTAGTGTCTTTAGCTTAGAATAGTTTTAATATTGCTTATTACATGTTTCTTAGCCAGTAATGATTAACCAAAGTTCACAATAGTCAACAATCCAAGTTTTTACAAAACTCAAATTTGCATCTCTTTGATTTTCCCATAAATTGCAAGAATTGTTTTGAATTTTAGGTTTGCTTTCAGAACTTGAAACTTGTTAGGACTTGTAACCCAACAGCTTATCTTTAAGATCCTTTCCTCACTTCATTTTTTCCATTTTTCTTGTGGGCCCCACAACCCTCCAAAGAGGGCTGCAGGGCTGTCTGCTCCCCTGCACAACAGACCCACAGTCACCACCACCACTTTGGTGGTGGTTTGTGGCCACCACATTGGTCTCCAAAACTTAGCTTTAAGTTTTCCCAACCCCCCTCCTACCAGGGTTTCTAGTTTGACCCTTGGTTTGACTTTAGGACCCCTGGGACCCACCTGGTTTAGCCCCTCAATGTTGTCCCAAACCTGAGTAACTTTTAGTTTTGGAAATTGCTTATTAAGAGCTTATCAGCTTATTCTGTGATTCCCATGTGATTTTCTTGCTTAAACATGTTCTAATAAGTCATGTGAATCAGATTCAACCTCAGTGGACCCCACATTTTCTCATTTGAGCTTATTTGCCTTGTTGGTCAACCAAAGTCAACTGTCTTAAGTAAAGGGGGTGTATTCAGCTTATTTTAAAGTTGTAAAATAATTGTTTTCACAAAAAGTAGTTGTTTTTACGTATAAATCAAGTTTGTAAAAGAAAATTCCAAAAAAACCAAGTTTAAATTAAGTGATAGTTTCTATTTAATTCAATTTAATTTTAATTTTAATTTTTAGATTTTAATTAAGTATTTAGTATTTTTATATTTTTATTAATTACCTCTTATATTAAAGTAAATTTAGTAATTTTTATAGATTTTTATTCTGTCATTTAGTATTTATTAGATTTAATTTTAGTTTTCTTAATTATTAATTAATAATAAGTATTAAATATCATATCTAGTTTTTATAAAGCATAACCTAGATTTTATATTTTTCCTAGCTCTAATATAGTATAATAGACTTTTAGAAAATAAATTTTTAGTTTCTACTGTTCATTTTCCATTTTTCTTATTTTAATCATTTAAATTAGATTTAAGTTAATTAAAAGGTAATTAATTAGTGGATTAACCTTAAACATAATTTTTAGAAGTTTTTATAATTTTGTAGGATTCCTGTGATGGTTAAGTAATTTTATAAATTTTCTTATAATTTTTTAAACTAATTTAGTATTAACAGTAATTTAAAGTATTTTAATTAGTTTAATTAAGTTAAATAGTTTTTAATTAATAAAAAATTCATAAAAAGACAAAAATATTTATTTTTATTTTTTATACTTTCTTCAAGTTCTATTTTAAGTTTAGAAATTGTTTTTGCAAATTTTTAGTTTAATTTGTAATTCTTATAATTATTAGTTAATTTAAATTAGATTTTAATTAGTTTAATTAATTAAATAATATTTAAGTAATATTTTAATCATTTTCATAATTTCATTTTCATTTTCAATTTTAATTTAATTTTAAGTTTCAAAAAGTGTCAAAAGTACCCCCTGTAGTTTGTTAAATACCAAATCCCACTTTCTGTCTGTTACGTGAACCTGATTGTGAATTTGTGCATATATCTGATATCTGATTTTTGTGAATATTATATCTGTGTACTAATACCAAAATAACAGTAGCAAAATCAATTGCATATTATCTGGGTTACTGTCCTCAATGCCACTCACTCATAAACGATTTCAAACGACACCATTTCAATCTCGCTGGGACTTTAACGTCCCGGGAAAACACTATACTATCACCGGAGTATTGGAACGAGGCTGTCTTTGACTTATTGACCTTGGTCAATAATATCTGACTGCTTTGGGACCAATCAAAATTTGGCGCCGCTGCCGGGGAGGTTGTTGCGTGTTTTACAAAATCGTTTTAAGTTTAGTGGTTTTCAAAACCCTCCCTGTACAAATTTCACACAAATTTGTAAAAAGTTTTTTGTAAAAACATAATCATATCAAAAACGTTCATTAACACTTCTCCTGAAGTGTTGAAAACACCAAAAAAAATTAAAAACAACAAAACAAACTGTGAAGTTAAATTACTTCGTGTTCTTTAAGATTACAACCTGAAACAGTTGGTTTAAGGTAAGTTCTGACATTAAATTGCGAACTGAAGAGGAAACCTATTTACTTCCTCCCGCCAGCCTGCGAGTGATCTTAAAGGGACGATTTCGGTTAACGAATCAGTTCCAAAAATATTTCCCAAGTTTTCTGCACACACACTCATAAGCCTAAAGCAGTTTTTTCAAATTAATAAGTACACACCCATAATAAGTTCCCAAACAAAAGATAAAAACTTGCCTTCATGTCCCTGTGAGTGGTGTACCTTTTTCAAAAGAAGCTGCTCACTTGTGATTATTGGTTTAAGTTCACTGTGGTTTTGCCTCGATTTTGTTTTGAAAAATTATTTTTGGTGCATGTGCACTAAACATGTTTCTAAAAAAATGCCAAAAATATTCACCTTTACCCTCTCACCTTTTTGATTCTTCATCCCTTTACCCTCTATCCTTTTGATTCTACCTTCTTCCACTTGTCCCATAATTGATTCTAATGGCATCTCTCGATGACGATTTCTTTGAACAAAGGGCCTATGAGAGCAACATTGAAAAACTTACGGCCTTGACAAAGATATCGAGATGTCGTCTTGATTATGATGGACCATCGATTCCTATTCCCTCTCCAGTGAGGGAAATGGAACGAGAAACCGGGGTGACAAAGGACCCTGTACTTTCCTCTGACTATGGAAGTGCTAAATACGTCCAACCTACGGTTGTCCAAAAATCTAAGCTCACAATTGCTCCTAACCTTTCACGATATACTGTTATAAGCAAAAACCAAGAGCTTAGAGCTGTGACTGAAAATAACGACTTGCCTAATCTTCACATTCAAAAACCCGAGACCATAACAGAAGTGGTGGAAATTCCTAGCTCTCAGAGCACACCACTTGTCCCACCTCCGGCTTTTGTTCCTTGTGTCGGTTGTGGTGAGCCGCTTTTTGGTTTTCCATGTCGTTGGTGTACATGTATACAATGTGGTAACGATATTCGAGATGGGAGTTGTTTGTTTTGTGGTTCGAGGAATTCATTTGCTTATGATCCTAATCAGAACTCATTCAACAACTCCTCAATTTTTTCCAACTACCCATCACATTCATACGAGCAAGAATCATATTATCCTAATCTCAATAGTGCTTCGTATCAAAATACACCAAACCAGACTCAACAGTTTTACTGTTGTGAGTATTGTGGAGGCCCTCACTACATCTCTGATTGTCAAATTAGGGATCAGTTTGTCTATGAACAGGTTCCTTGTAACAATCATGAATTTGGTTTTAACCAGCCCTCACAATACACAAACCCTCACCCACTGCCTCAGGACGAGTTAGCTAGAGCTGAATTGATTACTAAAATGATTATGAATCAAACTCAAGTCAACAAGACCATTCAAGATAGTATAAACTGTCTTGAGGATTTGATTCTTAGAAAACAAAAGCCTCCTGTTAACTCATTTTATTTTGAGGATGAAAGTAATGAGGATGAGCCATTTCAAGAGGAAAACCCTAAGGAAACTTCAGATATCTTGCCAATGGGGGACAAGGAAGTCAAAATCAATCCTCTTGAGGAAATTGATGACCTTGTTCCAATCCCAAAGGTATCTGATAAACCTCTTGATTCAACCTCAGTTGAAACTGCTTCAGTAGAAATACAGGGAGAAAAGAATATGATTGAATCACTAGCAGTAGAAATCATGGAACTTGTAGAAACCATGACTGCTAGTCCTTCTCAACTCCCTCAGTCTGCTGTTATCACACCCAAAGTTCACACTCACTCTCTGATCATGGGGGATGAGCATCTTAGCACTGTTCCTAATAAGGAATCGGATGAATTAATAAAGTCTAGTGCTGAGAACCTTGTCCCAATCCCAGGAGAGTCACAGGGAACTTTTGATCCTATGTGTGATATCCCTTCTCCTCTTGTCTTCCCGAATGATGATGTTGAGATGTTCTCCGATTCAAATGATGACGATTCGTTATCTTGCGGAGACATCAGTTATGTGGAAGATTTACCTTCTCAGCTAGTAAGCTTAGAAGAAGAGAATGATGAGATTGACACTAAAATCAAAGATGAAGCACTTCGTGCAACATTAGTGAAAGTCAATCTCCTCATTTCTAAAATCGAGGCTTTCAAAAAGAAACCTGTTTCATCTCCTTTCCCTATTAAGGATAGTGACATTCCTTCCGATGACCCTATACCGGAATTTGAAGCCTTTACTTTTGATCCTATGGGAGAGAAGATTAATGGCAGTGCCACTTCTCATTTTCATAATTCTCTCCCCGATTATGAATCATTTACTTTCGATGAGTTCTCTTGTGAACTCACGCGCATCAATCCAGAATATGATTCATTCACATTTGGTGAGTTCTCCTGTGAACTCACTCATATCATGACTCCTCCGGAGTATGATGACCCGGGGGGAGATGCACTCAATCATGAGAATTTGCAAATTCCCACCCACCCTCCCGGGATATTTTCGAGCTTAACCTTTGAAATCCAAAATCAGGCTAATGAGCATGCCTTCGAGGAAGAAGATCTTATCATGATTTTCATCATGGTTTTCTTCCTTTTCTTCACCTACAGGGTGACTTCTCCTGTTCTTCATTCCTTCGGGAATGAAGATACTATCTTTGATCCCGGCATTTTCATTTACCACTATTTTAAGCCGGGATTATATCTCATCTGTGTGGAACTTTCACGTGCTTCAAATGTTTATCCAAACATCTTGAATGAAAGTCCGATGGAGATTGTCTTTTCCACATCATGCTTCCCCAGGGACTAATGAATTCGGGGTCGAGTCAAGCTAGCGACTCGGTAAACAAAAACAGTAGCATGCTTATAGGGTTTTCACCCTAAGTGTGGGGGAGTCCCCCATGCTATGATTACAAAAGTGAAAAACAGAATTGTGTTTCCACGTTTAGCTTGTAATATTGCCCTTTTACATTCCAAGAGTCGGCATAATAGCCGGGACTTTGAATATTGAGGACAATATTCATGCTAAGTGTGGGGGGGGGGGGGTATTCGCTATTCTAGCGAATTTTATCACATTTTACTATATAGTACCCCCGTTTTTGACCAAAATTTTCAAAAAAAATTTCACTAAAGCTCAAAATTTTTGTGGTAATCAGTCCGCCGTGTCTAAACGACAAATGGATTGGCTAGTCCAGGAGCAAACGGCTCTTGGTAAAGACATCTCAAATCCGTTGACGGCTTGCAATTTGCCCAAAATTGTATGGTTCCTCAACTCCCCAAAAGCAATGAGTTGGCTAGCCCGCCAGATTATGGCTTGTGGTAAAGGCCGTGGAAAATCCATAATTGGTAATCAGCTCACCAAGATGTTGACTTAGTCCATCAAGATTATGGCTTGTGGTAAAGGCCGTGGAAAATCCATAATTGGTAATCAGCTCACCAAGATGTTGACTTAGTCCATCAAGATGCTTGCTAGTCCAGAAGCAAACGGCTTTTGGTAAAGACTAATCAAATCCGTTGACAGCTGGTGGTTTGCTCCAAATCACACGGTTATCAGGTGTGCCACAGTTCTTACACCTGGCTACTCCAGAAGTGATGGCTTTTGGTAAAGAGTTTTTCAAATCCATCAAGTTTTTCTCAAAAGATTGCTAGGGACTAGCAATGTTTTAGTGTGGGGGATTGATGAGTGTATACATACTCATCATTTTTACCATTTCTGAGCTGCCAAAACATCTAAAAACACTCAATATTGAACCAAAATAGTGAAAATATCCCAGGAAAGTGTTTTACATGTTTCAAATGCAAAAATAATCAAAAACAGATGAAAAATGCACAAAGTTTGCATAATTGGCAGTTTTAGTCCCTCAAGTTCCATAAATTAGCAAAACTAGTCCTTGAAGTTTTAAAATTAATAAAAAGTCAACTTTAGTCCATGGAAAGTCAAACATGTTCACAAATAGTCCATGGGTGAAAGTTTTGAAAAGTTTACAAATTTGGTCCTTAAACTTTGGAAAATTACATAAATGGTCCCCGAGAATTTTAAAAGTGAAAAATGCAAAAAAATGGTTCTTGGATATTGGTGATTGGCAAAATTGGTCCTTATTACAACTTTGGAAAATTTACAGGTTCAGTCCCTAAGTTTGATGGAATTGCACTTTTGATCCTTGTGGTATTTTAAACCAAACGGACTCTTTATATTATCAAAAACCAAAACCAATGCCCAATCCAATATTTACCAACCAGCCCACTCCCTTCTACCCTAAGGCCCATATCACCCACAGCGCACCAAAACCCAAAGATAGTCAAACCAGGTCAAACCCGTCTCCCCTTTCCCTGGTTTCCCTCCAATACCAGGGTGGTATCACCACCCGAACTTGGCCACCACACCCTTATCCTTCCCCATTACACATCCCAACCTCATTTAATGCTCTTCCCCCCCCCCCTGCTACACGTTATCAGACCCCTCAACTGGTCAAATGCCTTTTCCCGCCAAAATTGGAGAATAAGCAAAAGTGATCCAAAAGCCAAACAAGTTGCTGGGATTTGACTAGTGGGACCCACAAGACCAAGAGGGTGTATAAAAGAAAAGAAAGGAGCAGGGGAGAAAGAGAATTAGAATAGTTTTAGTTTTAGGTAATCGTAGGTAATGTAATTTAGCAATCCAGTTGTATTTTCAGTTTCCAAAGCTTGTATTCAACATTTCCAGTGTAGTTTAACTTTCAACAATATCAATTTCAAGTTTACTTTTGTGAATCTCATTTTGGCATTTGTAAAGTAAAATTGACAAATTTACTTTATTAATGTTACAGGTTGTTGTTCTTGTTATTTTCAGTTCTATTAAGCTTTATTTTAAGTATTTAAAAGTTCTCAAATCTCACTGAGTAGTCTTGCTCAGTATTCATAATTACTAAAAAAAAATAGGAATAATTAGGTCATAAATTAAAAATAATTGTGTATGATGATGCAAGCAAGGAACAAGGTGCCAGATGTATTGCAATGGGTATTAGAACCTCTTGGGAGGTGTTAAGTTGGTTCTTGGCACTTGGGTTTTCAGATCTGAGTTTGCACACAAGTTATAAGTTACTTCTTAAATTTTGGAATTTTATTGTGCACTTGCTTGTGGTTTGGTTTATTGATGTTTTAATGCTTCATTAGAGTTTTTAGATAAGAATATACTTTAATCTTACATGCTTGTGTATTAGATTGTATAATTGCTTTAAGTTTTATTTTTCTCAAGTTAAAAGCATGATTAGTGATTTTTAGGTTTCTGTTGTATTTATTAGTATAGTTGTGCCTAACTCAGCTTTAATTACCATAATACAACTTAGGGAATGCAATTATGGCCTGAATCAATGTGAATCTTTGCAAAACTCAAAACAGTCCATTCATAAAGGAGTGTTTGGTTTAGATGAGTGCTGAGGCTTCTAGTGGATATTTGGCCTTAACCTTTGTCTCACTAGCTCACATTAGGTTTATTTAGGCTTTAGGTGTTGTAAAATTGGTACCCTAAACATACAAAAGTCAAACTCACCACTAATCTCACTTAACTGTTGAACTGTGAGGGAATTGAGATCCACCAACCCTTCAAATTTGTTTATAATTAGTATCTTTAGCTTAGAATAGTTTCAATTTTGCTTATTACATGTTTCTTAGCCAGTAATGATTAACCAAAGTTCACAATAGTCAACAATCCAAGTTTTTACAAAAGTCAAATTTGCATCTCTTTGATTTTCCCATAAATTGCAAGAATTGTTTTGAATTTTAGGTTTGCTTTCAGAACTTGAAACTTGTTAGGACTTGTAACCCAACAGCTTATCTTTAAGGTCCTTGCCTCACTTCATTTTTTCCATTTTTCTTGTGGGCCCCACAACCCTCCAAAGAGGGCTGCAGGGCTGTCTGCTCCCCTGCACAACAGACCCACAGTCACCACCACCACTTTGGTGGTGGTTTTTGGCCACCACATCGGTCTCCAAAACTTAGCTTTAAGTTTTCCCAACCCCCCTCCTACCAGGGTTTCTAGTTTGACCCTTGGTTTGACTTTAGGACCCCTGGGACCCACCTGGTTTAGGCCCTCAATGTTGTCCCAAACCTGAGTAACTTTTAGTTTTGGAAATTGCTTATTAAGTGCTTATCAGCTTATTCTGTGATTCCCATGTGATTTTCTTGCTTAAACATGTTCTAATAAGTCATGTGAATCAGATTCAACCTCAGTGGACCCCACATTTTCTCATTTGAGCTTATTTGCCTTGTTGGTCAACCAAAGTCAACTGTCTTAAGTAAAGGGGGTGTATTCAGCTTATTTTAAAGTTGTAAAATAATTGTTTTCACAAAAAGTAGTTGTTTTTAGGTATAAATCAAGTTTGTAAAAGAAAATTCCAAAAAAACCAAGTTTAAATTAAGTGATAGTTTCTATTTAATTCAATTTAATTTTAATTTTCATTTTTAGATTTTAATTATGCATTTAGTATTTTTATATTTTTATTAATTACCTCTTATATTAAAGTAAATTCAGTAATTTTTATAGATTTTTATTCTGTCATTTAGTATTTATTAAATTTAATTTTAGTTTTCTTAATTATTAATTAATATTAAGTATTAAATATCATATCTAGTTTTTATAAAGCATAACCTAGATTTTATATTTTTTCCTAGCTCTAATATAGTATAATAGACTTTTAGAAAATAAATTTTTAGTTTCTACTTTTCATTTTCCATTTTTCTTATTTTAATCATTTAAATTAGATTTAAGTTAATTAAAAGGTAATTAATTAGTGGATTAACCTTAAACATAATTTTTAGAAGTTTTTATAATTTTGTAGGATTCCTGTGATGGTTAAGTAATTTTATAAATTTTCTTATAATTTTCTAAACTAATTTAGTATTAATAGTAATTTAAAGTAGTTTAATTAGTTTAATTAAGTTAAATAGTTTTTAATTAATAAAAAATTCATAAAAAGACAAAAATATTTATTTTTATTTTTTATACTTTCTTCAAGTTCTATTTTAAGTTTAGAAATTTTTTTTGCAAATTTTTAGTTTAATTTGTAATTCTTATAATTATTAGTTAATTTAAATTAGATTTTAATTAGTTTAATTAATTAAATAATATTTAAGTAATATTTTAATCATTTTCATAATTTCATTTTCATTTTCAATTTTAATTTAATTTTAAGTTTCAAAAAGTGTCAAAAGCACGCCCTGTAGTTTGTTAAATACCAAATCCCACTTTCTGTCTATTACGTGAACCTGATTGTGAATTTGTGCATATATCTGGTATCTGATTTTTGTGAATATTATATTTGTGTACCAATACCAAAATAACAGTAGCAAAATCAATTCCATATCATCTGGGCTACTGTCCTCAGTGCCACTCACTCATAAACGATTTCAAACGACACCATTTCAATCTCGCTGGGACTTTAATGACCCGAGAAAACACTATACTATCACCGGAGTATTGGAACGAGGCTGTCTTTGACTTATTGACCTTGGTCAATAATATCTGACCGCTTTGGGACCAATCAGTGACCCAATCATACCTCTGAAGAGGGTTTGATTGACTGGTTTACCAGTAAGATCAGGACCCAAGTTGTTTGGGGGTACCATTAGTGTTTTCACTGAGGCACAATCACTGAGGTCATACTTTTTAATTAAGTTCCTGGTGTACTTTTCCTGACAGATGGAGGCGCCTTTTTCAGTTTGTTTAATTTGTAGTCCAAGGAAATATGTGAGTTCACGCATCATGCTCATTTCAAACTTCTTTGTCATCGTTTTTTCAAACTGTTTGCAAAGTTTGTAGCTTGTTGAGCCAAATATGATGTCATCCACATATACCTGAATTAGAATCACGTCCTTTTTAGTCCTGTAGACAAAAAATTTATTGTCTATCTTTCCTATGACAAACTTGTTTTGGATGAGAAAGGCAGAGAGAGTTTCATAGCAGGCTCTTGGGGCTTGTTATAGACCATAAAGGGCTTTGTCAAGCTTACAGACCTGGTTGGGAAACTCACTGCTATCAAACCCAGGGGGTTGTTAAACATAAACTTCTTCTTTCAGTGTCTCATTTGAGGAATGCACCTTTTACTTCCATTTGGTACACTTTGAAGTTCATGTAGGTAGCATAAGCAAGAAATATCCTGGTGGCTTCCATTCTTGCCACTGGTATAAATGTTTCTTCATAGTCAATACATTCTTGTTGATCATACCCTTTAGAAACAAGCCTGGCCTTGTTCGTAATGACTATGCCATTTTCATCAGTCTTGTTTTTGAAAACCCATTTCATGCCAATAATATAAACACCCTAAGGGCATTCTACTAGAGTCATGACCTTGTTTCTGTCAAATTGTTCAAGTTCATCTTGCATGGCCTGAACCCAGCTTGAATGTTTCAGTGCCTCCTTGACATTCTTAGGCTCAATATCAGAGATGAAGTCCACAAATAGACATTCATTGGCTGAGGCTGCCTTAAGTTTAGCAGCCATGCTTCTGGTAAGCATGCCTCCAATAATATTTACAAGTTCTATGTTCTTAGACCTAGTCTAATTGTCCTGAGGTCTGGGATAGTGATTAGAACTTGTTGAAACCTGATTAAGAGGTGGAATAGGTTCAGTTATTGGAATTTGTGGAATGTCAGAACTTTGAATATCCGACAAAGTAGGTTGTTCACTAAGATTTGTTACATTCTAAACAGATTGTTCAGTTAGACTGACATTGTCAGGGTTTGTTTGTGTTTCAACAAACTCAGTGAGGGTTGGTTGTGGAAGATTATGTGGGATAATGTAGTAGGATATATCAGCATTTGCTTGATATTGAGTAGAGAGATTTTCTTCAGAAAGATGTTCATCAGGAGGGTATCTTGAAGAGTCATCAATTCCAATCTCATCCATTGAGAAGTTTGAGAACTAGATAGTTTCAGAACTCTCATCAAAGGAGACATCAATGGTTTCTTCAGTCTGTTGTCTCCTTGTATTGAACAACCTGAAGGCTTTAGAGACAAGGGAATACCCCAGAAAGTAGCCATCATCAGCTTTGACATCAAATTTACCAAGGTGATCCTTGTGGCTGTGAATAAACATAGGACACCCAAACATATGGAAATACTTGATATCAGGAATTCTTCTTTTAAATAACTCATAGGGAGTTTTGCTATGTATCTTGACCCTGATGTCATTTTAGTTTTCAATGTTCCTGATGAAGGACTGATAAGGATTTATTTGTTACACTTTTAGGGGGTCATTTAAGCCCTAAATCGTGAATTTATGGTCAAATATTGCCTCAAATCATTTCTTTTCTCATTTTAGGTACTTGGGACATGATTTCTTGGATATGAAGCATTTTGGAGCTTTTTGGACGTTTTTATGCTCAAGAATAAAGAAAACAAGAAAACCAAAGAAAGTCAGGAATTTACACCCGATGGCGTCAGGTTTTGTATGCTGACGCCGTTATTTGAAGATTGGAGCTGATGAAAATTAACACGTGACGCCCTAGAAAGAATTTTGGTGATTTACACCTGATGCCGTCACTTGTATTTGGAAGTAGGTCATCTAGTGTTAACTTAAAGAGAGATGGCCCATAAGACTTATAACCTGACAGCATCAGGTGTAATTACATGTAGGCCATCTAGTGTTAACTTATAACCTGACGCCGTTTCTTGTTAATTCTGACGCCGTCGGGCCTTGCCGACAGAAAAACTGCCTATAAATATAACCTCATAACTTCACTTTTTGTAAACCCCAAACCCTAAGTCTGATTCTAGGGTTAGGGTAGGTGTTTTTCCGGCAACTTAGAGGGTTTCAATCACTCCATAAACATCTTGTAATGGTTTGTTGATTCTACCTTAATTCATGTCTTCAATTATCATTATTGTTGCTTGTTCTTCATTAATTATGTTTGGCTAATTCACCTTGTGTTTACCTATGATTGCATGAAACATGGTTATAATTAATTAGATCTCATTGTTTCTCAATGAATCAAATTGGTTTAGTTTAACATTCTTGCTTCCTATTGTCTCTTGTTTAATTGATTGATTCACCTTAGGTCTAAGAAAACTGGCCAACCTCCTATATGGTAATAGGCTTGAATGTCTTAGAAAAGGCAATCGGATGTGTACTACAGTTTTATTGGTTGTTTTTAATGCATAAGTGACTATTAAGGAGGCCATGATAGGATACTAAACGTGTCGTCATAGGAAGAGATAGGAGCTTGTAGAGTTGGGGAAGGGTACACGCCCCCACGAATGGTATTAAGGAAAGCAACTATTCAGTTACAACAAGGTTTAACATTCAATAGGTAGAATTGGATAGCTAGCAAGGAGTAATGTATCATAGGTAGATACACTTCAATTCCCTTGTAGACCCCTAATTTAGTTTTCTTGCACATTAGTTTAATTAGTAGCTTTTGGGTTAGTTGAATAACAACTAATTCCGCCCACTATTTCAAAACCCGAGATTTAATTTGCTTTCATAAAATATAAAAATACAAAAAGAATCATCCCTCACCTTTAGACCTAGTGACTTAGCGTTCAATCCTAACGACAGTAATCCCTTGAGAACGATCAATCCCCTGGTACTTGCCACTCACTATACTACATCGGTCAGGTACACTGCCTGGTGGGGATTGCAAGATTCTCAAGATCCCTTGAGAAGTAAAACCTTTTGCAAGGTTGCAAAACCACGCATCAAGTTTTTGGTGCCGCTGCCGGGGAATAGTTATTGTTTTGGTTGAATTTTATTTTTATTAGGTCTACTCATTAGGTTCCTATCTAGTGAGATTTTATTTTCTTTTTATTAGCTTTCTGGTAGTCTATCTTTTCTTTGTGTCTTTGTGCGTAAAAACATTTCCATTGACTCTTCCATTCACCATTATGGAGAACGTGAATCCACCAAATCCGACACTAGAATTTTACATGAAGAAATATAATTATACTAATTTGGATATATCAAGATGGATTGAAATGAGGAAGACAGGATCTTGCATTGATTTTAGTGATTACCTTGAGAAAAGAGACCAAGCACATAAAACTTTTGAAAAAATCACCTTAGGAGCTCCATCAAACCCTCAAAATATCTCATTTAGTGAAACCTATGCACCATATGAGCCTTCACCTAGGATTGTTTCTTATAAATCCGACCGATATTGTGAGATGGTTAATGTCAAACCACCTAGGTGCATGCTTGGATTAGATTTCACTAAGACATATGATAAACATGAGAAATCCTTTAGGCGAAAAAACATAGTGATCAAGTTATTGAGAATGATTCGTATGAATCGGACCAAGAATTTGAGATAAATACAAAAGGATTTGAGATACCTAGGTGCATGTTGGGGATTGACTTCAGCAAAATACATAATAAGCACATAGGTGATCTAGATGTGATGGAGGATAAGGTGAAAGGTCCAAGTCCACTAGGTACTCCACATGTCCCACCATTAATTGAGGCACACACACTGCCCGTAACTTACCCAGAAGAAGTAGAAGAAACTTTAGGAATCCCGATGGAGGTAGAACCCTTGTACCAAGCACCACTAGAGGATATAGGTTTGAATACTTGTAATGATAACCTTACTCTTAGTCCTAGGGAATTTCCTAGTGTTGATGAACCGGAACCTCAATCTTTACACAACTTTCCATCATTAGATTTACATCTAGGAGACAAAAGAGGAACTGACCCACCCATCAACCCATATTATTCGGATAGTTTTAGGATGAAGGAAGCCATTCACTCACCCCCTTTACCTCACGTGGCATATTTCCACCCTAAGGGTGTGTATCGCTACTTTCACCCGCACTTTATCCTAAGTGGAGGGAAAACTTCCCTTATTTCCGTTAAATAATGGTAGAGTCAGGCTCGTGACTCGAACGAAAACAAGCGCTTCTTAGGAGGTAACCCAAGCTTTTAATTGTTTGTTTGTTTGTTTGCTTTTATTTGATGTCATATATACGCTTTATCTTATTGTTCATTGTTCATGTATCAAATAAATTGTGAAAATACTTTATTTTGTCTTTAACCTCGCCTTAATTACATATAAAAGTATTTTGCAAAAAGATACGTGTAAGGAAGATCATATTAGTTTTTAAGAACAAATTGAACATGAACAAAAGCAATTAAAGATTGGCATATATATTGGTGTTTGTTAGAGTCAAATGCTTGTATTGAGCCACAATGAATGTTTTATAGAATTTCTAGGTGTTAAAACTTAAATTTTTCTAGAAATTTTCCGGAAACAAAATATAAAGAATTATGTTAGATCACTTACGTCAGGGGTTACAACCTGACGGCGTCAGGAGTAATTTCTGAAAAATTTTCCAGGTTTTGTTTTTCTGCTAGAATTGTATAGTTTCGTAAAATCTTTAATTTTAAAACTCCGAGAATGTGTAAACATTTATTTTGCAAGCATTATATCTTTAACTATTTTGTTTTTAATTCTAAGTGTGGAATTACATCTAGTTGTGATTTTTCTTTGTTCGGTTTGATGCTTTGGTTTTTGAGTTTGTTTTCTTAGTTGATTACAGGTTATAATGGAAAAGAAGATGATTTATACTTCAAGAGTGAAGCTTATCATGTTCATTCTCTTGGTGGAAGATTTAACCATGTTATCACATCATCCATACCGAGCGAATCAGGGGAGTATTAGTTTCTTTCATTCTCATTTTGTAACACCCCAAACCAGATAAGGGTCTAAAGTGTAACATTATGGTGTCATTTCAGAACATATTGGGCAAGCGGAAGACTTAGCTCAATAAATTACAAATCTTGAGACTAAAATGACTAATGAAACAAATACAATCAAAATCAACTTCTAAAAGAAATGAAATAATTAAACATAAATCTGAAATAAAATCCATGAATCCTAAGGTAGGGTTGGTCCACTAAAAGCTCCTACTCTCATCACTCAATCCCAGCATCCAACTTGATACCTGCCGCAAGCAAAAGAAAATGCGGCTGAGCTAACGCTCAGTGAACAGATATAAACATGTGAAAGGTAACTGAACATCAACGAATAAACAAACAATCCAATGAGAACCTGCTGAGATACAATGTCATAAAGAATATGAAGGGTCATATGAGAATGAAAGTCAATGAATACTACATAAATGGTAAAAGGGATAGTAACGGAAGTTGCTCAAGTACCAAAATAATCAATCAAGCATTTCATTATACCGTCAATTCCTTTATTGTACATGGAGCTGCAGACTCCAATGTACCAGATTGTGATGGGGTGTAGGGTCACACACCTACCAATCACCAGATATCATTACACATTACCTAGGATGCATCCATACGCTCCCCTGCAAAACAGATTAGCACATACACTAGCTCAAGGCAGCATACATACTTAGATAATGGCCATAGATACAGATAAGGGAAACGCCGTGGATCAATCACACCTCCACAGAAAGTGTCATGCCATTGGTGCCTCAATAACATGGCCATGTTACCTCCATGGCTAGGAATAGTACCTTGAGCAATGGGTCAAATCAAATGAATCGAAACAAAGGGTCATAACAAAGGGGTCATATCAGATGGGTCATACAAAAGGATCATATCAATGGTTCAGATCAAGGGTTCATATTAAAGGTTCATATCAAAGTCAATGAATACGAATCATGAGAAACGAATAATTAAACAAACGAACCAACCGATAACGATGTAAATAGAAATGAGTATCCAGAATATCCGTACCGATACGAAATGCAAATGAAATAATGTCTAAAAGAAAGACTGAAAATCCGTACCAATACAAATGCAAATGAAGGAATCTTTAAAAAGAAGACTGGATATCCGTACCTTAATGCAATTGAACAAAAACAAACGAATCAATGGACGTAACGTTTTCTACATCGAATATGATGAGGTCGAGAACAAGGTACTAACCCACGATTGACTACCCAATGTTCTTGTTCGATCAAATAAGAAAAGTAGCAGCAGCGGTTTTTGTTTGTGTTGGTTTTCTGTTTGTCGAATGAAGAAAAAGAGAACCCAGGAACTCGTTTTGTTTGCTGTTTATCGAATGGTGAGCAAGGAAAAAAAACAAGTTCGACCCTTTTAAACAAGACAAAGGAGCGTCCCTGGATTAATAACGTTTAGTGTATTTAATATGAGCTTTTATGAGACATAAAGTGGTCAGTTTTAGGATTAACTTTGGGCTTTAAAATCCTTTTTATGAGGGGGGTCGGTTATGGCTTTAAAGGAAAACATTAATGGGCCGATTATTGTGGAAGTTATTTGACTAAAGTGTGTATTAGGGAATTCAATGTATATAAAATTCTGAGGTTTCAAAGCTAATAAAACACGTGAAGTAAATGTGTACTAGGAAGGTTCAAATCATGTAACAAATATTTATGTTAGGTAACTTTGGTTAGTTTTCAATTAAGACATAAAATAAATTAAAGGGTGAAATTTGATTATTACAAAGTTAAAGTAAAAATTTTTAAATTATACGTATTTTTAGGTTTTCGAATCTGAGGGTTTTACAACTCTTCCCCTCTAAAAATAAAATTTTGTCCTCGAAATTGAAAAGAACCGGAGAGAAACATACCAGGTCATGAATGGAATTTAAAACAATTCAAATGAACGGAAGGTTAGTTCCTCATGACTCGACTTAGAAGGTTCAGAACATTTCAGATTCATCAATAATGATCGATCATTTCAAACTGAATCCAGCAGATGCGGAACACATATAACATATAACTGATCACAATCGTGAATATGAACAAATATGATGATAAGAGAAAATTCCGACTTCAATTTATTAGCAGGTTCAAATCAGAAATTCCAGAAATATAACAAAAAAGCAAAAACGTATCAAGACGTAGAAGGAAAGGCATAAACGAAAAAATGAACCGATCAACAATCACCAATCTTATGGTCCATCGATCCACATGCAAAACATACCAAAGAATTTTAGTGGCAAGGTTTTCCTGGGTGCAGCTTCCCACATGTTTTACAAGGAGTTGCCTCAGAATCATGGTACTTCTCATTTCGTACCCCTGAAGCACTAGCGGATCGAATGCGGTCCACATCACGGTTTATTTTGTTCTCCCTGTTACTCTCACGGAGAAGTTTGATATTACGGCCCGCGTTAGCAACCTAAGCTACGTCGGTGAACTCTGTGTTCACAATCCCGTCCAAAATCCATTCTTTTAGCCCCCATTTGAAATGTGAAGCCTGCTCCTCTTGCGTTCCAGCCTTCGGCCCCAAAAATCCTTCTAACCTCATAAACCGCTTCATAAATTCATTGGTGGTTTCCCTGTCTTCCTGGCAGATAGTATGGTACTCCCGCTCAAACTTTTGTTGTTCAGCTAGAGGAAAGTACTGAGTAAAGAAAACATCACGAAAATCTGCCCAAGTCATAGTAGCTATGAACGCATCACCTCTGGCCTGCTTGTAGGCCTTCCACCAGTTCAGCGCATCACCCTCTAGTTTATAGCTAGCCAAACAGGCCTTAAACTCATCCCCACAGTCCAACACCTCAAAGATCTTTTCGGTGTGCGATCCAATTTTCTACATCAACAGGAGTGTTGATGGAACTAAAAGATCTAGGCTTCTGTTTCCCAAACTTTTCCAACCACCCCGAGATAGTAACTGGAGTTCCCCTACCACCAGAACTAGAGGCCTCCTGATGGAATTCCTCAAAGATTCGAGCTCGGAGTTCAGGCATTAGGGCTTCAACAACCTGAGCAACATCTGCGTTGAAAGTGACGATCTCTTCTGGTGTTTGATTGACCGACATCTAAAAGGTCAATAAATGAATTAATGAAGACAAAATTCAGAGTTAATATCGAATATTGAATATGATAGGAAAAACAGTCAGAGCAAAAGGAAGCGTCAAAACATAAGAAAGCGTCAAAGCAGAAGGAAGCGTAATTTCTACCCAAATCCTCACATGTCGCAGCCTAAGCTCTACAGGTCGAATCCTAATCTCTGATACCATAATTGTAACACCCCAAACAGGATAAGGGCCTAAAGTGTAACATTATGGTGTCATTTCAGAACATAACGCGCAAGCGGAAGACTTAGCTCAATAAATTACAAATCTTGAGACTAAAAGGACTAATGAAACAAATACAATAAAAATCAACTTCTAAAAGAAATGAAATAATTAAACATAAATCTGAAATAAAATCCATGAATCCAAAGGTGGGGTTTGTCCACTAAAAGCTCCTACTCTCATCACTCAATCCCATCCTCCAACTTGATACCTGCCACAGGCAAATGAAAATGCGGCTGAGCTAACGCTCATTGAACATATATAAACATGTGAAAGGTAACTGAACATCAACGAATAAACAAACAATCCAATGAGAACCTGCTGAGATACAATGTCATAAAGAATATGAAGGGTCATATGAGAATGAAAGTCAATGAATACTACATAAATGGTAAAAGGGATAGTAACGGAAGTTGCTCAAGTACCAAAATAATCAATCAAACATTTCATTTCACAATTCATTATACCGTCAATTCCTTTATTGTACATGGAGTTGTAGACTCCAATGCACCAGATTGTGATGGGGTGTAGGGTCACACACCTACCAATCACCAGATATCATTAAACATTACCTAGGAGGCATCCATACGCTCCACTCCAAAACAGATTAGCACATGTACTAGCTCAAGTCTAGCATACATACACAGATAATGGCCACAGATACAAATAAGGGAAATGCCTTGGATCAATCACACCTCCACAGAAAGTGTCATGCCATTGGTGCCTCAATGACATGGCCATGTTACCTCCATGGCTAGGAATAGTACCTTGAGCAATGGGTCAAATCAAATGAATCAAAACAAAGGGTCATAACAAAGGGGTCATATCAGATGGGTCATACAAAAGGATCATATCAAATGGATCATTACAAAAGGATCATATCAAATGGATCATAACAAAAGGATCATATCAATGGTTCAGATCAAGGGTTCATATTAAAGGTTCATATCAAAGTAAACGAATCAAAGTCAATGAATACGAATCATGAGAAATGAATAATTAAACAAACGAACCAACCGATAACGATGTAAATAGAAATGAGTATCCAGAATATCCATACCGATACGAAATGAAAATGAAATAATGTCTAAAAGTAAGACTGAATATCCGTACCAATACAAATTCAAATGAAAGAATCTTTAAAAGGAAGACTGGATAACCGTACCTTAATGCAATTGAACAAAAACAACCGAATCAATGGACGTTATGTTTTGTTCAACGAATCTGATGAGGCCGAGAACTAGGTGCTAACCCACGATTAACTACCCAATATTCTTGTTCGATCAAATAAGAAAAGTAGCAGCAGCGGTTTTTGTTTGTGTTGGTTTTTTGTTTGTCGAATGAAGAAAAAGAGAACCCAGGAACTCGTTTTGTTTGCTGTTTGTCAAATGGAGAAAAAAAACAAGTTCGACCCTTTTAAACAAGACAAAAGAGCGTGCCCTGGATTAAAAACTTTTAGTGTTTTTAATATGAGCTTTTATGAGACATAAAGTGGTCGGTTTTAGGATTAACTTTGGGCTTTAAAATCCTTTTTAAGAGGGGATTCAGCTATGGCTTTAAAGGAAAACATTAATGGGCTGATTATTATGGAAGTTATTTGACCAAAGTGTGTATTAGGGAATTCAATGTATATAAAATTCTGAGGTTTCAAAGCTAATAAAACACGTGAAGTAAATGTATACTAGGAAGGTTCAAATCATGTAACAAATATTTATATTAGGTAACGTTGGTTAGTTTTTAATTAAGACATAAAATAAAGTATAGGGTGAAATTTGATTATTACAAAGTTAAAGTAAAAATTTTAAATTATAAGTATTTTTAGGTTTTCGAATCTGAGGGTTTTACACATTTATTTTTACTTTTATATCTTTTATTTAGAACATTTGGTACAATATTCGATTTAAGTGTAGGGAGGGGAAATTAGGATACCTTAGAAACTATAACTCCACTTGATTTTTGTTTTGTTTAATAGTAAATGTTTAATAAAACTGAAAGTAATACTTGTTAAGGTAATTATGGCACCAAATTTAATTTTTTTTGCAACGTTTAGGAGAGAAACTTTAGTCTTAGTAAGCGTCTCATGGATATGAGTTATATGACTAGCACAAAAAACCGTACCACTCAAAATTTTCACCCCAAAAATGTGAGGTTCGCCTTTAGATCTTTATGGAAAAGCATTTATCTTTAATGCTTGTGAGTGTACCGGTAGTATTTAGATTCTAGAACTTGCGTTAGTGATGCATCCCGAGTCCGGTAATGAGACTACATTCGTGTAGTTAGGATTTACTATATGATAAGAGGCATTAGGATAACCCTTGTTTTAAGCCTGTATTATAATTACGTTGACTTCATCGGTCAAGTAATTTTCCCACACCTTTGCGATGTACTCATTTTTAGTACATGATACCCCTAGTACAACCCTCAGAGCCTATCTTTTTCGTTTCTAACTTCAAGCATTTTACTTAAAGGAAGAATTTCTTTACAATCCCCCCCCCAAATGTACACCCAAAGCGCCTTAGCCTACCTTGTATGCACTCATCTTTAGTGCATTATTGTTATTTGTTTAAACCCTTAGTTAATTGTCTAATTGGTTACATGATTGCTAAGTCGAGTCATATTTTGTACATATTGTTTTGGGATGATTGGGACTTACGGGGTAAAGTACTAGTGTTATGGAGTTATGGGGAAGAACATCATTTATTGCCCCCATAGATACGTTAATGTTTTAAAGTACTCCAAATGTTTCGATTATCTTTTTTCGAGTCTTTATTTTGATTTATGTAAAAGTTCAAGTGTAAGGGGAGGGAACGAGCACCCTTGATGTATTATGTTGGATCGTAGGGCAAGAGTGTATGAAAAAAATATCGAAAAGAAAATCAAAAATCAAGAAAAATGAAGAAATAAAAATAAATAAAAAAAAAGAGAGAAAGAAAAGTAGAAAAGACATCCGGACTACCATCCCGTTCTTTTTATTTTATTTATGTTTATGTTATTTCATAATTATCTTAAGTTGAGTCGAGTCTTGGCTTAGCAACACCGCATTGTACATGTAATTAACTATGACAATTGACTTGCCACCAGTTAAATATCCCTTTATCCGACAAACCATGTTTTTCCTTATCCCTACACCTAACGTTATAACCCTTTAAAAGACCTCTTTGATAGTCTATCCTAGGTGCTTACGCCAAAGTGGTGGAGGCTTGATCCTTTCCCAAGCCTATGGTAATCTATTTGCTATGACAGGTAGTGAGAGATATTTCTTCCATGTCCATTCGATATATATATACACTTATAACACCCGAGGGATGAGAGTATCCAAACACTATATGTGTGGTGACTCCTCCTAAACCAACCAGTCAACCAGGTATGGTCAATAAGTTAATAAGGGAGTAGGAGAAGTGATCAATTTATGATCCGATGTAAGAACAGTGTGTTCTCGGGTCGTTATATCCCGACGAGATTGAAATTGTATTTTGGAAAACGTTTGAGGGATTCAGTGATTGGGAAAGTAACCAGATAAAGATTTGGATTGGTTTACACTAATGGAAATGATTAAGATTAAGCTAAATTAACAGTATTAACAATTACAAGATTTCAGATGCGTAACTAAACCTAACACGTAAACCAAATTTAAAATAAACATATTTGCGTACAGCGAAAAAGATGAGATTTAAGCAAAAATAAACTAGAGGGGGTGAAAATGAATTTTTTACAAACTTTATATTAAAATAAAATTTTATAAAGAAGAAAATTATTTTTTTGATTATTTTAATATTTAATATTAATTAAAAACTATTTAATAATTAATTAAAAATAATTTAAACAAATTTAAATTAAGGAAAATACTAAAGTGACTTAGAAAATTATGAAATCTTTTTAAAACTAATTAACCATTACAGGAATCCTAAAAAATTATAAAAAGTTTATAAAAATTATAATTAGGCTATTTTAATAATTATTTACCTATTTATTAATTAAAACCTATTTCAACTAATTTTATTATAAAAATACTAAATGAACAGTAAAAATTATGAATTTTTTTCTAAAAATACTTTATTAATTATAAAAGCTAGAAAAAAAAATAAATACTAGAGATTAAAAATAAGCAGTAATGATTTTTATTTTTGATTTTTTTAATTAAAACTAAATAAACTAAAATTAATTATTATAAATACTAAATCTAATCAGAAAATTATAAAAATTTTTATACAACTATTTTAATATGATAGCAAATTAAGAAAAATATAAAATTGGAAAATGCTTTTTGGAAAAGCAGAAAGATAAGCCAAATGGCTTAAATAGAAGCTATCACTTTTTTATGTTTGATTTTTCTTATTTTTCTTTTACAAAAGTATTTAACAACTAGAAATATGAAGCTTTAATGAAGACAACTTGATTAGAACTTAAAAATAAGCTCTGTGGGAGCTTATGAGCACCACAGAATAGCTTTTTAGGCTTAAAGTGGGTTTTGGTGATGAATAAGCTACTAATAAGCTACACAATGGAAACCTAAGGTATTTTAAGCTACAAGTGACTCAAGGATATTTTGAATAAGCTAAAATGTACAAATAAGAATACTTATAAGCTTCAATAAGCAAATAAGCGCATCCAAGTTCATACAGACCAAACAGGCTAGAAATGGTACTTTGCACGCCAAGATTTAGGGGTCCAAATGGAATCCAAGGTCCAAAGTAAGATTGGATGTGATAAGTTGGCTTATTGAGGTTTCCAAAAATCCAAGAACCACAGGATGGGGCCCACTAATGAGCTCTACAGGTGTTTATGAAAACAGGCTTATCACACTGATGGGTCAGTGTGTATAATGAAATGGGACAAGATGCAGGGTCAAATAAGCTAGGGGCAAAAGGTCTAAGGTCCAAAATAAGCAGTGCTCCAAGAAGCTAGGCTGGGGAGCTTCTTAAAAAGCTAAGGATCTAGGGGTGGGGTCCACAGGTAAGCTAACAGTGAGCTTATGAAAAGTGGGCAAAAGTTGTGGTGCAGGGGATGGTTGTGCAAACCAGGCCAAATCAAAGGACCAAATAAGCTATGAGAAAAATTCCAAAAATTAATCTAAAATAAGGACTGCATAGATGAGCTACTAGACTTGATTCTCCCAAATATTTAGAACAAATGATCAAGAAATGAATCCATGAAAAATCCAATTAAAACTGGAAAAACTGACATACTATGCAATGTTGACTTTTTAACTATTTTTGAAAAGGTTGACTAAAATGAGATTCTAACTTAATTTATTGACTGATTAGGATAATATAAGCTATGGTGAAATGAAAATGAGCTAGTACAACAAGTTATGCAATGTTTTGAGTGATGAAGAACCCAAGAATCATGACAGTGAAACTGTTAGGAAGAATCAAAGAGAATTTTGACTTTTTTCAAATGGACACCCAATTTTATCACTAAAACAATGTTAAGTAACCTTATATAAGCTAATGAAACTGATTTTTCTATTTGAAACCTTCTACACCACAGATTAAACTTACTAGCCATTTAATATAAACTGTTTTGATTTTTACAAAGGAAGTGATAAATTGAACTTGACAAAGTGATTGACAACTACTAAACTAGCTACAATAAGAGTAGTAAAGCAAAATGGAACAAATAATAAGCAGTCTAACTAAGCAAATTACACTAAGCTATATTAAATTAAATTTATAGTTAACTAGTGAAATTACACAAACCAAAGAAGTATGCTTTATTAAACTAAAATCTATCTAACATAAGCATAACAATCATGAAAGAAGCACAAATAAAGCCAATAAGCAGAAAAAAAGCTAAGCTACAGTAAAAATGGAAAATGGCTTACAAGTGATTCCAATGGGCAGAACAATGAACCAAGGCCCCTAAACACTTCGTATAGCCTCCCTTGAGGTACTAATACCATAGCAATCCATAATCAACCATATTCCTTGCTTCAATCTTCTTTTCTATTGATTTTTGAATTATGAGCTATTTTTGAGTATTTTTCTTGTATTTTTGATTTATTGAATAAAAATAGGTTTAAATGCATTGAAAGCTTTTAAAAACTTATAACTGAGCTCAAGTAAGCTTAATGGACCAGTTCACAACAACTTTTAACATCATAAGATTGAATTGAGATTTTTATGTGAAAATTGCAAATTCAAATTTTAAATAACAAGATGTGAAATTAAAGTTCAAGAAAGTTAAAATTACACTAAAGATGTTGATTACAATTCTTTTAAACTGAAAATTACAATTGGAGACACTAGAAACGACATAATGCAACTAAGCTACAACTGAATTAACTAACTGCTTCTTCTTCTGGACTTCTCTCTTGATTTATAGTGACCCCCTAGGGTTTCTTTGTCTTTCCCATTTCTTTTTTAGGCCATTGGATGGGTTTTAAGTCATCTGAGCCCTTGGATGATTTTGGCGGGAAAAACTTTTTATGCCAATTGGGTCTGATAACTTGGAGAGGGGGGAAGCATTAATTGAGGCTTGTTTTGTTAGGTGCAAGGTGGGTTTGGGCGGTGGATGTGATGGTGAAAGTGGGGGGAGGTGACGTAACTGGTGCAAACAAGTGGTGGGGGGGAGGAGATGGTCAAACTGGGTTTGACCCCAGTTTTATTATAAAAGGGGTGTTTTTGTTTAAGTGTTGGGCCAGGGAGGTGATGTGTTTGGATTTGGATTATTTTGGGTTTAAATTTACACAAGGGTCCAGTTTGGTTTGTACAAATAATAAGGACCAATTTTGTAATTTACTGAATTTCAAGGACTGAAAATGCAATCTTTCCAAAGTTCACAAAAGGATTATTCTTGCCAAGTTTGATTCACCCAAGGACCACTTTGTAATTTTCCACATTTGAATTACATAGGGACCATTCTCGTCATTTTTGGAAACTTGAGACACTGAAACTGAAATTTCTTCAAACTTTTCACCCAGGGACCAATCATGATAACTTGTGAATTCCCAAGGACCCATGTTGACTTTTCACCAAAATCCAATGCTTAGGGGCCATTTATGTCAATTTCCAAACTTGAGGGACCATTTTTGCCAATTTTGTAAACTTTTGCTCCAGGGACTATTTTTGGGATTTTGTGATTCACGAGGGTGTGTTCTGACAATCTGAGCTCAAAAGTGGTAATTTGCTTCCCCGGCTCTAGCTTTTGACTCGTTTTCCAAACTCGTGCTCGTTTTTCTCCTTTTTGGCCTGATTTTTGCCAATTTCTGAAATATCCGTTCTTGCACGATCACAAACACAAAAACACAATATCTTTGGAAATTATGGTTAGTTTGTGTCTGTTTTGGTTTTAATTTGGCCAGAAAAAGGTGTGTGAATAAGCACACACCATGAGGTGCTAGCATATAATTTCCGTGGTTGTTTTGATTAAAGTGGAACGATCATTTTTTGTAATTACTTTTATATTAACGTTAAATGACCCCTAACTTGTATTTTAATTAATACAAAAGCTCATTTGCTTGAGGACAAGCAAATCCCAAGTGTAGGGATATTTGATAAGGATTTATTTGTTACGCTTTTAGGGGGTCATTTAAGCCCTAAATCATGAATTTATGCTTAAATATTGCCTCAAATCATTTCTTTTCTCATTTTAGCTACTTGGGACGTGATTTCTTGAATATGAAGTATTTTGGAGCTTTTTGGATGTTTTTATGCTCAAGAATAAAGAAAACAAGAAAACCAAAGAAAGTCAGGAATTTACACCTGATGGCATCAGGTTTTGGATGCTGATGCCATCACTTGAAGATTGGAGCTGATGAAAATTAACACGTGACGTCCTAGAAAGAATTTTGGTGATTTACACCTGATGCCGTCACTTGTATTTGGAAGTAGGCCATCTAGTGTTAACTTAAAGAGAGATGGACCAGAAGACTTATAACCTGACAGCGTCAGGTGTAATTACATGTAGGCCATCTAGTGTTAACTTATAACCTGACGCCGTCGGTTGTTAAGTCTGACGCCATCGGGCCTTCCGACAGAAAAACTGCCTATAAATATAACCTCATAACTTCACTTTTTGTAAGCCTTAAACCCTAAGTCCGATTCTAGGGTTAGGGTAGGTGTTTTTCCAGCAACTTAGAGGGTTTCAATCACGCCATAAACATCTTGTAATGGTTTATTGATTCTTCCTTAATTCATGTCTTCAATTATTGTTCCTTATTAATTATGCTTGGCTAATTCACCTTGTGTTTACCTATGATTGCAAGAAACATGTTTATAATTAATTAGATCTCATTGTTTCTCAATGAATCTAATTGGTTTAGTTTATAAATCTTGCTTCCTATTGTCTCTTGTTTAATTGATTAATTCACCTTAGGTCTAAGAAAACTGGCCAACCTCCTATATGGTAATAGGCTTGAACGTCTTAGAAAAGGCAATCGGATGTGTACTACAGTTTTATTGGTTGTTTTTAATGCATAAGTGACTATTAAGGAGGCCATGATAGGTGATGCGTGGGAATCGCACCTTGCTTTACCTCTCGAGGGATCTCGAGAAGCTTACAACCCCCACCAGGCAGTGTACCTGATCGTTGTAGTATAGTATAGTGACAAGTACCGGGGGATTGATCGTTCAGCTTAGGAATAGTGTCGCTAGGATTAGAAAACCTAATTAATAGTTCTAGAGGTGAGAGATGATTATTTTTGTATTTTTATATTTTTATGAAAGCAAGTAAAATCTCGGGTTTTGAAGGAGTGGGCGGAATTAGTTGCTATTCAACTAACCCAAAGCTATTAAAATAATGAAAATGAAATTAAACTAAATTATACTAAATTTGTGAGCAGTGGTTGGAGAAATTGTGTTTACTTAGACTTCACTACTCCCTAGATATCTTTTACATGTTAATTACTTGTTACACTTGTATGAATGACGGATTGTATTCCTTAATACCATTCGTGGGGTGGCATACATAACTCCCCAACTCTATGAGCTCTTATCTCCTCCTACACCATGACCCAGCACAACTATAGGGATTGTAAACAGTGGCTCATGCATTAAATACAACCAATAAAGACCTAGTACGCCTCGGTTCATGTTTCTTAAGACGTTCAAGCATGTTACCATTTGGAGATCTGCCAGTTTTCTTAAGCCTAACATATAAATCATTCATTCAAAACAAGAATAGACAAGTAATCAACACATAATCAACATCTAGGTTTCATTAGATCTAAGCAAACACAAGAGAGATCTAGCCTAGCATAGTAGAATTGAGACAAGAACAAGAGATAAACAACCAACACATAGACATATTGATTGAATTGAAAGTACACTTATCTCAATTACAATGCAAGGTCTCAAGGGTTTGGAACCCTTGAAAAACCTGTAAAAGAGGCACCAAAATCATCTTTAGGGTTTCACCAAAACTTCTCCTTTTTTTTATGGAAAAACTAGAAAACTATATATAGGAAAAACAGTCTGACGGCGTCAAGAGTAACTTCTGACGCCGTCACCTCGCCGCCATATACTTCCTCGGACGGCCTTGATCCACTTATGACGGCCTATGTGACGCCGTCACCACCCACGGTATATTAATTTTGCTACTTTGACGCCGTCACGAGTCCTTCTGACGCCGTCACCACCTTCGGAGTTTAATTCTTCATGTCTGACGCCGTCAAGATGTTGGTCTTGACGCCGTCACCTTGTATTTTCAGCATGCAAATTAGGTACTTAGCCGTTTTCTTCACTTTAATGCTCCAAAAACGTCCAAAATAGCTTCTTTTCCAGAATTCACTCTCCAAACACCTAAAATCACAAAAGGAACGATTTAGGGCAATATTTGATCAAATAAAGTCGGATTCGGGCTTAAATGACCCCCTAAAAACGGATCATTTTTCGCCTCATCATATACCCTTACACTTGAGATTTGCTTGTCCTCAAGCAAATGAGCTTTTATTCTACTCAAAAGACAAGTTAGGGGTCATTTAACACTAATATAAAAGTAATTACAACAAATAATCGTTCCACTAAAGACCAATAGACAAGCACGGAGGTCATACACAAGCACCTCACAAATAGTGTTTAGATACTCACATCTCTCGGGTGTAATAAAGTAATATAACATTATGGAAATGGGAGATATCTCTCACTACCTGTCATAGCAAAATAGATTACCATAGGCTTGGGAAAGGATCAAACCTCCACCACATGGCGTAAGCACCTAGGATAAACTATCAAAGAGGTCTTTTTAAAGGGTTATAACGTTAGGTGTAGGGATATGAATTACACGGTTTTGTTGGATAAAGGGAGTTTTACTGGTGGCGAGTTAACAATCTTAGTTAATTACATGTACAAGTTGGCGTTGCTAAGCCAAGACTAGACTCGACTTAAGCTAATAAATGAAAAATAACAAAAATATAAAATAAACATAGAATGAAAACGGGATGGTAGTCCGTATGTTTTTTTCTCTTTTCTTTTTCTATTTTTTTTTCTTTTCTTAATTTTTTTTTTTTTTTTTTTTTTTTTTTTTTTTTTTTTTTTTTTGCATACACTCTTACCCTACCATCCAAAATAATACATCATAGGGAATGAACATTCCCCTTACACTTGAATCTTTACATACTTTACAATTAACTAATCTAATGACTCGAATTAAGAAAATCAAAACACTTGGAGCACTTTTAAGATTAACGTACATATGGGGGTAATAAGTGATGTTCTTCCCCATTACTCCATAAAATAAGTACTTACCCATGAGTCCCAATTGTCCCAAAACAATATGTACAAGGATATGACTCGACTTAGCAACCATGTAATCAATTAGAAAGTTAACTTAGGGTTTAACAAATAACAATAATGCACTAAAAATGAGCGCATACACGGAAGGCTAAGGCGATTTGGGTGTACATTTAAGTGGGGTGTAACAAATTCTTCCTTTAAGTAAAATGCTTAAAGTTAGAAACGAAAAGATAGGCTCGGAGGGGTGTACTAGGGGTTTCGTGTACTAAAAATGAGTACAACGCTAAGGGTGTGGGAAAAATTAGTTGACTTAACTAGCCAAGTAATATGACTTAAATGGTCAAGTAATTATAATACGGGTTTAACACAAGGGTAATCCTAATGCCTCTTATCATGTAGTAAATCCTACCACACGAATGTAGTCTCACTAGCGGTCTCGGGATGCATCACTAACGCAAGTTCTAGAATCTAAATGCTACCGGTACACTCATAAGCACCAATAATGAATGCTTTTCCTATCAAATCTAAAGGCGAACCTCACATTTTTGGGTGGAAAATTTTTCTGAATATACGGTTATGTGCTAGTCATACAATCTCCTATCCATGAGACGCTTGCTATGGCTAAAGTTTCACTCCTAAATGTTGTAAACAATTTTAAATTTGGCGCTAAAATTACACTAACAAGTATTTCTCGTAGTTTTATTACTTATCTACTATCAAACAAAACAAACTCAAGCGAAAGTGCATATGTAAGGTATCATCTTTTTACCCTCCCCTTACACTTAAGATGAACATTGTCCCCAATGTTCAAGTAAAGAATGTAAAAGTTAAAAAGTAAAGAGAATGAAATCAAATACTCCCCTGATTCGCTCGGTATGGATTTTAGGTTGGCCAGGTTAAATCTTCCTCCAAGAAAACGAACAATCAAAGCTTCCCTTCCAGAATATAAATCATCTTCTTGTCATAAATAACCTGTAAATCCTGACAAAAGTAGACAAGGCAACCTCGCGTAAAATCGGCGGCATCCTATATAAGTTACTAAATCCTAGAAAACAAAGTAAGATATAATGCTTGTGGAATGAAGTTTGCAGATTTCCTGGAGATTATAAAACTTAATAATTCACAAAAACCATAAGACTCCGTTAGAAAAACAAAACCGGTAAAATTTCCAGATTTTAACCCCTGACGCCGTCAAGAGCAATACCCTGACGCCGTCAGAATGGACCTGCAGAAATTCTTATGTTAAGTTTCCGGAAAATTTCTGGAAAAACTTTGTCCTACTTCCTGGAAAATCCTGCAAAACTTCATTATGACTCAATACAAGCATTTGACTCTAACAAATACGAATATACATGTTCATTAAATATTGTGGAGAATCATGATCGGTTTGTTTCTCAAAAACATATTTGGGGTTTCCCCTTACACTTATCTTTTGCAAAAATACCTTTAGGTTGAAGTTAAGACTAGGCTAAACAACATAATAAAGTATTTCCACATTTTAGTAGAGAAACATGATCAACCAACAATAAAAACAAAGCATGCATACGGAAGCAAATAACAATCAAACAAATAAAAATCACACAAAATATGGGTTGCAAAGATAAATCATCAATAAAAATTAAAAGCTAATCGTGCATAATACTAGTTAAAAGAACAGAAATGAAAATTGTTCAAAGCCAACAAAGGCCGAATCCTAAACTATTACAAACCAAATGTTTCAAATCGTACAACCAAAAATAAATTGTTCAAGAATCACGGATATCAAGATGGATCACTGAGGGGGAGGACCAAAACGATAATCATAGCCTGGTGGGAGGTGTCCAGTGTACCCATAGGGAGGGTAGTCAGTCTCTCGGCCTGGGAAGGGGTCAATCTGCAGGTGAGGCTTAAGCTGATCTCGGGTGGAGAGGTGCTGCATCTGGCGGACGGTATGATCATACATCCAGTCAAAGCGCTGGTCAGTAGCAGCTCGCCACGTGTCCATCTGACCCATCCAGGCACCCTGGTGTGCCTGCCAGTCTCCCCGACTCATGTGTCGGTAGTAATCAGCCGTCCCCTCCTCATACCCGGCAAACTGATGCTGCTGGGGCACTTCCTCATCATCACCGTCATCATCCTCATTATCAGCCCCAACGTACCATATGTAGGTACCATCCCCCATCTGCATCACAATGCTCATCTGCCTAAGGGATTTCGCCCACACTACCCTGCAGTTCCCACAGTCGCTCAAGTACCCTATGATCTGAGGAGTAAGAAGACCATAGGAACGAGCCAACCGTGTGACGAACATCCCCCCATAAACCTTGTCGATATCCCTCTCACCCACACTGGTCCTCAAGTAACTGGCCACCCAAAACGGGATGTTGCAGTAGACATCCTCAGAAAAGATGGTGTACAAGTAGAATAAGTCCGAAGCAGTGATACGGTGAGTGGTGCCATGACGTGCAGACAAGCTGTATGTGATGCACCTGTGAACTAGCCTAACAATGGGGTCCCTGATCGATGCAGCCCCAGTAGTCGAGGTATAAGCCCCGTTCCCTATGTTTGGCCAAAAGGTAACACATCTCATCTCATTCCGCTGAGTCTCTCCATGTAGCAAATTCAGCAGAAAAGCCCCATCAACCTCCTCACTAGTATATAGCCCAAGCCTCCAACCAAACTCAGCCACAGAACAAGACCTCAACTCTCCCCCTAGCCTAAAATATATCGTGGTGCCCCCCATATCTCCCCTAGCCTCAGCTTGATCAAAACGGAAGGTCGCAAAGAACTCCCGTACTAACTCACTATATACCGTCTCTCTCATCCTAAACAATCTCTCCCACTGCGGTCCCGCAAACCCATCTGTGCGGAACCTCCCTACAAATGCAGCCTCCAACCCATAGGCTCTCATAAAATCCCAGTCAACCACCGCCCCAGTGTCAATATGGTGGTTGCACAACTCCTCATACTTGGTACTAGTATCCACATCATTGAATTCCCCCCAACTGTGCACTAATTCCCCATAGTCGACCCCTTGAGATCTAGAAGAACTACCCTTTTGTTGGCGAGACCTTTTGCTCATTTTCCTGGAAAAAAGGTGGAGTGAATGGGAACGATTAGAACGCGAAATTTATACGAACTTTATGCAGTCAGACACATCTGACGCCGTCAAAAGTAATTTTTGACGCCGTCATATGGATCAGAATTATAGCCATGCAAATGCGAGGGAAAAATCAATTTTCAAACTCTTAACCCATTGCCCAAACGCTCCTTAAATCAGGAAACAGGGGTGGGGGGGGTCAAAGAATCCGAGGCATGATGGGTTTTCCCTAAATTAATGCATGATTTGGGTGAGACAACATCATCAAATGGTAACCCCACGATTACAAATCACCAATTGGATGGCATTACGATTTGCTAATGGTGGGTCAAGAATGGGGTTTCGGGCGAAAGGGGTTTTTCAAATTGACGGGTCCTAAGGATAATTAACCGAGAAAAGATGAAGAAAACTTACTTACAAAGTAGAGATCGGAGGCAGAAGATGTCGAATTGGGGGTTTGAGAATCAGAGTAGCAGCAACACTTGGGTGAGATTTGTGGGGTATGGGTTGAAAGTGATTGGTTTTGGGTTAATATTGCTGATCCGTCGAGCTGACGACGTCAAGGGTTAAATATGACGCCGTCAGATGCCCGTGTGGAGTGAGGTTTGGAGTAGTTTCAAGTTTAGTCCCTGCTCTTTGTGTGAATAACTAAACACAAGTAAAACCCATGAGTAGCTATTTTGTTAACGAGGTCCACCAGGGTCGAATGTCTTGTTACTGTCGCGGAAAGAGGTGAGGTAGCATCGGGGGTCGGGTAATGTTTTGGCCAAGTTGATCCTTATGCACGGGTCATTGGCGTGAGAAGAAAGATGTTGTTCACTAGGAGGTTTCAAATCAATGGTATTTATGAGGTGTGAACTCTTTACACCGGGTTTAAAACTAAAGGAACGTTTTTCGGATGAGATCGGGAATGTAGTTCGCAAGCATCCAACGAAAATGCTATTTATTTGCGAGCTTTTCTCCGTATAGGGGTGTTTATGAGAATGGGGGGTAGTTAATGGTAAAGCTTTTGAAGAGAATCTCCCGCTGTCCTCTTGGTCAAATACCAAAGAGATTGACACCTCGAAGACTTTTTCAATTTTTTTAGGTGTAGAATTTTCTTTGATCTTTTCCTTGACCCTTGATATGAATTGATCAGCGAAATTCATAAAGGCTTTATGAGTGCTTTCCATGCGTGCCTCTAGGTGCTGGATTTGCTTTTCCTGATTATCTATGAAGGTTACCATTATTCCTTCGAATTCCTCTTGCCGTGAGCGTTCAGGAAAATTTTGGCTGATAACCGTATTCCTATGTGGATTAGGGTTCCACACGGGTTCAGCGGCCAGTTTCTCAATACTCATCAGTTCTTTTACCTGTTTCTCGATGCTTCCCAACAATTGTTCTTGGGTGGCACGTGCGTAATCAAGCTTTGCTTTGCTTGGGAGCATCGGGTCCTCCCATCCTTCCTCTTCGTATTGTGCCAACTCCTCAAGAACTTTCCAGCATTCGTCAATGCTAAGTCTATCTAGCCTACCCTTGGCTGCGTAATCAATGGCTTTCCTTGTTTGATAGTCAACCTTACCATAAAAGATTTGGATCTGTAGCCATGGTTCGATCCCATGATGAGGAACTTTTCGGAGTAGGTCTTTATATCGACTCCATGCTTCATAAAAAGATTCATTTTGACGTTGTTGAAACATCAAGATGTCATTCCTAAGCTTAGTAGTTCTCCCCGGTGGGAAAAATTGAGCAAGGAAACGAGTGGTGAGATCATCCCATGTGGTGATGGATCCCGCGGGTAAACGCTCAAGCCATTGACTAGCTTGATCCCGTAGAGAGAATTGGAATAGGCGTAAACGGGTAGTCTCTCTAGTTTCAACACCTAGGTCTATGGAATCTACGATTTTGAGGAAGTCCTTAAGGTGTTGGTTTGGATCTTCGGAACGAAGTCCATGGAATGCACATCCGCTTTGCACCAACCGGATGGTGTCGGATCGCAAGGGGGTCACATTGGCTCCGGTGAGCTCAATGGTGTTTTGGTAGCCTTGGTGGCTAGGTCGGGAATACTCTCCTAAGGTTCGGGGTCTAAGGGGTTCTAGTGGTGGGTTTTGTTGTGGTGGGATGATGGGTTCAAAGATGTTACCACCTTCCATGATGTCGGATGGTAAAGAGTTACGAACAAAGGCACGAAGAAATAAGATAGACTAAAGAAGACCTAAAAATAAAAATAAAAATCTTACTAGAAAGGAATCTAGCAAGTAGACCTAATAAAAAGAAATCCTAACCTAGACAATAACTATTCCCCGGGCTGCGGCGCCAAAAACTTGATGCGTGGGAATCGCACCTTGCTTTACCTCTCGAGGGATCTCGAGAAGCTTACAACCCCCACCAGGCAGTGTACCTGATCGTTGTAGTATAGTATAGTGACAAGTACCGGGGGATTGATCGTTCAGCTTAGGAATAGTGTCGCTAGGATTAGAAAACCTAATTAATAGTTCTAGAGGTGAGAGATGATTATTTTTGTATTTTTATATTTTTATGAAAGCAAGTAAAATCTCGGGTTTTGAAGGAGTGGGCGGAATTAGTTGCTATTCAACTAACCCAAAGATATTAAAATAATGAAAATGAAATTAAACTAAATTATACTAAAGTTGTGAGCAGTGGTTGGAGAAATTGTGTTTACTTAGACTTCACTACTCCCTAGATATCTTTTACATGTTAATTACTTGTTACACTTGTATGAATGGCGGATTGTATTCCTTAATACCATTCGTGGGGTGGCATACATAACTCCCCAACTCTATGAGCTCTTATCTCCTCCTACACCATGACCCAGCACAACTATAGGGATTGTAAACAGTGGCTCATGCATTAAATACAACCAATAAAGACCTAGTACGCCTCGGTTCATGTTTCTTAAGACGTTCAAGCATGTTACCATTTGGAGATCTGCCAGTTTTCTTAAGCTTAACATATAAATCATTCATTCAAAACAAGAATAGACAAGTAATCAACACATAATCAACATCTAGGTTTCATTAGATCTAAGCAAACACAAGAGAGATCTAGCCTAGCATAGTAGAATTGAGACAAGAACAAGAGATAAACAACCAACACATAGACATATTGATTGAATTGAAAGTACACTTATCTCAATTACAATGCAAGGTCTCAAGGGTTTGGAACCCTTGAAAAACCTGTAAAAGAGGCACCAAAATCGTCTTTAGGGTTTCACCAAAACTTCTCCTTTTTTTATGAAAAAACTAGAAAACTATATATAGGAAAAACAGTCTGACGGCGTCAAGAGTAACTTCTGACGCCGTCACCTCGCCGCCATATACTTCCTCGGACGGCCTTGATCCACTTATGATGGCCTATGTGACACCGTCACCACCCACGGTATATTAATTTTGCTACTTTGACGCCGTCACGAGTCCTTCTGACGCCGTCACCACCTTCGGAGTTTAATTCTTCATGTCTGACGCCGTCAAGATGTTGGTCTTGACGCCGTCACCTTGTATTTTCAGCATTCAAATTAGGTACTTAGCCGTTTTCTTCACTTTAATGCTCCAAAAACGTCCAAAATAGCTTCTTTTCCATAATTCACTCTCCAAACACCTAAAATCACAAAAGGAACGATTTAGGGCAATATTTGATCAAATAAAGTCGGATTCGGGCTTAAATGACCCCCTAAAAACGGATCATTTTTCGCCTCATCAGTAGGATACTAAACGTGTCTTCATAGGAAGAGATAGGAGCTTATATAGTTGGGGAAGGACATACACGCCCCCATGAAAGGTATTAAGGAAAGCAACCCTTCAGTTACAACAAGGTTTAACATTCAATAGGTAGAATTGGATAGCTAGCAAGGAGTAATATATCATAGGTAGATACGCTTCACTTCCCTTGTAGAACCTTAATTTAGTTTTCTTGCACATTAGTTTAATTAGTAGCTTTTGGGTTAGTTGAATAACAACTAATTCCGCCCACTCTTTCAAAACCCGAGATTTAATTTTCTTTCATAAAATGTAAAAATACAAAAAGAATCATCCCTCACCTTTAGACCTAGTGACTTAGCATTCAATCCTAACGACACTATTCCCCTAGAGAATGATCAACCCCCCGGTACTTGCCACTCACTATGCTACATCGGTCAGGTACACTGCCTGATAGGGATTGCAAGCTTCTCAAGATCCCTTGAGAAGTAAAACCTTTTACAAGGTTGTAAAACCACGCATCAAGGACATGATTGTTTCAGCTGCCTGACTCTTTTTGGTCAAGAAGTAAACCCAGGTCTATCTTGAGTATTCATCCACTATGACCAGAGTGTACTTTTCATGGTGGATTGACATTGTACTGATGGTTCTAAATAGATCCATATGAAGCAGGTGAAGGCAGCTGGTGATGGAGAAATTTTGATTGGTTATAAAGGATTCCCTATGATGTTTTCCATTTTCACAGGCTGAGCAAGGTTTATCCTTTGAGAACACAAGTGATGGTAAGCCAAGGAATTTATTTTGTTTGGCAAGGTTGTTTATGTTTTTGAAGTTCAGGTGGGAATGTCTTTTATTTGGATTGAAGATGATGCCTTGCTTATCATCAAACTGAACTATGTACTTAGCATCACATAGTTGACTGAAACTGATTAAGTTTTACTTAAGACCATTAACATAAGCTATTATAGTAAAAACTATACCACTATAGTTTACTGAACTATAACCTTTAGTGAGATAAGATGAATTATCAGCAAATACCACCTTAGGTCCTGGTTCCTTTACATATTTGTGCAGATATTCCTTCACATCAGTCATGCTTCTTGAACATCCACTATCTAGATGCCAAACAGGCTCCCTGGCATGTCTCTGCATAAAATGTAAACTGAGTTAGTTTTTCTTGTGAACCCACTTCCTGGTGGGCTTGGCTTTGTTGGCCTTTTTAAACTGAGTAACAGATTCATGGTCAGTGGTGGTGTGAACAGTGCTTCCACAGACTTTACACCTTGATAATGAAGTGGATTGTGGAGTTGGTTTGGTGTTGCATCTTCTTGCCTGGATGACTTTTTCATGTCCTGAACTGTCAGGTATTGTATCACCACAGATTTCACAACATGGATACATTAAACAATCATCAGGAAGATAGTCATTAAAACCACAATGTGGACAAGGCGAAAAGGGCCTTGTCTTTTGTCTTTGTATCTGTTTGGATCCTGAGGCATACTCAAAGGACTGAGCTTTGAAGTTGGATGCTACATTTGATGTGACAGTGTATGATAAGTGATCAGAGGTTATGTGATCTTCCTTTTTTCATATCATGTAGAAAAGGATTCTATAGTAGTCATCAGTGGAATGAGTGGCATAGTTTACACAATTCACATCTTTGTTTGGGTTTGGATGTAGCTTTTAATTTGGAGGAACTTGAGGAAGTAGGTTTAATTTCCTTACCCTTGGGTTGAGGAGTTTTCTCAGATGTTTCAATCTTTTCACTCACCTTCCTGACAAGTTCAGCCAACTGATCATATTTGGAATCAGGGCTTTCAGTGAAAGTCTCAGTAGAGACTGAAGGTATGGAGTCATTAGTGGGAACTGAGACTTTTGTGGTTGTCCTTTTCCGGATTGTTCTACCCAATCCAGCCTTTTCTCTTGGAGAATGTTGAGAATACACAAGAGGTGTTATTTCTGAGCTTGGTGTAGCACCCTGAAGGACTTTCAGATGTGGGAGTGGAGTTTGAGATTCTGATTCAGACTCTGTGATGGACTCAGTATAACTGGGTTCTTCAGTGACTCCAAGCATATTTTTAATGGCCTGACTCTCATGTTCCAAAATTCTTCCAGTGTTGAAGTTGGGTAATTTACTGTCAGGATTGACTCTTTCAACCCAGTCACTGGATTTTGGTTCCATTTCCGCTTTAAAGAATATGCCAGCAGGCAGAAATGCTTTCTCACCATGACTCTCACTAGATGAATCAGTGAGTTGATTCTCACCAATAATAGTTTTCTTACTACTTGGTATGAGACTCACTGTTTCATAGACTCTTGGGTTTTTCTGAGTCTAGCTATGTATGACCGCCTTTTTTTCTTAAGTTCATCCTGAAGAGCTTGATTTTGTTTCAAAAGTTCAGTGTTTTGAATTTTAAGTGTAACAGCCACAAGTTTGGCTTGTTTTAAAACAAGTAGTTCATCTCTACACTTATTTAATTCAAAAAACTAATTTGTTGTATTTTGAAAAAAGATTCAGTCTTTGCTCTTCAACAAACTTAAGATCAACATTCAAATAGTTCAAGTAAGATTGCCAATCAACATCATCATCCATAGAAAGTAAAATGTTTACCTTTTTTATGGTGATGTTGACCCATTCTCCATTTCTAGCATGGCTTTTTCCAACTGCCAGCTTGTCATCTTCTGAAAGTGCCATCAGTGCACTGACCCTTACTTCTTCATCATCAGAGGAGACCTCTTCCTCATCCTAATCAAAAGCTTCAGCAACTAGTACTTTGTTCGTGGTTTTAACAGGTTTGGTAGTAGCCTAAGCCCCTGAGGCACTGAGGGAGTGGCCTCAAAGAGAGCAAGTTTAGCTTTTGCTTTTCTGTACTTAGCTTCAAAATCTTTTTGATCATTTTTTACATTTTTACTTTGAAAATGTTGAGAAGACTGAAGTATTTTTGGTTGAAACTTGCTAGTTCCTGAAGAAGAACTGTTACTAGAAAATTTGTATGATGGGTCTGAGGTTGTTTTAGAAAAACAGTCTTTTGCAAAATGACCTCTTTTACCACATTTGAAACATTCAGTGGAATCATTAGCTTTAGCTTTTTAAAAGTTAAACTGATTTCTTTTAACAAATCGTTTGGAGTTAGCTAAAAGAGCCCTTTCTTGAAATTCAATTTCAAGGTCATTGAGGTACTCTTCACTGGTTCTTTCATCAGCCTCATCATCAGAATTTTCTTGAAAGTCCTACACAACACCATTAGAGTAGAAAGCAGTGGATATGGGTGAGACAGTCAGGGTCTTTTTGGTCTCTTGAGCTTTCTTAGAGTCAGGGTATCTCCTAGAGATTAATTTGTCTTCATAAACAAACTTCCCATAAATCTCAGGGAGCTCAAGATTCTAAATGTGATTAGCATTCTTAAGACCCTAAGAGAAGTTTAGCCACTTCTCAGGGAGACAGTTGACAAAGCCAACATTAATTTCATGCTTAGACAAGAGTAAACCATCATTAGATAGCTCATTGAGCAAGGTTTTGTAACATGTATAGGTCTAAGAGAGACTTTCAAAATCTTTAGCTCTGAAAGTGTTATACTCAAGTTTCAGGTCCATTATCCTGTTTTCCGTAATATCTGAGGGACCTTCAAAGCTATGAACCAAGTCAAGTCAAGTTTGTTTGGTTGTAGAATAGTTAATGACTGATTCCATTGTATCGTCACAGAGACAAGATATAATGATGCTTTACAGGCATTGGCCTAGATTAACCACCCTTCTCTCATCAATAGTCCACTAAGCTTCAGGTTTAGGTACACCCTGAGTAGTTTTGGGACAAAGGGACCTTCATTGATGCATTTGATGTAGTATGGTTCCATACCAGTCAAGTAGCAAAGCATTCGCTTTCTCCACTTGCTAAATTTACCAGCTTCTAGTTTAGGAGGAACAGCTGAATAGCCACCTCCCTTTTTATCAACTAGCTGGGGTACATCATTATCAGCCATGGTAGGATCTTCATTTTAAAAACTTTGAGCACTCTTTTGAAAAGTTTTACAAATCAGAGGCTCTGATACCACTTGTTGTTCCCTTATACTTATTAGTGTTAACTACGAAGTTAAACTAACCAAGTTCCATGCTTAACAATGTAAGATTGATTAACAATAAGTAAATAAAACATAAAGATAAAAGATAGAAAGTTTTTCAATGTTTAATTCTTACTAGAAGTTAATCAAAGAATTATACCCAAGTGTTTGCGGAAAAACACTTGGATTGAATGACAAGTATGGTGTTTACTCCTCACTAAACTTAAGTTAAACTTAAGTAACAACCAATAATCAATCTGAGCTATCTCAGTGGACCATTGTTATTTAGAGGGAGTAATGATTTGGTTTGTTCGCTATTTATACACAAGTGAAAACCTATCAGATACCTAAAAGACAAAGAATGACATAAGCCTACTTTGAACAAAATGCATAGGCATTTTGTCACTGTTACATTTGGCTATAAGTAGTAAAGGACAAGGTTGCTTTCTGATCTTCAGTGTTGACAACACTCTTGGTTTAATACTCATTCAGGGAAAGTTTGACCTTTGCTTGATAAAGACCTTTCGTTATCCATTCAAACTATCCCACCTAATCCCGCCTTTACTTCAATCTTCTCATCTTCAGTCTTTGTAGTTAACCTTTGCATGATAAGGACCTTTCCTTATCCATTCAAACTATCCCGCCTAATCCCGCCTCTACTTCATTTCATCTTTAGTCTCTGTAAGCTCAGTCTTCATATTTGGTGAGGAGTCTTGGAGATTTAGTGAGTTATTGTCATCACTTACTGAATCCATCATCTTCTTCTTTGGCTCAGGCATCATTCACTGAGAACCGCCTCACTGAATGGAGAACCTTTCTTAATAGATTCGTCTTGAGCATCTTGAGGATGACTCACTGAATGACTATGCATTCAGTGACTTGTTGAGTGTTTACGATTACTAAACACTTACGATATTTTATGTTCAAATCCTAGTTTAAGGAGATTGGGTTTAATCAGACCCAACATTTTTTTCTTTTTAAAAGAAATTTTTTTTTTAAACTTTTTATACCCGCAAGGCTTGAACCCCTAATCTGTAGGTCGGTGAGCAACTCACATACTATTATATCAAATACTTTCGGTAAACGATAAATTGAAATTATCACAAAACGTTTTAGTAGTAAAATAACTGATATTTTCACAAGAGGTATATAAGGTTTAGGAATGGTCAAAAATGATTACGGAATATCTCGATTAAGTCACGTATATGAGTTAAAAGATTCGCCATTTCTGAATAACTTAATAGTCCTTTTATATGTTTAATTAATGACAAATATACTCATGCCACCAAAGACTTACCATAAAATACATAAAATTTTTTATTTGTCAAAATGCGTACATGAGGTACCACAAATTCTAAAACACTTATCATAAAGTACCACAAATGTATATAAGGTTTAGGAAGGGTAAAAAATGATTACAAAATATCTTGATTAAGCCGCGTATATAAGTAACTTCAACAGTCTCTTTATATGTTCAACTAATGACAAATATATTATTACAACCAGAAACCGTTTTCAAAATTGATGAATGTAACTTAGAGAAATATTATAGCTATTATTTTACTCTAAAAAAATGATATTTGTATTATAACAACTAGAATAATTGAATTGTAGCCAAAGAAAGATTTGTTAGCTATCCGGGTTTTTTAAAAATTTGTTGCACTGTTTTAGTTTACAAAGGCTATGGACTATCTTTCAAGGTCAATTTTAAATCGGTTGTTCTTTTAATTTTTTATTATGTTTTTAGTACGATCGTTTGAATTATTCTATTTGATTTTTATGAGTGTGTTTGAGTGTGTTATTGATAGTTGCGTATGGTTGTTTATATGTGTACCCATACCCGCCCCCCATTTTTTATCACTGTCCTCAACAATCAAGTTGTCGATTTCCTCATATGTCCGTCGTTTTCGATCACCGTCCTCGACTATCAAGTTGTCGGTTTCCTCGTATGTCACATGTAATTTTTAGTCAACTAGCCCAATTAGATTAATGAATTATGTAGATATCCATGGTAAGTACGTTATATAATATAGCAGAAGCATTTTGCGTGTAATGTTCTAGATTTTTTTCAAGAAGGTTTGTTTAAATCTATAAATAGGTGTGTCACTTGTATTTCATCAAGGTTGAAGTGCTAGTACAATGCATCCTTATAGTATTCTTAATCATACTCTTTGAGTGATATATGACTCTTTATCCTTCTTTTGCTTAATAGCACATATAATTTAAAGGATGAATAAAATCTTATTAAGGAAAAAGTTAATTGTAACTCTATAATAGCAAATATTAACCTATTGTTGTACTCAAAATGAACATGCAGCGGGTTAAACTAAGAATTTTACTGAAGAACGCGAATATTGATGAACCAACAAGTGTTATAACTTTTGAATTGATAGTATCTCAAGATAACACAAATATGCCAAAAGATGACCCAAGTCACCAGGTAGCAAGCACAATAAAAAAGTTCACAAAAGAACCGAAACTTTATCAACACGGATCCAAATGATTAAACTTAAACTACGGACCCTAAAAAGAAAAGCAGATTTTCTTTAACCAAATCTATACACAAAAGTAGAACTTAAAAAGAAGCATAAGCAGTTTGCCAAACACCCCAGATTTTCTTTTAACAGGGTGTTTAGGAGCTCGCTTTTTCTCTTTTTGTGCTTATCTCAAACACTTTCTGCTTATAAATAAGCAGAAAGGAGTTTTTTTTAACTCTTATTTTTAAACTAAACCCTTTTACAAATGAGTTTTACTGAAATTTTCTTTCAAATAATTAATCTTTAACACTTTTCCAGAGATAAAAACCATTTCTTTTTTCAGGAAATTTATGTAAATATGAAATTTCACTTCTCAAATCGTAAGTAAAACTTTGTAAAGCACAATTTACACTTCTGAACATTTTTGGCATTTGCACTTTTCTAGACACGTTTAACACTTTTCTAGAGATAAAAAGCCTTTCTTTTTTCAGAAAAATCAAAATAGAAAATTTTCTAACTCAGTTTTTCTAGAAAATTTTACATAATACCAAATTGAAACAGAAGAGTACAAACTTATAAAAAAGGTATAAGGAGTTTGCCAAAAACCCTTTTAAGAGGGTGTTTGAGATGCATGCTATTTCTCCTTTTCTGCTTATCGCAAACACTTTCTGCCTAAGAATAAGCAGAAAAGCAGTTTTTTTTTTCCTTTCAATAATTCACACTTTTGTACATTTTTCTTTGCATTTTTTTTTTTTTTTTTTTTTTTTTTGCATTTTCACTTTTCTAGACAAGTTTTCTAAATGCTTAACACTTCCTGAAAATAAAATCCTTCTTTTTTAGAATTTTTTTAAAAAGTTTTTCAAGTAAAGTTTACAGAATAAGCGCAAACCTAAACACACAAAAGTAAGAAGCAACAAAACCCACATTGCCAAACACTCACATTATTATCTTTTAACCTAAATCAAATACACAATCGATTTCATAATAAAAATGCAATCTTCATAAAAACAAACTACATCAAGAAAATCCATTGTATAGAAAAATCCCTTAAAATTTACCTGACAATATCTGGATATCATCCTGAAAAGAAGTGAAAGTTTATGGGACGGTCCCGGATATTTAAAGGATCGTCCCATATTTAAGTGACCGTACAATGTAAACAGATAATGCATCAAATTACACAAATCAAATTGTTGGGTCTTGATTATATACCTGAAACAGTTTTAAACCGATAACAGCTCAAGCAAAAGTAATATATGTTTGACTTATTCTCGTGTGTTGTTTTCAATGTTTGTATTGAACTAGACAAATCAATGTGTTGTTATACTTTAGACCTAAACCCTTTATAAATGAGTTTAAAAAGATTCTATCTTTATTAACCATCTTTTACCAAATAAGCTAATCCAAACACTGTATCTATAACTAGTTAGTTCTAAACATAAGCATAAACTGTATATACCACATTTTTATAAAAATGGAATCTTTATAACATGAATGAGATAGATAAACAACTTACATCATAAAACCGAGAAATCTTGATGCAAAGCGATGAGATACTTGCAGAAAAAATCAAAAACAAATACAAAAACAAGTATTAAACTAGACAAAACATCTTGTGTGATCGAAAGTATGAATATGTGATTGCGATTGCGTTTGAGGGATTATTGTTTTCTTTTCTCAACAATTATGATTAAGAGATTATAGGTTGTTTTGATCATTTATATATGTTACTATCACCGACATATCTTATCTAATCTTGATTACGGAGTATTTATTTTTTTCATTTATTCTTTTATTTTTTATTTTTAAAAGGCAATTTTTTTTAACATTTTATACCCTATCTAGCAAGGCAAGGCTTGAACCCCAAACCTGTATGTCGGTGAGCAACTCATACTACTTAGATCAAAGACCTTGTGTAAACAATAAATTGAAATTATCACCAAACATTTTAGTATTAAAATAACTGATATTTTCTCAAGAGGTATATAAGTTTAGAAAGGGCCAAAGATGATTACAGAATATCTCGATGAATTCACGTATATAAGTTAAAAAAATCGCCATTTCTGAATAACTTATCATAAAATACATAAAATTTCGGATTAGTCAAAATGCTTACATAAGGTACCACAAATGCTAAAACACTTGTCATAAAGATCATAAACACTTATCATAAAGTACCATAAATGCATATAAGGTTTAGGAAGGTTAAAAAATGATTACAGAAATATTTCAATTAAGCCGCGCATATGAGTTAAATAAAACTTGTCATTTTTGAGTAACTTCAACAATCTCTTTATATGTTCAATTAATGACAAATATATTGTTACACCCAAAAATCGTTTTTAAAATTGACGCCACATGAATGTAACTTAGAGAAATATTAGTTATTATTTGGTACATTCTAAAAAAATGATATTTGTATTTTAACAACTAGAATAATTGAATGGCAGCCGAAGAAAGATTTGTTAGCTATCCGGGTTTTTTTAAAGATTTGTTACACTGTTTTAATTTACAAAGGCTATGGACTATCTTTCCAGGTCAATTTTACATCGGTTGTTCTTTTGATTTTTTTTATTATGTTTTTAGTATCATCATTTGAATTATTCTATTTGATTTTTATGAGTATGTTTCAGTGTGTTAGATAGCTTTGTAAAATGGGTATATTTTAATGCACTAGAAATGTTAGTTTTACCTTTTTTATCCTTTTTAATGTCATTATGATTAATTTTTTTAATAATCATCGTTACCGACCTTTTGGCCAACTAATCCACAGGATTTGAGTCCACCGCCATACAAACTCAAATCGGATAAAGCCCTCCCCTTTTCAGGAAGGTTGGTGTAACCATTTAGAATTGTTTGCACCTAGAAGGAATTGAATTTGAGATATTTCAATAGTTACTCAAGCTCTTTACCACTAGACCACCCCTAGGTGGTTATCATTATGATTAGTTTGGGTAGTTGGTTACAATTAGAGCGGTGTTTGTGATACACAATCAATTTTATAATAAAAATACAATCTTTATAAAAACAAACAACATCAAGAAAATCAATTGTATAAAAAAATGCTCTTAAAATTTACCTGATAATATTCGGATATCATCCTGAAAAGAAGTGAAAGATCTGCCAAAAAAAAAGAGCCATTGGAGATCAACGTGTGTTTGAGAAATTATAATCGAGCATGCAAGTAGATAAAGATAGAAGAAGGGTCAGCAGGTGGGTTTATACGTTTAATAACAATAAAAATACAATCTTTATAATAACAATAACATCAAGAAAATTAATCATATAAAAAATCAACCTGATACGTGGGATTGCGCCCTCGCAACAAGTTTTACCTCTCAAGGGATCTTGAGAAGCTTGCAATCCCCGCCAGGCAGTGTACCTGATCGTTGTAGTATAGTATAGTGACAAGTACCGGGGGATTGATCGTTCAACTCAGAAATAGTGTCGCTAGGATTAGAAAGCCTACTAAACTAGGTCTAAACGTGAGGGATGATTCTTTTTGTATTTTTATATTTTATAAAAACCAAGTAAAATCTCGGGTTTTAAAGGAGTGGGCGGAATTAGTTGCTAGTCAACTAACCCAAATAACTAAAGATGCAATCAAAATAAAATAAAAATAAACAAAGATAAACTAATGTAATTATGTGGTGAAAACAATAATGAGAAAAGATGTGTTTACTTAGATTTCATTACTCCCTAGATATCTTTTACTGGTTGATTAGCTTGTTACAATTGCATGGATGACGGGTTATATTCCTTAATACTAGTCGTAGGGTCGTGTACAATATTCCCTAACTCTATAAACTCCTACTTCACTCCTATGTCGAGCCGACTAAAAGCTCCTAACATGGGATCACTAGAATTCACTTATGCATTAAATACAACCAAAAATTGTAGTACACCTCCGATCATGTTTCTTGAGACGTTCAAGCAAGTTACCAATGGAAGTCTGCCAGTTTTCTTAAGCCTAACATCGAATACAATCATCTATAACAATTATAAACAAACCATCAACCAATAATCAACATCTAGGTTTCACTACATCTAAGCAAACACAATAAAAACCTAGCCTAGCATGTTAAAAGAAAGACAAGCATAAGATAGAATCACACAACACATAGACATATCTTATGATTATTGGAAAACTTATCTTCAATTAAGCATGGATGGAACAAGGGTTGAAAGCCTTGTTTTTACAGAAAATTCGTCTAGGTTGTAAGCTCTCCAAAGTTCTCCTAATGTTCCACACATTGAATGAAAAATTGGAAAAATATATATAGATAATACATCCTGACGGCATCACGTTGTAGCTTCTGATGCAGTCAACTCGCCGCCAAATTAAGGGTCGTATTGCCTAGATCCAATCTTGACGCTGTCATGTAGAAATTAAGCTCTGGCCCGTCACTTGAGACTTTGCTGTTTTCCTCACTTTTATGCTCCAAAAACGTCCAAAATGCTTCCTTTTCCAGATTTCTCCTCAAAAGTACCTAAAATGACAAAAGGAATAATTTAGGGCAGTAATTGATCAAATAATCACGAATTCGGGCTTAAATGATCCCTTAAAAGTGGAACACTTTTCGCCTTATCAAATACCCTTACACTTGAGATTTGCTTGTCCTCAAGCAAATGCGCTTTTATTCTAATCAAAATACACGTTAGGGGTCATTTAATAATAATATAAAAGTAATTACAACAAATAATCGTTCCACTAAAAACCAAAAACAATCACTGAGGTCATATACTAGCACCTCACAAATAGTGTTTAGATACTTACATCTCTCGGGTGTAATAAAGTATATATCACAATATGGAAATGGAAAACATCTCTCACTACCTGTCATAGCAAATAGATTACCATAGGCTTGGGAAAGGATCAAACCTCCACCACTTGGCGTAAGCACCTAGGATAAACTATCAAAGAGGTCTTTTAAAGGGTTATAACGTTAGGTGTAGGGATATGGAAAATACGGTTTTGTTAGATAAAGGCAATATTTACTGGTGGCGAGTTAATCATCTTGGTTAATTACATGTACAATATGGCGTTGCTAAGCCAAGACTCGACTCGACTTAAGCTAATCAAAATCTAACAAATTATGAAACAAACATAGAATGAAACGGGATGGTAGTCCGTATGTTTTTTTTTCTCTTTCGTTTTCCTTTTTTTTTCTTGCTTTTTTCGATTTTTTTTTTTTTTTTTTTTTTTTTTTTTTTGCTGCATACACTCTTACCCTACCATCCAAAATAATACATCATAGGGAATTTGCATTCCCCTTACACTTGAATTTTTACATACTTTACAATCCACTACTCTAATGACTCGAATTAATAAAATCAAAACACTTGGAGTACTTTTTAAATATTAACGCACATATGGGGGTAATAAATTGATGTTCTTCCCCATTACTCCATAACACTAGTACTTTACCCATGAGTCCCAATCGTCCCAAAATAATATGTACAAGATATGACTCGACTTAGCAACCATGTAATCAATTAGACAATTAACAAAGGGTTTAAACATATAACAATAATGCACTAAAGATGAGTGCATACAAGGAAGGCTAAAGCGATTTGGTTGCACATTTGGGTGGATTGTAAACAAATTCTTCCTTTAAGTAAGATGCTTAAAGTAAGAAACGAAAAGATAGGCTCGGAGGGGTGTGCTAGGGGTATCGTGTACTAAAAATGAGTACAACGCTAAGGTGTGGGAAAATTAATTGACTTCGCTAGTCAAGTAATATGACTTAAATAGTCAAGTAATTGTGATACGTGTTTAAACACAAGGGTGATCGTAATGCCTCTTATCATGTAGTAAATCCTACTACACGAATGTAGTCTTACTAGCGGTCTCGGGATGCATCACTAATGCAAGTTCTAGAATCTAAATACTACCGGTACACTCATAAGCACTAATAATGAATGCTTTTCCTAACAAATCTAAAGGCGAACCTCACATATTTGGGTGGAAAATTTTTCTGAGTGGTACGGTTTTTGTGCTAGTTATACAACTCCTATCCATGAGACGCTCATTAAGGCTAAAGCTTCACTCCTAAATGTTGTAAAAAATTTTAAATTTGGCGCTAAACTTGCCCTATCAAGTATTTCTCTTAGTTTTATTACATACCTACTATCGAACAAACAAACTCAAGTGCAATTGTATCCTATAAGGTATCATCATTTACCCTCCCCTTACACTTAGGATGAACATTGTCCCCAATGTTCAATTAAAGGATGTAAAAGTAAAGCAGGTAAAAGAATGAAAACAAATACTCCCCTGATTCATTCAGTGTGGATAGTGTGTTAACAAGGTTAGATCTTCCTCCAAGAAAATGAACTTTGAAAGCTTCCCTCCAGAAATATAAATCATCTTCTTGTCATATATAACTTGTTAAACCTGAGAAAACAATCAAGGCAAACCTAGCGTAAAATCGGCGGAAATCTATATATACTAAAAAAAATCCTAGAAAACAATTTAAGATATAATACTTGTGGAATGAATGTTTGCAGATTTCTTGGAGTTTATAAAACTGAAGAATTAACAAAAACTTTAAGACTCTGGTTTAAACAAAATTCGCAAAACTTTTCAGAATTTTAGTACCTGACGCTGTCAGGTTATAACTCCTGACGTTGTTAGAATGTTGCTGGAAAAATCTTATGTTAAGTTTCCAGAAAATTTCTGGAAAAACTTATGCCTTATTTCCTGAAAAATCCTGCAAAACATCATTATGACTTGATACAAGCATTTGACTCTAACAAATACTAATATACATGTTCACTTAATATTGTAGTGAATCATGCTCGTTTTCGTTCTTATAAACAAATTTGGATTTCCCTTACACTTAGCTTTTGCAAAATACCTTTATATGTAATTAAGACGAAGTTAAAAACAAAATAAAGCATTTTCACAATTTACTTTGAAACATGATTTACCAACAATAAAAATAAAACATGCATACGGAAACAAATAAAAATCAAACAAATAAAAACACACAAAACATAGGTTGCCTCCCAAGAAGCGTTTTTCTTTATTTACGAGTCTTATAGCTAGACTCAAGGTCATGGGCTATCTTATACGTGTGAGCTCCTCGTCGAGGACATCCTTGGGATCAAGCTTAGGTTTCAATTTCCTATCGTTTTTCTTGGTACGATATGACTTCTCAAACTTTTCTCCATCCGGATCATATAGAATCATCTTCATATGTCATGATCCGTCACCTTCCTTAGGTGGCTTGTCCCAATTCCATTTACACTTATCCCCTTCCCTTTTCCACTTGTTCATTCCTAAATTGATAGGCATCACTCCTAGAAATTCAATCATTTTCCTAAAGACTAAAGGATCCTCAAAAGGGTTTAGTTCTTCATCCCTAGCTATGAGTTGCTCTACCGAATGCGTTTTATTTATAAACTCCTCTTTTAAATAAAATGGGCGTTGAGGTCCTATAAAGTCTCCATTAACCAAAGGTCCGTATCGAGATGGTCTCCTATTCAAATTTACCCAATGAGTTTTCGGTTCCTCATTAGTATCATAAGCATGCTTCTTAACATCATAGACCGACCAAGTGTCTCCTTCTCCTACCGCTATCCTAGATTCCTTACAATCGATCATCGCACTTGCGGTAGCTAAGAATCCTCTTCCTATTAACATAGGGCATGTAGTGTCACTAACCATATCAAGGACGTGGAAATCGGCTAGTATAGTTAATTTCCCAATATGCACTAGTACATCCTTCACTACCTCTACCGGATATGCTACACTACCATCCGCAAGACCTATAATTACCTCCGTGTCATCTAATTTTCCTGGCTTAAGAGTGGTGTAAAGGGACAAAGGAAGTAAATTAAGGCTTGACCCAAGATCGGCTAATGTGTCGAAAGTTTTGGAGTTCCCGATCCTACAAGGTAAAACAAATATGCTCGGATCATCTAATTTCTTAGGCAACTTATTCCGAACGAAGGCGGTCCCATTCTTACCTAACTTAAGTTTCTCCTCATATTTTTCTAAAAGGGCATTGTAGTAGGGAGCCCTTGCTAAAACTTCAATAACCGGACGTTCAAGGCGAAGTTCCTTGAATTCATCGTCAAGGTTCTGTGTAGGAGGTGTTTCAATTATGCTTTTGACCGGTTTAATATCGGATGTTTTATTCGATTGGTCCTTTTGAAGAATATGGGTTTCCTTGAAACACGTGTTCATTGCTTTGACCGAATAGTATTGTGGACAAGAAGTAGGTGACAAAACCGATGATATGGCATTAATGTTTAGTTTCGGGTTCTTGACCGTGTCACTTGGGAGTGCTCCTATTTCTCGGTCATTGAGAGCTTTCAACAATGTGTCAATTTTATTGGTCATCTCACTTTGCTTTAGTTTGAAATTGGCTTCAAACTTAGCTATGCGAGCTTCTTGAGATGTCATAAACTTGGACATCAATCCTTCAAGATTATTGGTACTACCATAGTTATTGGAAGGATTGTTGTTGAAAGTATGGTTAGAAGGTGGATTAGAAGAATTATTTTGGGGCATGTTTTGGTTTTGTTTCCACCTAAGGTTCGGGTGATTTTTCCAAGAAGGATTGTAGGAATCACCGTAAGGGTTTGGCTCGGGTTTGAAAGTGACCACTTGATGAGTGCTCAAACACTCATCATTTTTGGTCAAATCTGAGCTGCAAAACATTTAAAAACACTCAATAATGCATCAAAATACTGAAAATATCCCAAAGATTGTGTTTTATATGTTTCAGATGCAAAATGAGTAAAAACAGATGAAAAACGAACAAAGTTTGCATAATTGGCAGTTTCAGTCCCCCAACTTTCAAAACTTGACAAAATCAGTCCCTAAGCATTTATTTTATAAGAAAAGTCAACCCAAGTCCTTTGGAATTCAAAATTTTTCAAAGTAAGTCCTTGGGTAAAAAGTTTCAAAAATTTACATTTTGGTCCCTCAAGTTTCAACAATTGACAGTTTTGGTCCCTGGAGGTGTAATTTTGGAAAATCTCATTTATGGTCCTCACACTATTCATACTTTGCAAATTACAACCTTGTGACAACTTTGGATGATTGGCAAAACAGGTCCCTAGAATTGCAGCTTATACACTTTTGGTCCTTATTAATAGTACTACACCAAATGGACCCTTTAAAAATAAACAAACAAAACCCAATCCACACCCCAAGCCTGGCCCAATCACTTTCCCAGCCCAACACCCCCTTTGTGATATTAAACCAGGGTCAACCCTTGGTCAAACCCCACCCAAAACCACCCTATCCTTCCTTTACCACTAAACTCCCAAACCACCTCCACCCTCCAAAACCACCTTCACGTGTGCCTGCTACCCTGCCATCAGCCACCCTACACACTTCACACCCTACACCAAACAGTCCCCTACCTCCCCCCTCCTCATTAATTTCCCCAACCAACCTCACCAACCCCCACCCAAACTACTTGTATCCATTTTCCCGCCAAAAATGGATTCAAGTGCTGTGATCAATTAAGGCCATCCAACGGCTCAAAATGAGATGGGAAAGAAAGAGGGGTGCACCAGGTTCTATAAAAGAAGAACAAGAAAGAAGCAGAAGGGGGTTAGTTAGTTAGTAGCAAAAAGTAGGTAATTTTAGTGTAGGATTAGTTTTAGTGTAATAGCTCCTAATATCAATTTGTAATCCCTTTCTTTGTATCTTTTCTCATTTTAAACTCAATTTCCATTTGTATTTTTAAGATTGCGATTTAATTTAAGTCATCTTTCAGTTTCATGAAATTTGAATTTTCACTTAGGGTTTTAAGTTTCTTGTTATAAGCCTCAATTGCACTCTGGATGGTCTAAATAGCTTTTATTAACCATTTTAAAGTTACTTGAAGTTTAAAGGAAGCACAAACTCAGAAAATAAAAAGAATATATATATATATATATATATATATATATATATATATATATATATATATATATATATATATATATATATATATATATATATATATATAGAAAAATCAAAATAAAATAAATCAAATATGGTGAGACTGGTATTGAAGCAGAGCAAGGATGTTTGGAATTTGGTTTAGAGTCTTTTGGGAGACATATAAGTTGTGCTTTAGCCTTGGTTCTCAGATTATTAGCAACTTGGGAATTCAAGTAAGAAATTGAACCTTTTTCATCAAATTATATGTTGATTGATCTGTGTTGCCATTGGTTGTTGCCTTCTATTTGTTTGCACCTATTTTAGCTTAATATGAGTGGTTAAGTCTAGTTTCAGTTGTAGTTTGTTCAATTACTTTGAAAACTTGCAAATCTGTCAATATAAGGGGTGTTTGGTTTAACTTGCATAGCTGTGATCCAGGGTAGATTAGGTGTTGCTTTTGGTTTGAATAATCTCATATAAGTGCATGTAGGATGTAGAAGTCATAAAAACCAGACCTCTTTTGTCTAAAAGTCAAAATCTCATTTTTATTTGATTTATGCATACACTGTTAGATTATTACATTGCATAATCACACAAATGGTTACATATGTAGTTCATTTAGCTTAAATAAACCTCAAAGTAGCTTATAATTACATTCTCAGTCACCTAGGATCATTCTAAGTTCACAAAAGTCAAGTAGGATCCTAAAATCAAAAAAGTCAAAACTACCCCTAGGCATAAAATCCAAAATTTGGAGGAATTTTAGTGATTTTTGTAGTCGGATTCAGGACTTAATCTTTTTACCAATTGAAGCCCCCCACCTCAACTCTTGAATCCCACAGCTACTATATTTTTGTGATTTTTTCTGTGGGTCCCACAGGTCTTCAAACACACCTGCAGGGCAGGGTCCTCCCCTGTGCACAGGTCCATAAGTTGCTCTCATTAGGTTGCATAGTGTTCATTAGTGAGTTGTAGTTTGAGCTTGTTGTTGTTTTTAGAAGCCATCCTGGTTAGCTTGATATGAATGCTTCTATTTTTCCATTTAGTGCTCATTTGAGTGCTTAATTTGCCTCATCAAAATCTCACCATTGACCCAAGTATACTGAGTCCTCAGTATATAAAGGCTAGGTTCACAAGCCTTTTATGAGCTTATCAGTGGGATCAAGCTTGTGTGTTTGAGCTTTTTGAAAAGCTCAGTACATCATTTTTCTAGTTCCACTCTCACCTTTGGCTTCCAAGCTTATTTGATAAGCTTTTAGAGGCCTGCAAATAGGCCCTCCAGGTCTGCTTGTTTTAAGTGGCACTTGGTTTTGCTTATGAGAGGATCACTTGATTTGATTACACACTATGAGGTGTTGGACCTTTGTAATGTGTATATGTGATACTTTGAGTGAATATGATTAAGTATGCGGAATCTACTTAACCACACTTAGAATGTTTATTGGAAATGGAACTGTGATGCTTGTATTTATTTAACAAAGAACAATGAAAGTATTTCACCAAATGATTCAATATATTTAAAATAATACGAGTGATCTTCACTATCACTAGGGTTACAAAGACCTTGAATCTTGTGTTTGTTCTATTGTTTTTCTCTATGTATATCTCTACTCACATATATCGCTATCACACTCTTCTCGTACTTTTTAAGTCATATCTAAGATCTTCCTTTTATAGTCCAAGGAAAGATCTTTTACAATCTATATGACTCATCTTAAATACTAGCTTATGACTACCCTTCATTCTAGCTAGATGATGACTTATCATGTCAGTCATTAAGATACAACATGTATCTAGGATTACAACTCACTTGGAGTGTTCAATTTGATGACTACAACAAAGATATTTTTCTTGTATATGAATTAGTAGAATAAGTCGTACTTATCTACACAGCTGTTGTATGACTCATAGTAGCATCAGCAGAATCCATCAGTAGAAACACCTTCAGTAGAAAACGTTCTTCATCAGAATCCATCAGTGGAGACGTGCTTTGTGCTTTATCAGCAGAAACATATTTGATGTATTTCCTTAAGCCTTTATGCTGATTCTTCTGATTATTTAATTCCCAACAATCCTCCCCTAAACATGTGAATTACATTCAAACATGTTTTTCTGAATTAAATGAGGACTTTGTGAAGATCTTTCAAACACTTCATTGTCAGACTGTGATCTGAACTTTCTTCTCTTTTGAGTGATTGAATGTCTTTCTCTGTAACTCATCTGCTTTCTTTTCTTTGCTCCAATCTTGGACTAAAAGATGGTGCAATATTCAACTTGAAGAATTTTAAGAGGCAATGATGCTGTGTATCTTGGATGCTTGTTCCAAGAAGTAGAAATTATCTTTCAGCATGTCTTTAGAAGTGATGAACAAACGTAGTGAACTGAAATTGAAACCTTTCATCTTTTGATCTAGATAGAACTTTCTCCTATCAGCTCTGTTCTTGTTCTTTATCAGTAGAAACCATGTCATCATCTTGTATGCTCTTATCTTTTCCTTCTTTTTATTTAGATAATCTTCCTTTTAAAGGGCTTTTTGTAACCTCCCCTGAGATTTATTTATCTCCTGAGCAATTTCCTCCCCTGTTTGGAAGATCTCTCACAATCATATCATATCATCTGATCTAGCAATTTCCATGTTTTCAGACAATTTGTACATGAAGCCATCAATTCCTTAAGAGTTTAAATGTTGCCCTCATCACTTCTAGGTGTATAACCTCCTATGAGTGGTGAATCACTGAGCATTGACTCATAATCCATCATAAGATGATTTTCTGAGCCTCTTTGAAAATCCTTTTTAAGAAATTTTTGACTTAGCAGTATGAACATGATTTTATGATTAAAAATCATACTCCTTCTAACCATTTTGAAGGGATTAAGTGTGGTAACTAACACTTAATCAAAATTTTGGTTTAAAGCAACCTCTGGTTGTGTGAGAACCAATGTTTTCAGTTATAGATAACTGCCTGTGTACAGATAAACCTATTCAAAAGGCTTTCTTTACAGGGTTTCCAGCTCGTGGCATTTGTTACCTCTAACACAAGTGTTAGATTCACTGTTGCTCGCTGTTCTTTCTATCAGATATCCGTAGATTAGTCACATTATACTTGAGAGTATAAAATGATAGAAAATGAGTTGTATCAGTTATGTACTGATCAACTAAATCATCAATTCAATGTGAAACATCATAATCAGGTTCCAAGAAAGAAGTTTTAAAGAGTTTTGAAATCCCAAACTCTTTCTATCATGAACCTATTATATCAGCAGCAATGATCAGCATTCAGCAGCAATGATCATAGATTTCACTTGAAATAGCCTTAGAGCTCAAACATTCATACCTGAAATTGTTAGTCTGAAACCAAAAAGAACAAAGTACAAAGTACTTGTCTTGAATTAGAATTATGCATAGGACTAACTGTATGAATAACTTTTAAATTGGTAATAGTAGTTTTAGATGACAAAGTTAGATGCATTAACAAAATCTATATACAAGAACACATTATATTGAAAAATTTTAAAGATTAAGCATTCCAATACCTGCTACCAAGTACTGAAATCTACCAACATCAAAAGCTTTTGTAAGAAGATCTGCAAAGTTTTATTCTAAAGCAATTTTCATTACTTGAATTAACCTCTTTTCATTGCAATCTCTAATAAAATGATGTCTAATTTCAATGTGTTTTGTTTTTGAATGTTGCACTGGATTTTTAATAATGCAAATTGTACTACTATTATCAATATGAATAATGGTATGTAAGAAATTGTACCCATAATCAAGAAGTTGGTTTTGAAGCCATAGAACTTGACCACAACAATTTGCAGCAGCTACATATTCAGCTTCAGTTGTTGAAGTAGCCACCATTGTCTGCTTCTTACACTGCCATGAGATAAGTCTACACCCAAGGAATTGACATCCTCCAGTTGTTGACTTTCTGTCCAAGCTAGCACCAGCATAATCACTATCTGAGTATGCTACCAAGTCAAAAGATGACTCCTTAGAATACCACAGACCCAACCTAGGTTGACCCTTGAGATATCTAAAAATTCTCTTGACTGCTGTTAAATGAGAAACCTTAGGAGTTACTTGATATCTTGCACAAGCACAAACAGAGAACATGATATCAGGTCTTGATGATGTGAGATACATCAAAGAACCTATCATAGATCTGTATGTGTGTACATCCACATTAGTTCCTTCTACATCTTTAAAAAGTGGCTTCTCAGGGTCCATTGGTGTGCTTACTATTTTGTAATCAGCAAATTGAAACTTTCTAAGAATCTCTGCAACATATTTGTCTTGACTAATAAAGATTCCTTCTCTTGATTGTTTAACCTGCAGACCCAAAAAGAATGTAAGTTCCCCCATGGAACTCATCTGAAACTTATTGTGCATAAGCTTCTCAAACTCCAAACACATCTCCTTCCTTGTAGATCCAAAGATGATATCATCCACATACACTTGAACTAGCAAAAGATCTTTCTTATGCTTCTTGGTGGAAAGTGTCTGATCTATCTTGCCTCTTTGAAATCCATTTGAAATTAAGTAGGAAGCCAGTGTTTCATACCAAGCTCTTGGTTCCTGATGTAGGCCATATAGAGCTTTAACAACCTTGTACACTTTGTCTGTATGGTCAGGATCAACAAAACCAGGAGGTTGTGAGACATACACCTCCTCTTCAATAGTACCATATAAGAAAGCACTCTTGACATCCATTTGATAAACTGTGAATCCCATAAATGAAGCATAAGCCAAAAAGAGTCTAATGGCTTCAATTCTTGCTACTGGAGCAAAAACCTCTTCATAGTCTATCCCTTCTTCTTGTGTGTACCGTTGAGCTACTAATCTAGCTTTATTTCTTATCACTATGCCCCTTTCATCCCTTTTATTCCTAAAAACCCATCTAGTGCCAATTACCCTTACACCACTTGGTAAATCAACTAGCACCCATACCTTTTGAATCTTAAACTAAAGAAGCTCCTATTGCATAGCCTCCAACCAGCTTGAATTCTCTAGGGCTTTATGAAAATTCTTTGGTTCATCTTATGAGAGAAAACATACAAATAAGCAAGAGTTTGAAAACTCGTGCTGTTTTGAAGCATAAAGGGCATCAAGAAGCCCTTGTTGATCTGAAGACATCAATTGTTGTCTTGTCTTCACTCCTGATTGTACATCTCTAATTACATTGTCCAGGGAGTGGACTTTTTGAATCCTTGAGTGTGGAGTAGAAAGAACTTGATAATCAGGTGGAAGGTTGTTGAAATCCATCTCATTTTCTGAGAGATTTGCTTGTGTTTCTTCTGATGGTCCGTCAGTAGAAACATTTTGCTCATCAGCGGGAACGATTTGCTTATCAGCAGAAACAGTAGTGTTACTTCTGACTTGAAACTCTTGTTCCTTAGTTCTATCTTCCTTGTATTCATTTTCAACATCTTCTTTAGATTTACCAGAAGAAGATTCACCATTTATTGAAGTTGAATCCACACTTGTATTTGTCCATATTGGCATTATCACATAATCTTGATTTGCCTCATTCTCTAATCCTTCTCCATTTGTTGCATCAGCAGTTTGTGAACCTGAAAATTCATTAGTTTCTGCAACAAAAGGCACATAATTCATTGATTTGAATAGAGATTCAAGATCAAATAGCCATTTGGGACCTTGACCTTCTACATTGGTTTTATTTTCCAAAAACTTCACATGTAGATTTTCCTCTACTCTTCTAGTTCTCATGTTGTATACTCTGAATGCTTTGCTATTGATAGAATATCCAACTAAGAATCCTTCATCTGCTTTACCATCAAACTTTCCAAGATGGTCTAAGGTATTCAGAATTGTCACATGACATCCAAAAGGTCTAAGAAATCCTATTTCAGGAGTTCTACCTCTAAAAAGTTCATATGATGTCTTATTGTGAGGTTTTAAAACTAAAACTCTATTTTGAACATAGCAAGCAGTGTTGACTGCTTCTGCCCAAAAAGTTATAGGCAATTTAGAGTCAGCTAACATAGTTCTAGTAGCTTCTATTAGTGTTCTATTTTTCCTTTCAGCAACTCCATTCTGTTGTGGAGTTCTTGCAACACTAAATTCTCTTTTAATACCTTTTTCTTTGCAGAAATCATCCATAACTCTATTCTTAAATTATGTCCCATTATCACATCTAATGACTTTTACTCTTTTGCTTACTAGGTTTTCTATCTCTGTAATGAAGGTCTTAACGATGCTAGAAGTCTCATCCTTAGTACCTCATCCTTAGTACCTAAAAGGAATACCCATGTAAATCTACTAAAGTCATCAGTAATAACTAGACAATATCTCTTATGCAACAAACTTCTAACATTTGTAGGACCAAATAAGTCCATATGCAGCATAAACAATGATTGATTGATAGAGTTAAAAATTTTGGGCTTACAAGTGGCTTTATGTTGTTTGCCTTTAAGACAAGCAATGCATGTTTGATCATTTTCAAATCATTTTTGAGGTAAACCTCTTACCAAACCATCTTTGACAATCTTATTTATGGTTTTGAAGTTAATATGACCAAGCCTCCTATGCCATTTCATAGATTCACCCAATGTGGCCTTAACAATAAGATAAGTAAGAGAATCTTTTGGAACAATCTTCTTCATATCAACACTGTACATGTTGCATTTTCTTGGAATTCTAAGAAGTGCTTGACTTTCATCAGGCATCTTAAAATCAGAAGAAAATACAAGACATTCAGTGTCAGTAAAGAGAACTTTGTTCTTTTTGTCACACATTTGTGAGACACTAAAAAGATTATACTTAAGCTCTTGCACATAGTACACATCTTCAAAATCTAGTTTACCGATTTTAATAGTACCTTTACCAGTAATTTTTCCTCCAAAGGTAACATAGCCTCCATCTACTGATTGAAAATTTGAAAGATAAGACTTGTTGCCTGTCATGTGCCTTGAACATCCACTATCTGAGAATCCTTGATCTTCAGTATCTGCTGATGAATGTCCCTGCACATAAATAAAGGAATTAGTTTTGTTTTGGGATCCAAACCATTTCTGACTTGGATCCGCCTCTTGCATCAATGAAATGTAATCTTTTGAGAATTGTTGATGCAACATTGGATTTAAGAATCCAACATGCTGAGGCCTTAACAGCATTTGCCCTGTTTCCCTTAGCAGTGATATGAACTGTTTGGCTATCAGCAGAAACTGATGGCTTTGCAGTTGTATCCTTTGGTTTCCAAACTTGTTTTTGGACTACTGCCTTTGTTAGAATGGGTCTTTTAACAACATTTAATTCATATTTGAAAGTTGTTTTAGCACTTTTAACTGTTGTTTTTAGGCAAATAGTCAGATATGGTCTATCAGCAGAAACCATTTTCCTATCAGCAGGAACTGAAACTGTTTTAGGTTTTGTTCTAGTAAAGTTTGAGTGACTTTTAGGTGTTTGCCTTTTTAGATTCACCCTATTGTTTGTCTACCCATATACCCATTGATTACAAAAAGCTGCAAGATGGTCAAAACTACCACATGTGTAACAAGATTTGTTATCTCTTTGTTGGAGAGACTTGAGGCTATACCAATTCCTTTGGTTGCCTCTAGGTTTGTTTATCGTTCTATATTGTTCACAATATCTTACTGGTTGCCTAACATGTTTAACATTGTTTTTAGGCTTTTCAGTACTATGTTTGACTATCCTAGGAACACTTGTTCCTGCTTTCTTAACCACTTCAGGTTTAGACATAACCTGTTTCACCTTTTTATCATCAGATGTTAAGTCCTCAATGATTGGACCATCTGACTTTCTACAAGAACACACCTTGTCCTTAGGAAGTGAAGTTTTACTTAAACTTTTACTCTCTTTCAAAGGTTTATTAACAACTACATTAGATTTTGGTTGAACACCATATTTTAATTCAGGTAGTTGAAATTCTGGTAAGCCTGTGTGTTCTAGGTCAATTCCTGGGGGTGAAGGAATACCTCTATATGGTGGAGGAACAGATTTGTATCCAACACCAGACTTAGCTTTATTAATTACTTGACATTCAATTAAGTTGGTCACACCCTTAGATGCATAATCTAGTGTTTCTACACTCATTTGAATGTTTTCTTTTGCCTTACTAAGCCTATCTACTTCAGCTTTCAAGTTACTAATGTCATTATCTTTAAACATTATTTCTCTTTCAAGAAGAATTTTGACATCAGTAAAGGTAGATTCATTTGTTCGAAAATGTATGACTTGTTCCTCTAGAGTAGCTATACCTCTTTTATGATTAGTTAAGCTATGAGCTGTATCAATTAACTCTGTCCTTTTATTCTCATAACGTTTGGTTAAGGCTTCTAAACTTTTAAGAGCAGAACAATTATTTGAACAAACTTTATCAGATTGTACCTCTGTAGAGAAAGCCATAAGAGTTGTCTGAGGAGAAGCTTCTTCTTCATCAGCTGTAAAGCTCCAATCAAATCCTAATCCATCAATGGCTACCATAGCCTTTGGATTGGATGATTCCCCTGTTTTGGACTTGCTTCCAAAACCTCTATTCTTGCTATCTTGCAGCCTTGGCCTTCTACATTCTCTTGAGAAGTGCCCCAACATATGACAGTTATAGCATTCTATCTTTGACTTGTCAAAACTAGCAGTATCATTGCTGCTGATGGTGAGTTTCTTCCCCGTCCTCTGATAGAATTTCTTAGCCCTCATGCTAAGAAGAGAAATTTGCCATTTTAGGTCCATTTCTTCTAAATCATCATCATTGATTTCTAGAAGATCTTCATGAGTGAGCATGGACCCATCATTATGACTTGTGAAAAAGGCACAACAAGCCTTTTCATTCATTAGACCAAAAGTACTGCTTGATGAACTAGCATCACCAATTCCATTCTCAACCTTTTCATCTTTAACTGGGTTTGAAATACTAGGAGATGACATAAAAGCCATGTTCCCAGTATATGAACTTGAGACACCAGTTTTCTTTACTTCTTGTTCCACAATTTTAAAGTTGCTATACAAATCCATAAGATCCATAGTGTCTATGTCTGGTTTATTCTTCCAGACAACAACATGCATAGCCCACTCTTCTGGTAAGCTTCTCAGAAATTTTGAGTTTAAATCTTCTTGAGGTATGTCAACCCCAAGAACAGCAAGTTGGCTCACAATTTTATGTAGCCTTGTAAACATGTGGTCAAGAGATTCATTCATGGTTGATGAGAAATTTTCAAACTGCTGCTTGAGAAGGGTTTTCTGGGTCTTCTTTGTGGCTTCATTCCCTCCATATCTTGCAACAATTGCCTCAAATAATGACTTGGCATCTTTGAATTTGCTGAAGTTTATAAGTTGATCATTTGGAATGGTCATCATCAGCATACTCCTGGCCTTGAGGTCATTCTTCTTCTTTATTCTTTCTTCAGCAGTTGAAGGGATAGTTTTAACAACTGTAAATTCCCTACCTTCAACTGTTGATGAAGTGGTTGTGGGTTGGAAAGAGTTTCCATCTTCAATGATTTCCCAGAGAGTGTAATCCTGCACCTGGAAAAATTGTTCTATTCTTAACCTCCACAATTCAAACTCATTCTGTTTGAGAACTAGCAACTTTGCAGCAACATTTGTTTAAATAGATTCTGTATCCATTTCTTCTTCTAAATCAAAGATATCAACCTGGAATCTCTGATACCAATTGAGAGGATCACTTGATTTGATCACACACTATGAGGTGTTGGACCTTTGTAATGTGTATATGTGATACTTTGAGTGAATATGATTAAGTATGCAGAATCTACTTAACCACACTTAGAATGTTTATTGGAAATGGAACTGTGATGCTTGTATTTATTTAACAAAGAACAATGAAAGTATTTCACTAAACGATTCAATATTATTCAAAATAATACGAGTGATCTTCACTATCACTAAGGTTACAAAGACCTTGAATCTTGTGTTTGTTCTATTGTTTTTCTCTATGTATATCTCTACTCACATATATCGCTATCACACTCTTCTCGTACTTTTTAAGTCATATCTAAGATCTTTCTTTTATAGTCCAAGGAAAGATCTTTTACAATCTATATGACTCATTTTAAATACTAGCTTATGACTACCCTTCATTCTAGCTAGATGATGACTTATCATGTCAGTCATTAAGATACAACATGTATCTAGGATTACAACTCACTTGGAGTGTTCAATTTGATGACTACAACAAAGATATTTTTCTTGTATATGAATCAGTAGAATAAGTCATACTTATCTACACAGCTGTTGTATGAGTCATAGTAGCATCAGCAGAATCCATCGGTAGAAACACCTTCAGTAGAAAACATTCTTCAGCAGAATCCATCAGTGGAAACGTGTTTTGTGCTTTATCAGCAGAAACATATTTGATGTATTTCCTTAAGCCTTTATGCTGATTCTTCTGATTATTTAATTCCCAACAGCTTATTTGCTTTGTTAAAGCTTTTTCAGTTTACTCCTTTGTACTTTCTAGCTTAATCTTAGTGTTTCAAGCTTGTTTGAAGTTTATTTTTACTTTGGTGGTTAGCTTGTAGCTTATCAATGGCTTTTCTAGTTTTAAAATTCTATCTTTAGCTAAAAGCTTAACTGTTGTGGAAAATAAGCCCCAACAGAGCTTATTTGTTAGTTTCATAAAAGTTGTCTTTTTTTAAAGTTGATTATTTTCAGTTGTTTAGTAAAGTTGTAAAATAAAAAGTAAAAAAAAAACAGTTTTGCAAAAAAGCCAAGGGCAGGATTCGAACTTGTGTCCCTTGGCTCACAACTGAACATACACAACACACACCTCACTACCAAGCACCCTAGGGTCTTTTTCAGTTTAAACCATGCACATTTTATTTATAAAGTAGTGTTGGTTTAATTAGCTTATTTTAATTCTTTGCTTATTTCACTGCTTATTAATAAGCTTGTGAACTTTTTTCCATTTTTCCTAGTTTCCTGATAGTGTTAAGTAATTTTAGGAAAAGTTTTGTCATTTTCAAACTTAATTTAGTATTTTTAATAATTTAATTTAGTTTATTTAGTAATTAATTAATAATAAATAATTAAAAAGTCAAAAAAAAATAATTTTCTTTTTTCTAAAATTTTCTTTTATCATTAGGTTCGTAAAAATATAATTTTTATGTCCGTAGGGTTAGCGTAGCTCAAAATTCACTTTTTATTTTGCGCGTTGACGTTATTTTTTAACATAAACGCGCGTTTTTAATTTTTAATACGTTCTAGGGTAATGTAACTTTACGTTTTAGTTATTTTAGGTTATTTAACTTGTTTTCACTTATATTTCCTTAGCGTAATAATTCAAATCACCCTTTTACCCCTTTCCTGTCCAAATTCACCCGATCACAAACCCGTTTTTGTACCATCACACCTCGTCGGGACATAACGACCCGGGGAAACCCTATACTTCCACGGATATTTACTCTAAGCAGTTTGACCATGTAGACCACATCCGTGGTTGACTTTAGTTGACCGTTTGGAGCCGATCACCACTTGTCTCCCGCTTCGTCGGTACGCGAGGATGCGTAATCCGCAAAAGCTTGTCCGGGAAGTTCCACGCAATCACGAGTGTCATGGGGACCACTACATAATTCGCATGAAGAAGTGATTTCATGAGAAACTTGACTTGGTCCTCAAGTTCCATGATCCTACGGTCGGGAGTGCTAGAATTGTTCGAAGGCAAAGATATCGCCTTGACCGTTTTGTTCAAATCACGGGGATCATTCCAACTTTCGTTGTCATAAAAGCAAGATCTTCTATGAGTTCCCATGATTCTTCCGCACATAGATCACGTAGCTTGCCACCGGCCGATTGGTCAATGGTTCGCCTTATGGAGAGATCGATATGGTCATAGAAGATTTGGACTTGGAGCCAAAGATCTATGCCATGATGAGGCACTTTTTGGAGTAAGTCCTTGAAACGAGTCCATGCTTCATAGAGAGTTTCACCTTGACTTTGTTGGAACATCAAGATGTCATTTCTAAGCTTGGTAGTTCTCCCCGGTGGGAAAAATTGAGCAAGGAAACGAGAGGTGAGATCATCCCAAGAAGTGATGTATCCCGCGGGTAAACGTTCAAGCCATTGACTAGCTTGGTCACGTAGAGAGAATTGGAATAGACATAACCGGGTCGTCTCTCTAGTTGCAACATCAAGGTCTATGGAATCTAAGATTTTTAGGAAATCCTTGAGATGTTGATTAAGATCTTCGGAACGAAGTCCATGAAATGCACATCCGCTTTGCACCAACCGGATGGTGTCGGATCGCAAGGGAGACACATTGGCTCCTTGAGTGAGCTCAATGGTGTTTCGATAGCCTTGGTGGCTAGGACGGGAATACTCTCCAAAAGCTCAGGGTCTAGGAGGTTGGTTTGGTTGTGGTAGGTTTTGTGGGTGGTTTTGTTGTGGTAGGTTGATGGGTTCAAGGATATTACCACCTTCCATGAAGTCAGATGGTAATGGTTACGAACAAAGGAACAAAGAAATGAGATAGACTAAATGAAACCAATAAAAACAAAAATCTTACTAGAAAGGAATCTAGCAATTAGACCTAATAAAAAGAAATTCTAACCTAGACAATAACTATTCTCGGGGCTGCGGCGCCAAAAACTTGATATGCGGGATTGCGCCCTCGCAAATGGTTTTACCTCTCAAGGGATCTTGAGAAGCTTGCAATCCCCGCCAGGCAGTGTACCTGATCGTTGTAGTATAGTATAGTGACAAGTACCGGAGGATTGATCGTTCAACTCAGAATAGTGTCGCTAGGATTAGAAAGCCTACTAAACTAGGTCTAGACGTGAGGGATGATTCTTTTTGTATTTTTATATTTTATAAAAAGCAAGTAAAATCTCGGGTTTTGAAGGAGTGAGCGAAATTAGTTGCTAGTCAACTAACCCAAATAACTAAAGATGCAATCAAAATAAAATAAAAATAAACTAATGTAATTATGTGGTGAAAACAATACTGAGAAAAGATGTGTTTACTTAGATTTCATTACTCCCTAGATATCTTTTACCGGTTGATTAGCTTGTTACAATTGCATGGATGGCGGGTTATATTCCTTAATACTAGTCGTAGGGCCGTGTACAATATTCCCTAACTCTATAAGCTTCTACTTCACTCCTATGTCTAGCCGACTAAAAGCTCCTAACATGGGATCACTAGAATTCACTTATGCATTAAATACAAACAAAAATCGAAGTACACCTCCGATCATGTTTCTTAAGACGTTCAAGCAAGTTACCAATGGAAGTCTGCGAGTTTTCTTAAGCCTAACATCGAATACAATCATCCACAACAATTATAAACAAACCATCAACCAATAATCAACATGTAGGTTTCACTACATCTAAGCAAACACAATAAAAACCTAGCCTAGCATGTTAAATGAAAGACAAGCATAAGATAGAATCACACAACACATAGACATATCATATGATTATTGGAAAACTTATCTTCAATTAAGCATGGATGGAACAAGGGTTGAAACCCTTGTTTTTACAGAAAATTCGTCTAGGGTTTAAGCTCTCCAAAGTTCTCCTAATGTTCCACTGATGCGTGGGAATCGCAACAGGCTTTACCTCTCGAGGGATCTCGAGAAGCTTACAACCCCCACTAGGCAGTGTACCTGATCGTTGTAGTATAGTATAGTGACAAGTACCGGGGGATTGATCATTCAGCTTGGGAATAGTGTCGCTAGGATTAGAAAGCCTAATTACTAGTTCTAAAGATGAGGGATGATTATTTTTGTATTTTTATATTTTTTAGAAAGCAATTAAAATATCGGTTTTTGGAAGAGTGGGCAGAATTAGTTGCTATTCAACTAACCCAAAACTAAGATGCAATCAAAATAAAATACAGAAAATGAAATTAAACTAATTTATACTAAGGTTGTGAGCAGTAATTGGAGAAAATGTGTTTACTTAGACTTCACTACTCCCTAGATATTTTTTACACGTTAATTACTTGTTATAATTGTATGGATGACGGATTGTATTCCTTAATACCATTCATGGGGTGGCATACATAACTCCCCAATTCTATGAGCTCTTATCTCCTCCTACACCATGACCCAGCACAACTATAGGGATTGTAAATAGTGGCTCATGCATTAAATACAACCAATAAAGACCTAGTACGCCTCGGTTCATGTTTCTTAAGACGTTCAAGCATGTTACCATTTGGAGATCTGCCAGTTTTCTTAAGCCTAACATATAAAATCATTCATCCAAGACAAGAATAAACAAGTAATCAACACATAATCAACATCTAGGTTTCATTAGATCTAAGCAAACACAAAGGAGATCTAGCCTAGCATAATGGAATTGAGACAAGAACAAGATATAGACAACCAACACATAGACATATTGATTGAATTAGAAGAACACTTATCTCAATTACAATGCAAGGTATCAAGGGTTTGGAACCCTTGAAAAACCTGTAAAAGTTGCACCAAATTCGTCTTTAGGGTTTCTCCAAAACTTCTCTCTTTTAATGTGAAAAACTAGAAAACTATATATAGGAAAACAAGGGTGACGGCGTCAAGAGCAAGGGTGTGACGCCGTCATCTCGCCGCCAAATACTTCCTCGGACGGTCTTGATCTACTTATGACGGCCTATGTGACGCCGTCATCAACCACGGTATTTTATTCTTGGGACTTTGACGCCGTCAAGAACAACTCTTGACGCCTTCAGGTACTGTTCCCAGCATAGAAATTTGAGACTTTGCCGTTTTCTTCACTTTTATGCTCCAAAAACGTCCAAAATGGCTTCTTTTCCAGAATTCACTCTCCAAGTACCTAAAATCACAAAAGGAACAATTTAGGGCAATATTTGATCAAATAAATTCGGATTCGGGCTTAAATGACCCCCTAAAAACGGACCATTTTTCGCCTCATCATCCACACATTGAATGAAAATTTGGAAAAATATATATAGATAATACATCATGACGGTGTCACGTTGTAGCTTCTGACGCCGTCAACTCGCCGCCAAATTAAGGGTCGTATTGCCTAGATCCAGTCTTGACGCTGTCATGTAGAAATTAAGCTCTGGGCCGTCACTTACAAAATGACCCTGACGGCCTTGGTGACGTCGTCAGGTCAATTACACTAAAAATGTTCTGGGCCGTCACGTGTATTTTCCACTTCCACCTCTTTTGCCACTCTTGACGCCGTCATGTGTGAGGTCTTGACGTCGTCAGCTACTGTTCCCAGCAAGGATTTTGAGACTTTGCCGTTTTCTTCACTTTTATGCTCCAAAAATGTCCAAAATGCTTCCTTTTCCAGATTTCTCCTCAAAAGTACCTAAAATGACAAAAGGAACGATCTAGGGCAGTAATTGATCAAATACACGAATTCGGGCTTAAATGACCCCTTAAAAGCGGTACACTTTTCGCCTTATCACAACCAAAACTCTTAAAACTTATATGAAAATATCAAGATGATATCCTAAATTAAAGTGAAAAACCTGCATAAAGGTATAACGAGAACAAATACAAACAATACAAAAAGGCTGAAAAGCCAGTAGAGATCAGTGCGTATGAGATATTAAACTCGAGCGTTTGATGGTATGCAAGTAGATAAGATGAAAGAAGAAAGGGTTCGGTCAGGTAGGTTTATGTGCTTTTATAATTTTTCATAGATTTGAGTTGGTGGTGTGTTAGTTTTTTTAATTTTTAATTTCACTATTTTTTAAATAATATTTTTTTTTTGTATAAAATAAAATATTATAATTGTTGGGCCTAATTTAAAATTTGAAGTTAATGTCTCAAGTAGAGTATTTGTTTGCATATCCTAATAACTTGTTTTACTAAAATTTATGAGGTGTTTGTTAAATTCATATTTACTAAAATTTACGAAAATTAATAGTTCTATACTTACCTCATTTAATTTAAAATGCCCGTTTTTATGTTTTGTGATTGATTGTAAACTTTATTATCATATCACAATATTACGCTATTTATTCAAAAGAAAAGAAAAAAAAAATGCTTTTAATCCTATTGGCCAATATTGAGATATTGTAACACCTTACTAAGATATAATGATTTTACTAAACACAAAATCGAAAGTAAAGAACATGACGCAAAGTTTTTCCAATGTTTTTATAATAAATAAGTAAGGACGAAACTAATCTCAACTTGAGAGTTCACATAGTAAAGACAATCATACATCTCTTGGTGTCTCTTTTAGGGTACGTTTGGTTTGTTGCTATGAATCACAATAGGTATGGGTGTTGGTATAAGGTGGAATGGCAATGGAGTGTATGATAAAACCACCTACACACATAAGATATGAAGAAACTTTCACATTTGGGTATCATCAATCCATTGTGGTGGGCCCTATAACCAACCAAATAAAATTAATGACTTTCAAAGTCATAGATTCATACCCATACACCCCAACCAAACAGGCCCTTAGTTTTTCGAACTTTGATTTTTATTATATGACATTCTTATTTCTTATCATTGAACTTATTTAACAGACATCCCGCGTCTTCATGAGCGTGTCCGAAGATGTGTTTTCAAGATCATGTTTTGAGACCTCCAAAATGTTGAAAGTCACTTTTTAGACTATAATTGCCAAAATGTGCAAACTTCTTATCTATCTATTCTTAACCTTATAATAAGATAATCAAGTGAGAAAAACTCTCTCAAACACCGTCCAATATTTATGATGTACATTTTTAAATTATTCTTGTATTTGAAATTTTGTGCCTTTTTCCAATATTATGTCAAGTGCAATAAGAAAGTTAAAATTTTATATTTTTCTCTTAAGAAATGTAAAAGTTGTACATAGGGGTTATATTCGTGTTTGCATTATATGTTTTTTGATTTAGCATGACTTTAAAATTTTAGAAGAGTTATAGATCAGGTTTTAAGTCATTAAATAGCTATGTACTTTTTCAAATGTAACAATATGGTACGTGTACTAAAAAAACTACCAATATAGTACATGAACTTTCAAATTTGTCCTAATATTACCATCTTTTTACTAGCTACTTGTTGGTAACTTGCAAAAAACTTACATTTTCGTGTTTTATGGGCCCATGTCACTTAAAACTCAAATCCAAACACCACCACCACCCCACAAACAGCCTACACAACCCAGCACCACCTACCACCCGCCACCACCACCCACCACTACCGCCCGCAACCTGCCACCCGCCACCACCATCGCCTGCCACCCCGCCACCACCCCCCCCCACCCCACCCCCACCACCCTACAAACAACCTCTGCACACCCCAACATCACCCACCACCCACCACCCAAAACCACCACCACCTGCCACCACTAAATGCAACAACCCACTGCCCACTACACACCACCACCACCATCCACCATCGCCCGTCGCTCACCACCAGCATCACTCACCACCACCACCCACCCCTACCATCTCACAAACAGCCTCTACACACCCAAAAACCACCCGCCACCACCACCATCACCTACCTCCACCCGCCACCACCACCCACAACTGGCCACCGCCATCAAACCACCACCAGTAGTGGGGTTTGATGGACATGGTTGGTGGTGGTAGTGGTGGGTGGTTAGTAGGTAAAAATTGGGTATTTGGTGGTTGTCACGTATTAATAGGTCAAACAAGTTTCCATGTTCCATATTAGCAGGTTTATGAAAGTTTATGTACATGTACCATATTGGTACATTTAAAAAAGTACGTAGCTATTTAATTACTTAAACCCTATAGATTATTAGGAATGCAACATCTTTACTTGATTAAAAACCTTAATTTATGATTCAATTGGGTTGGGTTACCTAAATTTTCATTCTAATATAATACTTAAAGTTCAAGTTTAAAATTTACGCCATATTAATTTAACTTAGAGAAAGATTATAGTTATTCTTTTGTATGAAATGATACTTGTATTTTGAAAACTAGAATAATTGAATGGCAGCTGAAGAAAAATTTGTTACCTATGGTTATCGAGGATGTGAAGATTTTGTTGCTTTGTTTTAATTGACAAAGGCTACAGACATTTTTCCAGGTCAAGTTAACACCTGCTCCTCTTTTGCTTCGTTTTTTTAATGATCGTTTGAAGTAGTGTATTTGAGTTTTATGGCTATGTTTGAGTGTGTTATTGATAGCTTTCACATTGGGTATACTTGAATGAACAAGGAATGTTACTTTTACGATTTTTTTAATGTTTTTTTATGTCATTATGATTAGCTTGGATAGTTGGTTTCAGTTTAGAGCGATATTTTAGATATATGTGTCATTAGTTTTCATCTTCTTTAGAAAAAAATGTGATGGATAACGTAGGGGATAATTTTAAAAATTTCATAACAATTATCAGAAATCATACAACGGGATATTATAAAACCCTACAACAATTTCCACGAGCCGGCGATCCAGATAAGGTTTATAATTAATCAAAATAAAACACACAACAATTGCGTACATGTTTGTTTGCAATGAGTGATCAACACAGATCTAGGAACCTAAAGCAAGGCTCCTCACTATTTAGCACACTAGCCGGCGATAATTTTAAAAATTTCATAACAATTATCAGAACTCATACAACATGATACTATAAAACCCTACAACAATTTCCACGAGCCGGCGATCCAGATAAGGTTTATAATTAATCAAAATAAAACACACAACAATTGCGTACCTGTTTGTTTGCAATGAGTGATCAACACATAACTAGGAACCTAAAGCAAGGCTCCTCACTATTTAGCACACTAGCCCTTTAACGATTGCAACAGCATGCTAGCTGTTGATCCAAGCAGCAGCAACACAAGATCTAATCAATAACACACTAACAAAATCTGTTCATGTGTGTGTGTGACCAGTGAACGAACAAGAGAGGGAGGGGGAGAGAATTTTAGGGTTTTCAAAATTGCATAATAACTTAATAATTAACTCAATGCTTAAATAAAAAATAATTATCAAGTTTAAAAAGATGCTTAGCTTTTAGCCCAGCCTGATCCACCACTATGGTGGTCGGTCGTCCAACGTGGCCCTACAAGTGTTCACGCCCCTATTGGGCTTTTGGTCCAATCTCTTCCTAAATTAAGTCCAATTAATTAACCTAACTCTATTTCATTTAATGGATCATTTATTTATTTGCAATAAATATATAAAGCTACAATCTCGAACTATTGTGTGCGACCCCAGTGGATCGCATATTGATATGACAGTATTTAATTCCAGTTATATCATGTACATAATTTTACAAACTCCCACTTAGACATTGTATAACATCTAGTAATTAAATACCAAGCAAACAAGCATTTAGCAACGGTCTTGCTTGCCTTTCAAAAATACATGAGTTGTCTGTCCGTTGATAGAAGCAAACAATTATCATTAACTCTTAATGATTTATGATTTTAGTAATATTCTTATTCCCTTTGTTCCAATACATGTTAATTTGAGACATGTATTAAGCAACCTGAAATTGCTAACATCTGTTTCTTGATCACGAATCAATGATAAACCATAGTAAGTTACAACAATTGTTTAACCACTGCTCTAGTCACGGCCGTGTTAATATCATATAATTCATCGAGTGGCCGAAAACAATATCATTCTTTTTAAAAGAGGAACAAATCATGCATAAGTATATTTTTCAGCAAATCCAATATTTTTGCCTTTTACGCATTTCTAGTTTTGTGCATTTGACATACATCATCCTATATTTCTTTGCCAAAAAAACCTAACTGATTTTTTCATAAGTTGTTTATTTCCTTGTGTGCACGGAAAAAACCATTTTTGCGAAAAAGAAAAAATTTGGAAGAAATATAAATTACTATGGGCTACGTATAGTAGAAAAAAGACGACTTTTTAAACCATCATAGATTCATAGTTCTTGGACATTTAAAAAGGGTTAATTACTTGAAAATATATCATACTTGTCACGTTTTTATTGTGTGTATTGAACTTATTTTTTTCCTATTGTGTACTGAACTTTTAAATTTTGATTATTGTATGTATTTTGTGACTATTCAGCCATGTAAAATGACCATTTTACCCTTCGAAATTTGAAAAAAAATGGTAAATTGGTCACAAAATACATATAATAATCTAAATTTGAAAGTTCAATACACAAAAAAATAAAAAAATAAATAAAATAAAAAGTAAATAAAATTTAGTACAGATAATAACAAAAAGAAACAAGTATAATACATTTTCAAACAATTAACCCATTTAAAAAAGTAGGCCACGTTTTCTTTAAGGTTGGATTTTAGACAGAGGTGCCAACTTTTTTGCATTACGTTTCCAGATTCTTTACTCAGTCATTGAAAAGTACATGTTATAGTTTTGACCCCTTTATCATTATTTGATGTTCAGCATCTAGAGGTGTTGCTTGTGTCTTTGCAACGAGAATGCGTGCTCTCGTTTACATCCTGGATGAAGATGAAACCTCATATGCAAAATATCTTCGTTATGGACAGGTTTGGCGAGATTTTTCCATATCCATATACAGTTTCAGACATTCTTTTGGGATTGATGTTATAGTAAACAATCTAGTTTTAAGGACCTTTGAAACCGAATCTAGTCCAACAAACATGTTATAAAGCAAAAAACCCTAAATCGTAACTCTCTCTCTGGCGACAAAACGATTCCCTCAACTATTGGTCGATCGATTTGTTAAATTTATATCTATTGTCCCATTAATTCCTAGCTTTAATTGGCTTCAATAGTGGGTCGGTGGATATTGGATTTAACTTTTTTGCTTTTGTGGGATACTGGTTGTTAATCATTTTTGTCTTTCTTGCATGTCAACCGACCTTGTTCTTTTCAATTTGGAATAATAATCTTGGGTCGGTTGTTGTGTATTGTTTATATTCGCTTATTAGTTCTTTTAGCACCCCCATTTATTTTGGTTCTAAGTCGGTTGAAACATCCTTAAGGCCTGTTGTAATCGATCTATTCGTTTGTGGTGCGTATCATCATGGATGCTGGTTAGTTATTGGTGTTGTTCCGATTAAAACCCTAACTCTTTAGTTAGGGTTTATTTTGTTTCTTTTGGTTGTTGCGTGCATGCTGGTTTGATTGTTTTATTAGGTTGTTATCTGTAAGTGGGGGTAAGAGAGATGTTGAATAAGGGTTTTCTTAGTAATCAAAGTGCGTCTGCAGTTGCAAGTTCTATTGGCAAGAAGTGTACGGTGAATATTGATGAATTGAATGCTACTGTTGATTTTTCAAAGGTGACTATGAGGAAGCATAAGAAGCCTAAGGATGTTAATCCTAGTTCTACTCAGCCTATACTTGCATCGTCTGGTCCTATTATTACTGAGTGGAGTGTTGATGATGGAGATATTGAATTTTCTACGATTGTGGAAAGGAATAATCAGGTGAAGCCGGTTTCACTTGATCCTTTAGTTAATGACCTGAATGGTCCACATGAGGCTTCAAGCAAGTCTCATAGTTCTGATAAGGTTGTTACGAATGCACATGGGGTTGTTGGTATTGAGAAGGTTGGTGTGGATGCTTTGAAACAACCTTCTATATCGTATGCTGGTGTTACTTCTAATGAACCTAAGCAACACACGTCAAACTTTCGTACGTTAGAGTGTAGCAAGAAAGCAAATGGTGTGGATCTTTTTGTCCCGATGAAAGTGGTTGAAGAGGTGAACACTAGGTTTGAGAATACTTTGTGTGGGTATTTCCTTGGTCAAGGCCTTGCTTTTCCTGTTGTTGATTACTTTGTACGCAATGCGTGGGCTAAGTTTGGTATACAAAAGGTAATGATGAATGCGAAGGGGTTCTTCTTCTTTAAGTTCAATTCGAAGAAAGGTGTTGATGATGTTCTTGAATACGGTCCTTGGTTGATTAGAAATGTACCTATTATTCTTAAACCATGGACATTGAACACCAATTTACTTAAAGAGGATTTGACTAACATCCCGGTGTGGGTTAAATTCCATGATGTTCCTCTTGCTATGTTTTCTGATGATGGTCTTAGTCTTCTTGCCACATTGATTGGTACGCCCAAACGGTTAGATGCTTATACCAGCCAAATGTGCAAGGAATCATGGGGCCGTAGTAGTTTTGCTAGATGCATGCTTGAAGTGAAGTCGGATGAGGTGCTTAGGGATAGCCTCACTGTTGAGATACCTTTACTTGATAAGTCGGGTGTGACTATTGAGAAGATATGGGTTGAATATGAGTGGAAACCACCTCGTTGTGATAAGTGTAAGATATTTGGTCATAAACTGAATGATTGTCCTAAAGTTGTTATACCTCCTGTTCAGCCTACTAAGCCTTCTAATGATGGTTTCAAGACTGTCAATAACAAGAAGAAAGGTAAGCAAGGTGGTCCTACAATTCTCGGTCAAGGAGGGTTTACTAAACCAGTTGTGGGTAAGCAGTTTCAATATCGACCCAAAAAGACTTGTCCTGAACCTAAGAAAGTGGATGGCAATAAGAAGAATGATTCTGATGTTGCTAGTTCGAGTGGAACGAAGATCTCTACATCTAACCAGTTTGATGCTCTTAATATGGAAGATACGGATGCTTTTGGTATTCCTACTAATGACACCAACAAGGATGTGGATTCTGGTCGTACAATGAAAATTAATGAAGATGAATCTACTAAGATAGGTAATGCATCACAAGAACCCCTTGTGAGTGATTTGAAAGAGAAGGAGTCGGTTGTGACTCCTAAAACTAGTGATTCTTGTATTCCGCCCACCTCTTTTACTAAGAGAGTTAACCCTTTTTCTAAGGTGTGAGAGATCGTGGTTTCTGATTCTGAAGATGAGGTGGTTGCTAACCCATTTGATGAGTCTGCTAACCTATTTGGTGGTGGCCAAGAGTTTGAAGAGGATTATGATTACTATGACTACGATGACTATGCGAACCATGTTTATGATCTTCCAAGGAATTTGGATGCTTTTAATGCCATGTATGGCATCAAGCTTCAAGGTCTTAGGAAGTAATTTTATTTCGTTATGTTTTATGTTATCATTTGAGTAGTGGTTTGTTTTCTTATGTAGAAAATAGGAAGTATCTTGTTATATAAGCTTTTTGCCTATGTAACGGGCTGAGATATGGGATTTCACCCATATCCATTGTACTTAAACGTTTTGGTTTATGTATTTACCAGGGTGCAGGATTACTCCCCTTTACCCAAAAAAAACATGTTATAAAGCAGTGGCTGACTGGCTGTTATTATCAAGATATGATTGTAGGTTATATTTATGTTCCCTTTTTTTATTAGCAAGAAAAGATTCAATTGATGCTTCAACAATGTTGGAGGGTATAATGTTGGAGGGTATATTACAGCAGTACGCGAAACATCCTGCAGCTGAAAAATCCAATTGAACTTCAACCAACTATATATGAGGTGTCCATCAACCAAATGATTAAGAGTTAAGTCAGGAGCAATGTGTTGGTATGGTGTCTATGTGTGTGTGCGCGCGTGTGCCCCATTGAAAAAGCATACAACTAACCTTACTTGATTATAAAAAGTCTGCGATGACCTCAAAAAGATGTGCAGTTGGTGCCATGAGAGAAGTTTTGATTGTAAAACCCATTGAACAGTCAGAGATGACCTGATGAAAATGTGTTTTTGAAGACTATAGTATATCAGAGTGCAAGTCAGAACGTACCAGACTGCAAACACATACTAATTTGCAGACTCATTGGTCTGAGATTAAGTCTTGGATCCGATTTATTTTCAGCACTTGGCACAATGAACATATTGCTCCTCGATGGGAAATCAGAGTATTGTGTTGGGAAACATCTTTTTCAGTTAGAATGTAATCTTCCCTGTAAAGCTAACCGGGAAAAGCATTGAACGTCACAAGGTACATAAACAAACCGTATGAATCCGGAGTCTGTCGACTTAGAAAAACTTGATGGCAACAAATCATTTGGTAGCAAGTCCTGAAACACATTCCCCTTATGTTCTTTTCTAAAGTTTATATGTATCGAAATTTGTAGTAACCAAAACTATTTCAAAAACATAACCTCAACAGGTAGTACACGTTATTATTTGTCTAGTTAAACTCTTTAATTTGACATATTTGAGATGTGTTATTACCTAAATTGTTTCGATAACAGGCATATTGGTGAACTCTCACATGTTCAAACAAGTATAAAATCTACAAAATGGAAATATAAAGAACGACATGAAGATGTCTTACAAATACACACAAAAATGCACCTTGTCAAATGAATATGAAAACAAAGGTCATCGCTATTATTAGATATTGTATCATATCATACAACAAAAAGTTGTTATTACATCTTAACCAACACAACACAAGAAAAACTACAAGATACAACAAATCAATCACTATATATCCGAAACTCCATATGGTTATACATCCATTCCAGACGCTCAGCTTTTCTGCGCCCTCAATGATCCTCGTCAACCAAATGATTAAGTACAGCAAATGTCATTCCTAGCGTATAAGTCCAATGGTTCCAACATCATTTGTGGCCAAAACAAGTGAAAAACGGAATTGTTGCATTTGAAACGGATGCAAATAAAGTTGTATCACTATATACGATAGCAAGGAATCTTTATGTCAACCTTATAGCACTAAATAAGGTTACCTTAAAAAGGATTCACATTTAAGGATCGTCTTCAAGTTCAACTATTTGTGCCCTTCTTTCTGCTGCCTGTTTCCTTATAAAGATTCCCCATCTCAAAGCTGCCTTAAGTTTAAGCCACCCCACAACAGCTTTCCCAGAAGTGCGTGATTTATCGACATCAAACCCATACCCAAAATTAGGTGTATTTGGCATATACCCCGACGAATACGGATAATAGTTTTCATTAACAGGAGTACCAGAGGTTTGACCATGACCCCCACCGCCACCCATGTTGAATAACCGAAGCAAATGCTGCATATCTTCATTTTCAAGCATTTCGTGACTTCTCATACGGATTTCTTCTTCAGGAAAGAAGTCATCTATTCCTCGAAACGAAGAACTTAAATTCAACGTGTTGGTGTTGCCAGAAAGGAAGTTTGGAGTTGATGGTTGCGTCAATCCAAGGGCCAATATGTTGTTATCATTCCTAGGAGGTTGTTGAGAGCCATTGATCAAGGGACTGTGAAGAGTGAATGCAGTTGTATCGAATTGTGTAGGTGCATTCAGATTCATGTTGTGTGATTCAACAGTGTATCTAGATGCAACATTACCGTCATAACCTACACAAGAAAGCATAAACGTGTCATGACAAGGAAATTTTTAGGCATTGCGGCAACATGTGTGAAAATAAGCAAAATAGGTAATTTTTACCTCCAACGGTGACAGCTTGATTTGAAGCGGGTTGTTCTTGAGGGGCTGGTGGTGGTAAACTTAGTTGATGATCAAACGAGTTGGAATAATTTTGTTGGCCCATTCCCATATCAATTTGTGGGGTAGGTTCTTTTTCTTGATGAGCACCAAAAAATGATTTTCCATCGTATTCAACCACATGCATCCAGTTATCATATGCCTTTTTCATTAAAGTATCTACATACACCTGCATATTTAAAAAGATTCCGGGTCCGTAAAGATCTTTTCTTTATCTTTTATGTTTAGTAAAAAAAAATTATCACAATTGGCTCCCTGATCACTTGGTATATAAACCTAAAATCACCTTCGACAAACTTGTTTACATATTTCAGTTTCTTAATAACATTGTAATCTAAATGCCACAGAAATTTGACAACTATACAAGTATTTGAAGTATACATGCCAAATTTCCTTATGTCCATCACAATAATTAACAAAACATAAATCCTATTAAATTTAACTTCCATGTCTTATACTGAAGCATATTTTGGATATCAGGTACTATACTAAATTACTGATATTGGACCATCTAGGGTGAAGCCAAGTAATAACGTAAGATGAAGAAAGAGCATTGAAGATATTAAGAATATTACATCTACACCTGTTTTAGGGTACTACAACATTTGCTGCATAGTAGGAGTTTATTTTTAAAGAGATCGTTAGAAGAAAATGTTGCAAATTACTAACCTTTTGACTCTCAGAAAGATTATCCGTAGGGTAATAATGTCCATCAGCAAGCAAGCCGCTCAGTTCATAGATGTGGTTAAAAACCACACCAACATTCCGCACATCATCAGAATAGTAAATATAGAGTTTGTGGCTCAATATACAAGTTTTTGCATGTTCCACGAGAACTTCCCACATCTTATTTGACATGCCACTCCCCAATACCTACAAAACAATTTCACACGAAAATTATGTAGTGTTCAGATAGAAATTCTGATACTGCATTACTGTTGTGGCAAACCTTATTATTTAAGAAGGCTTTTGCTAACTTGTGTCCACCGGGCACATGCTAGTGTATGTTCAAATGGAAAGTTTTTGTGTATTTAAAGAGAAAATGTATCTAAACATGGTAATTTAAGTCTATAATTAATGTTTATTAAATGCATCTTTTGTTATAAAAGGAAAACAAATGTTCATTGAATACACTTTAACATGTGCCCGGTGGGCACATATTAGCAAAACCCTAAAAAGCAGAAACACATCCAGGCTCCATCTCCTCAGCATGTTCTATTACAATTATCTAACTGGCACTAGGAAAAAGAGTGTCAAGCAAAATGGTTGGCAATGCTAAGAAGGAGATGAATCTTACACTTCGCAGCTTCTTTGAATCTCTCACTACAAGACGAAGAAAATCTTCTACACTATAAATTCCTGCTTTGTTAAGCTTCTTGTGAAATGATCCATCTTTGCCAATCTTCTCCAATCTCCAAACCTCGTCAGTTAGAGAGGGTGGATAATGCTTCTTGTACACTGTCAAGTCAAAAGCAGATATCTTTATTGGATCATGAGATTGTTCTTCGATAATAATTATTGGTGGCAAATTGAGCATCTTGGGTACAAGATATAAGCAGTCCTTGTACCTGTTGGGTCATATTGATCCAACCGCGTTTGTTCCAAATTTTTTAGTGTAACAAACAATCTTATTTCAATAAACATCTATTTTGTAATAAGAGAATACCAAGAGTTACTATGCATAGAAAACACGTTTTGGGCGATTTTTGACCTATTTTCCTTTTGTTAGCGTTTAAACCATAATATATAGAACATAGCTCAAATCAATCCGTTTACAAGTAAATTGGTCAGGGTTCCAAGTCGAGAAAAACTTCATAAAAAGAACAAAATAACTCACATTCTCCACGGTGGTCCTTAACGGTGAATGCGTCGGTTTTTGCCTCACGAACACGAATCCCCTCACTGTATCCGGAGGCAACTTTAAGCCCGAGTCTGAACTTCCTACTTCTTATCCAACTAGAGTTGTCAGTAAAAGTCAACTCGCCTAATGTCCCGACACCCTCCTTCAATACTACTTGTAATTCTCCAGATAAAAGTGGTCGTTTTCCTTCTCGTTCTTTTACCATATGAGTTTCAAATTCTTCTTCAGTCCATCCTTCTTCATCCTCGTTATTAAAATCACCTTCAAGCACAACAATGTCTAGTTTGACTGACGATTCGGGACCCGTTGTCACAACATGACCCGTGTTTCCATCGATCAACACGACATGGATTGCAGCACCTCTTTCCCCTTCTACTTTGCCTCCTGTGAAAAGTGGGAGGGATAATTTGGACCTGAATTGTAGTTGTAAGTTTCTTCCATCTGGCCCTTCAATTCGCTTAGGAGAAACCCTGTTTAAATTCTCAAACAACTTAGCAAATAAAAAATAATGTAATCTACAAGCTCAAAAGAAGAGAGAAAGTTCTAATAACTGATACTTCCTTTGTAACATGAAATTGCGAATAACGAACAGTTAGGTGCAAAATTTAATAGCTTTAGTATCTTGTCATGACACCAATGGACAATTAAGTACTTCAGCGTGAAAATAGCCAAAAACATAAAGTAGCATTATAAAATATCCGAAGTTGAATGACTACGCATTTTAAGTAGCACAAAAAGAGTGTCAAGGATTAGCAGAATCTCGTACCTTCCACTAAGTTTTGCTGGGCCCAACTTTGCTAAGGCACGTTCAACTTCTTCACTAACCTATTCAATCAGCATTCCAAATAGTGTTAAGTAGCAATTACAAATGAATATATAATTAACTAATTTAGTTACAAAGGTCAATTTATTGGTTAGAAATTTAGATACACTAGGTCAATTGATTGGTTGTCATTTAATAAATTTAATATCACATAAGAAATGTCAAACATCTGAAACTTGATTTCCAATATAGATATTTACAACATTTCATTAGGGAGTAAGCATCTTACAACTCTTCGAAGAATAGGCTCCAATGATGAACAAAGTTTCTGCAAACTATCCACCTTGAGAGCTTCAACAATGACACTGCATCAAGATATTCACGAAAACAATTATATAAATTATGCTAAAACTGTGCATCTATACGGATCAAAACCCCACATCTTTACAAATATATAGTCAAGCTCTACTCTTTATTTTAGCCTTTGAATTCACAATAAATGTAGTTCCACTAATATTTTTGAACCAAATTAAACACATAACTAACACTTGATGTACTACATGCTATCTCTCCTAATTACTACACACTAGCTCCACATGAACAAAACTTTTTGGTAAGTTTGATGATCTTCGTTGACTTATTTGAGTAAGAAACTTAATCAATAAGCTCAAAGTACTATACAGAGGGAGAAAAACCAATTCAAAAAGTTGCATAACTGACATGAATTTCTAAAAACTAACAAGAAACAAAATAACTAACAAACATTGCTAAAAATCAACACAGCCCATGAACCATCAATATGATTATTTTTGCCATATTACTAATAAATGACAAAATCCACTTTGCATATTCACAAAAATATTAACATGATCCTTTTTTTTTTTACTGTAACAGTAAAAATGATAAATACCCAATTCATATATACACAAACACTCTGCAAATCACTAAAAACATTACTATATTAGTTAACAAAGATGAAAAAAAAAAAAAATAATAGAAAAAAAAAAAAAAAAAAAAAAAAAAAAAAAAAAAAGGTACCTAGCAAGAGCTGGTCTTTTTCTTTCAGGTTGACCTTCTTCACTACTACTTGGATCTAATCCTCTTTTCTCCATTATCTTTCTCTGCATTTTCTTTTATAAAAACACTCTTTAGATCTGATCTAAATCTTATTAATTTTCACTCAAAAATTAAATTCCAAAAAGGATTTTCTTTAACTCTGAAAAGGGTATCTGATTATACAAAAAAAAGATTGAAAAAGATCAAGAAAGCGGGAAAATTAAATGGAGATTTTACACCTTTTGTTTTGGGTAATTACCAAGAACTTTCAACTTAATATCTGCGAAGTTTCCTTTTTTGATATTTGGTATTTATTTTTATTCCATTAATTAAATTTATAAAAAGGACTTCCATTGTGGTGGCTGAACAAATTTACATATTCCACCTACTTTGATTCATTGAGTTTTTTAAGGACCCCTTGTGGTTTTTATTATACCATATATGGTTTCTTATTGGGTCGTACTATTCTAACGGGGGACAAAGGTGTGAGGGCCTTTGTCTCCCTTTTGTCCCCTATTTTTTTCCAGCGTAGCCCAGTTTCTGTTCCGTATTTCTGACAGTTTTAACAGTTTGACTTATTAAACTTTATATTTTTTGTTCCGCACTTTCAGGTTTATAGCTTTTTGATATAAACAAAATTATAAAAATAAAAAAAAAAAAAAAAAAAAAAAAATGGCACAAAACGCCAAAAAAGTCAAACCCCCGTTAGAATAAAAAAAGGACCCCGTCCTTATAACTCAGGCCTTCTTATTTAGCTCTTCGACTTTGTCTTACTACTATAGTACTTGAACATAACAAAAGAAGCGTTAATTCCATAGATAGGTAACGAACTTTCAAAAAAATTCAATGTTAGGTAACTTACTCTTTAAAATACCGTTATAGGTAGAGGTGGCAATTTGTGCCCAAAATAAAAAAAAATGACTAAATGAGCAAACTTTTAAAAGATTTGGGCACATTTAGTCCCCATCCTTTTTTTGAAATGGGCATATATTGCCCATCTAAAAGTTAAATGGGCACATATTTTCTCTCAATTAGATAACATTATAATTGTTTTTAAAGAAAAACTTATAGATATAATATACTTATTTTTTTAAATATTATTGAGGTGTTAAGTTTGAGGAATTTATTTCGTCGTTTTGGGTATTTTCTAAAACGATTCGTATAACATGCGCCAGTTTGGCCCGTGCCCGTTTAGCTCGTGTGCCCATTTAGCCCGCGTCCGTTTAGCCCATAGCCCGTTTGACCCCTTGGCACGTGCCCGCCCGGCCCCGCCCGTTTTGCCACCTCTAGTTATAGGTAACCAAACTTATTACTTTTATTCAATGTTAGGCAATATGGGTCAATCTTGCAACTGGCAATCGGTTACCATTGAATAAAGTTAAAAAAAAATAACTTTTTGGACCAAACGTATAATATTAACGTTGGTCAACTATTCACTTTACCAAAAAAATGTTTTCCCCCAATTTTCACAAGAACCCTAATTCCCAATTCCACAACCCTAATTCCCAATTCCACAACCATAATTTTCTAATCTATGTAATAATCAAAATGGGTAAAGGTAAACCCGACAAGAATCGTGTTTTCACGGTTAACATAAAACACGATGGCTATTTTACAGTCAAACCTTTCGATTATATGACCGGCGATGAAAAACAAATCAAAGATGTTAGGTTTGAAGGTATTTCATGTGATGATCTTTTTAATTTAGTTAGGCATTTAGTGCATAATCCACTTAGGAGGCTTTATTATTGCAAAGTAGGCACGCCATTAAGATTAGGCATTAAGAAAATTAAAAATGATGCTGATGTTGAGGCATTTTTAACTGTTGGTTATGAATCAAAATTGGTAGTTGATTTGTATGCTGAACATGTTGATGATGATGCTTTAGATCTTAGGGACCATGCAGAATCCATTGTTGTTGATGGGAATGAATCTAGCGATGCTTATTGTACTAGTGATGATGAAGATTTAGGTGATGTGGAATTGTTTATTGAAGGTGATGAGAATGTAGAAATTAAGATTCTCACTACAAAAGACCCTCTTCTTAACAAATTGTGCTCTAACAGTGGTCATTTTAAAGGTTTCATTGATGAACCAGTCAATGTACACGCAATAGAAGTGTTAGAAGACCCAGATAATCTAGATCCTAAGTATAGGGCTAATCCAAATATTATTTATCCAAGACATGATCCTACACAGGATTAGGATAAAATGGAACCTGTATTAGGAATGAGGTTTGAGACCCATGAACAAATAAAACTTGCTTTAGCTAGTTATGGGGTAGCCAATGGGTATCAATTGTGGTTTATGAGAAATCATTGGAGGCAACTGTTAGTTTATTGTGGTAGGGATGGGAGGGTAGTTCTAAGTTACCTAACAAGGTTCCAAAAAAAGGCAGGTTAAAAGGAAATCTGTTAGGTCAGGTGATAAAGAGAAAACTGTCTGTGGCTTTAGATTATTTGCATCATGGATGTCAACGGAGAATTCTTTCCAAATCAAATCCTTAAAGGCTAAACATAAATGTTCTAGGAATTACAACCTAGGTAGCTTAGTGACATACAAATGGATAGCACACTATTATGTCAAGGAACTCATTGCAGACCCTTCTATTCCTTTGTTGAAGATGAAATCAGACATAAGGACAAAATATCACATTAATGTAAGCATTGGTCAATGCCTGAGAGCTAAACAGAGGGCACTTTTTGATTATGAAGGAGGGTTGAAAGATAATTATGGCAAGTTGTGGGAGTATAGGAATACTGTTATAGATTCTAATCCAGGCACCACTTATAGAGTAGATGATTGATGAGGATCGCAAGACTCGCAAAAGTTTTACTTCTCAAGGGATCTTGAGAAGCATGCAATCCTCCAGGCGGTATACCTGACAGATGTAATATAGTGAGTGGCAAGTACCGGGGGATTGATCGTTCTCTGGGGAATAGTGTTTGTTAGGATTGATCGTTCTAGAGGTGAGGGATGATTCTTTTCGTATTTTTTATATTTTATGAAAGCAGGTAAAATCTCGGGTATTGGAAGAGTGTGCGGAATTAGTTGATAGGCAACTAACCCAAAAACTACTATTAATTAACAAAATAAAATAAAATGACAGAAAATAAATTGGTGAACTTCTTATGGTGAGGAAAATGTGTTTACTTAGATTTCACTACTCTCTAGTTATTTCCTATTGAATTATTGAAATGTTACGATTGTTTGGATGAAAGGATTGTATTCCTTAATACCATTCGTGGGGGTGTGTACAGCTTTCCCCAACCCTATGAGTTTCTATCTCTTCCTATGATGACACGTTTAGTATCCTATTGATACGTGGGAATCGCACCAGGCTTTACCTCTCGAGGGATCTCGAGAAGCTTACAACCCCCACCAGGCAGTGTACCTGATCGTTGTAGTATATTATACTGACAAGTACCAGGGGATTGATCGTTCAACTCAGGAATAGTGTCGCTAGGATTAGAAAGCCTAAAAACTAGGTCTAGAGGTGAGGGGTGATTCTTGTATTTTTATGTTTTTATAAAAGCAAATAAAATCTCGGGTTTTGGAAGAGTGGGCGGAATTAGTTGCTTGCCAATTAACCCAATAACTAAAGATGCAATCAAAATAAAATAACAGAAATGAAAATAAAGCTAATTAAACTAGTGGTGTGAACAATAATAGGGAAAGTTGTGTTTACTTAGGTTTCATTACTCCCTAGATATTTTTTACAGGTTGATAGTTTGTTACAATTGCATGGATGACGGGTCGTATTCCTTAATACTAGTCGTAGCACCGTGTACAATATTCCCTAACTCTATAGGATCCTACTTCACTCGTATGTCGAGCCGTTAGAAGCTCCTAACATGGGATCATTAGAATTCTCCTACGCATTAAATACAACCAAAAATCATAGTACACCTCTGATCATGTTTCTTAAGACGTTCAAGCATGTCACCAATGGAAGTCTGCCAGTTTTCTTAAGCTTAACATCGAATACAATCATCCGTAACAACTATAAACAAACAATCAGCCCATAATTAACATCTAGGTTTCACTACATCTAAGCAAACACACAAGAGATCTAGCCAAGCATGTTAAATTCAAGACAAGTGTAAGATATATTCAACCAACACATAGACATATTGAATGAATTGAAAGAGTACTTATCTCAATTGAACATGAAAGGTTTCAAAGGGTAAAAACCCTTGAAAAAGCTGTAATATTCGGACTAGGGTTTCTCTCCAAAGTTACACCTTAATTATTACCTCCTAATGAATGAAAATTGCAAAACTATATATAGATTTTACAGGGTGACGGCGTCAAGAAGGAAATTCTGACGTCGTCAACTCGCCGCCCATAATGAAATCGGATTGCCTAGATCCACTTTTGACGCCGTCATGTGCAATTCTACTCTGGGCCGTCACTCACATTTGGACCATGACGGCCTATGGTGACGCCGTCATGTCCCTAGTGCAAAACTCTTTTGGATCATCACGGACTTTATACACTTCCACCTCTTGTATTACTCTTGACGCCGTCACTTGAGAACTCTTGACGCCGTCAGGTACTGTTCCCAGCAAGGAAAATTAAGACTCTGCCGTTTTCTTCACTTTTATGCTCCAAAAACGTCCAAAATGTTTCCTTTTCCAGAATTCACTCCAAAAGTACCTAAAATGACAAAAGGAACGATTTAGGGCATTATTTGATCAAATAAACTCGAATCCGGGCTAAAATGACCCCCTAGAAACGGTTCATTTTTCGCCTCATCAAAGACCCTTACACTTGATATTTGCTTGTCCTCAAGCAAATGCGCTTTTATTCTAATCAAAATACAAGTTAGGGGTCATTTAACACTAATATAAAAGTAATTACAACAAATAATCGTTCCACTAAAGACCAAAGACAAGCACGGAGGTCATACACTAGCACCTCACAAATAGTGTTTAGATACTCACATTTCTCGGGTGTAATAAAGTATATATCACAATATGGAAATGGAAAACATCTCTCACCACCTGTCATAACAAAATAGATTACCATAGGCTTGGGAAAGGATCAAACCTCCACCACATGGCGTAAGCACCTAGGATAAACTATCAAGGATGTCTTTTAAAGGGTTATAACGTTAGGTATAGGGATATGGAATACACGGTTTTGTTGGATAAAGGCAATCTTTACTGGTGGCGAGTTAATCATCTTGGTTAATTACATGTACAATATGGCGTTGCTAAGCCAAGACTAGACTCGACTTAAGCTAATAAATGAAAAATAACAAAAACATAAAATAAACATAGAATGAAACGGGATGGTAGTCCGTATGTTTTTCTCTTTTCTCTTTTTCTATTTTTTTTCTTTTTCTTAATTTTTTCGATTTTTTTTTTTTTTTTTTTTTTTTTTTTTTTTTTTTTTTTAATACACTCTTACCCTACCATCCAAAATAATACATCATAGGGAATGAACATTCCCCTTACACTTGAATTTTTATATACTTTACAATAAACTAATCTAATGACTCGAATTAAGATAATCAAAACACTTGGAGTACTTTTAAGATTAACGCACATATGGGGGTAATATATAATGTTCTTCCCCATTACTCCATAACATAAGTACTTTACCCATGAGTCCCAATCGTCCCAAAACAATATGTACAAGATATGACTCGACTTAGCAACCATGTAATCAATTAGATAATTAACTAAGGGTTTAAACAAATACAATAATGCACTAAAGATGAGTGCATACACGGAAGGCTAAGGCGATTTGGGTGTACATTTAAGTGGGTTGTAACAAATTCTTCCTTTAAGTAAGATGCTTAAAGTTAGAAACGAAAAGATAGGCTCGGAGGGGTGTACTAGGGGTTTCGTGTACTAAAAATGAGTACAACGCTAAGGTGTGGGAAAAAATTAATTGACTTTACTAGCCAAGTAATATGACTTAAATGGTCAAGTAATTATGATACGGGTTTTAACACAAGGGTGATCCTAATGCCTCTTATCATGTAGTAAATCCTACTATACGAATGTAGTCTCACTAGCGGTCTCAGGATGCATCACTAACGCAAGTTCTAGAATCTAAATGCTACCGGTACATTCATAAGCACTAATAGTGAATGCTTTTCCTATCAAATCTAAAGGCGAACCTCACATATTTCGGTGGAAAATTTTTCTGAATAGTACGGTTTTGTGCTAGTCATACAACTCCTATCCATGAGACGCTTGCTAAGGCTAAAGTTTCACTCCTAAATGTTGTAAAAAAATTTAAATTTGGCGCTAAAATTACACTAACAAGTATTTCTCTTAGTTTTATTCAGTGTTGCAAAAAAAGGTCTACAAGGCCGATTAATCACCGCCTGGGCGCTACAGGGCCACCAACATTGCCGATTTATGTAACTGGGTCTAACAAATAGGTCAACCGTGGTCAACGGCGCTCAATGGCGGTCAATGGTGGTCAAAATTCCCGGAAACCTACAAATCTTGCCGGAAGTACCCAAAACTCGCCATAAACTTATTTTGATAACTTATAGTAACTGTTTAAATCTATTACATGTTGTTTTTTTAGCAAAAATATTGCCGTAAATACCTAAAACTCGACGAAAATACCCAAAACTTTTCAGAAATACCCAAAATTTGACAGAAATATTAATCCGATTAATCACCAATTAATCCCGCCTAGACCGATTACAAGCTACAAGGTGGTCGACCGCCTCACTACCGATTCATGTTTTTTGCAACCTTGGTTTTATTACACACCTACTATCAAACAAACAAACTTAAGTGCAATTGTATCCGATAAGGTGTCATCATTTACCCTCCCCTTACACTTAGGACGAACATTGTCCCCAATGTTCAATTAAAGAATGTAAAAGTGAAATAGGTAAAAGAATGAAAGCAAATACTCCCCTGATTCATTCGGTGTGGATAGTGTGTTAACAAGGTTAGATCTTCCTCCAAGAAAATGAACATTCAAAGCTTCCCTTCCAGAAAAATAAATCATCTTCTTGTTATACATAACCTGTTAAACCTGAGAAAACAAACAAGGCAACCTCGCATAAAATCGGCGGCAATCTATATATAGTAACAAGTCCTAGAAAACAAATTAAGATATAATGCTTGTGGAATGAATGTTTGCAGATTTCCTAGAGTTCTAAAACTAAAGAATTAACAAAAACCTTATGACTCCATTAGAAAAACAAAACTAGCAAAATTTCCAGAATTTTACACATGATGCCGTCAGGAATTAATTCCTGACGCCGTCAGAAGTGACCTGCAGAAATCTTTACGTTAAGTTTCCCGAAAATTTCTGGAAAAACTTATGTCCTACTTCCTGGAAAATCCTGCAAAACATCATTATGACTCGATACAAGCATTTGACTCTAACAAATACTAATACACATGTCCATTTAATATTGTGGAGAATCATGAACAATTTCGTTCTTAAAAACAAATTTGGGGTTTCCCCTTACACTTATCTTTTGCGAAATACCTTTGTATGAAGTTAAGACGAAGTTAAACGACAAAATAAAGCATTTTCACAATTTTAGTTTTGAAACATGATCTACCAACAATAAAATAAAGCATGCATACGAAAGCAAATAACAATCAAACAAATAAAAATCACACAAAACATGGGTTGCCTCCCAAGAAGCGCTTTTCTTTATTTATGAGTCTTGTAGCTAGACTCAAGGTCATGGGCTATTACGTGACCTCATCTTTAAATGTTACATCCTCCTTACTAATCATCTCATTACTACTTTCTTGATAATGTTTTACACGTTGTATGTTGACAGTAAACTCTCTATTTTCATCGTCTATTAACACAACAGCTCCAGTTTTAGAGGAACTTTTCACCGTAAAGGGCCCATACCATCTAGACTTGAGTTTTTCGGGAAATAGCCTTAACCGAGAGTTATACAATAGGACTTTGTCCCCTTCTGAAAATTCCTTAGGCTTCTTAATTCGCTGGTCATGCCATCTTTTCGCCCTCTCCTAATATGTAATGGAAGATTCATACGCTTCTAACCTTAGCTCATCAAGCTCATGGAGTTGCAAGAACCTATTCATTCCAGCGATTGTATAGTCCAAATTACATACCTTAAGCGCCCAATAAGCCTTATGTTCGACTTCAACCGGAAGGTGACATGCCTTACCATAAACCATGCGGAACGGGGTCGTTCCAATAGGTGTCTTGTAGGCAGTTCGGAATGCCCATAAGGCCTCATCGAGTTTAAATGACCAGTCTTTTCTATTTTGATTAACCGTTTTTTCTAGTATTCTTTTAATTGCCCTGTTGGTGTTTTCGACTTGACTATTGGTTTGTGGGTGATAGGCGGTGGAGAATCGGTGGGACACTCCATACCTCTTTATGACCTTTTCCATTTGCGCATTGCAAAAGTGGGTCCCCCTATCACTAATGAGAGCTTTAGGAATGCCGAACCTAGCGAACAGCTTTTTCAGGAAATGAATAACTACCCTAGCATCGTTGGTCCTAAGGGCTTGTGCCTCTACCCATTTTGAAACATAATCGATGGCAACTAAAATGTATTCATTCCCCCTGAAGATGGAAAGGGTCCCATGAAATCAATTCCCCAGACATCGAAAACCTCACAAACTTGTATAAAATTTTAGGCACTTCATTTCTGTTCGATATATTCCCGGCCCGTTGACATGCATCGCATGCTTGTATCATCTCTTTAACATCACGAAATATCGTGGGCCAATAGAATCCCGCATCGAAAATCTTTCGTGCGGTGGTGTTTATCCCATGATGGCCCCCGGAAGGGCCCGAATGACACTCTTTCATAATCTTTATTGCCTCATTTCCCGAAATACAACGCCTGATTATTTGATCAGGACATCTTCGGAATAAGAATGGTTCGTCCCAGAAGTAGTATTTTAGTTGGGCAAAGAACCTTTTCTTTTCGTATCTAGTCATGTGTTCCAGAATGAGCCTGCTCGCAAGATAGTTAGCATAATCAGCGTACCAATGTTCAGAATCTGTCATTGACATGAGCTGTTCGTCAGGGAATAAATCCCGAATCTCGCTTTTATCAAGCTCATTAAGGGGATTTTCAAGACGAGAGAGGTGATCAGCAGCCAAATTCTCCGCCCCCCTTTTATCACGAATTTCAACATCAAACTCTTGTAACAACAAGATCCACCGAATGAGTCATGGTTTAGTGTCTTGCTTAGCAAAAAGATATCATAGAGCCGAATGATCAGTGAAAAGAACTGTCTTTGAAAGGACAAGATATTGATAGAATTTGTCGAAGGCGAACACTACGGCTAATAATTCTTTTTCGGTGGTAGAGTAATTCTCTTGAGCGGGATTCATAGTTTTGCTAGTGTAGTAAATAGGTTGGAATAGTTTGTCACGCCTTTGGCTTAATACTGCCCCGACAGCATAGTCACTAGCATCGCACATGATCTCGAAAGCCAACTCCCACTTGGGTGTAACCATGATTGGGGCTTGCGTGAGCTCCTTTTTCAGGAGATTGAATGCATCCTTGCATTCTTGAGAGAAATCGAAAGGGGCATCTTTCACCAGCAATTGAGTCATTGGTCGAGCTATTTTAGAGAAATCTTTGATGAATCTCAGGTAGAACCCGGCGTGGCCCAAGAAGCTGCGTATTGCCTTAACAGTCGTGGGATAAGGTAATTTAGATATAGCTTCCACTTTTGCTTAGTCCACCTCAATTCCATTCCCTGAGACCTTATGTCCTAACATAATCCCTTCCTTTACCATAAAATGGCATTTTTCCCAATTTAAGACCAAGTTGGTTTCCTCACAACGTTTGAGCATTTTTTCTAGGTTAGCAAGACAGCGGTCGAAAGAGTTCCCGAAGACCGAAAAGTCATCCATGAAAACTTCCATGCTGTCTTCCATTAATTCGTGAAAGATTGCGGTCATGCATCTCTGAAAGGTGGCGGGAGCGTTACACAGCCCAAAAGGCATCCTTTTATAGGCGAATGTTCCATAAGGGCAAGTAAACGTGGTTTTTTTCTTGGTCCTCGGGTGCTATGGGGATTTGGAAATATCCTGAGAACCCATCTAAGAAACAGTCGTACTCGTGTCCGGATAATCTTTCCAACATTTGGTCAATGAATGGTAGGGGAAAGTGATCCTTCCTGGTGGCATCATTGAGCTTTCTATAATCGATGCATACCCGCCAGCCAGTAACCGTTCTCTGGGGTACCATCTTACCTTTGTCATTTTTCACCACAGTCATTCCTCCTTTCTTTGGTACAACCTGTACAGGACTAACCCACGGGCTATCCGAAATTGGGTAAATCAGTCCTGCATCCAAAAGTTTGATGACTTCTTTCTTCACTACTTCCTTAATGTTGGGATTCACCCACCTCTGGGGTTACACGGCTGGTTTATAGTTTTCTTCCATAAGAATCTTATGCGTGCAAAAAGTTGAGTCAATCCCCTTAATGTCGGCTATACTCCATGCAAGGACTCCCTTATATTTCTTAAGGACTTCTAAGAGCTTATCTTTTTGTTCATGTTCGAGGGAGGAGTTTATGATTACTGGCAGTTGATCCTCTCCCTGAAGGAAGGCATACTCAAGGTGGTTAGGGAGTTCTTTAAGCTCTAGCTTAGGTGGTTCGATAATAGAGGGCTTAAGCTTGTTTTCGGGTTTTCGGAGTTTGAGCTGTTCAGTGGTCTCTTGTCTAGGGTAGAAGGAGACTGCTCTAACGCCCTCCATCTTTTCCTCCTCCAACATGGGGAGGAAACTCTCATCCCGTAGCCAGCCTTCTTCGATTTGTTCATCAACACAGTTGTCAATGACATCCGTGAGTTCATCGACCTCTCCGATGAAATAGAGCCGGTTAGCTGCTTCGAGAGAGAGATTAATAGTGTCTTTAATGGCGAAGGTTAAGCTATCGGTTCCTACTCGTAAGGTTAACTTGTCGTCATGAACATCAATGACTGTACGAGCGGTAGCAAGAAATGGTCTCCTTAAGATGATGGGCACCAAGTCATTCTCCTCCATCTCCAAGATCACGAAGTCAACCAGAAATTTAAACTTCCCAACTTTGACTAGCACATTCTCGCATATCCCTATGGAATATTTGACCGATCTATCGGCTAGTTGGATGTTCATACGGGTAGGCTTTAGTCCGGAGTATCCTAGTTTGAGGAACATGGAGTGAGGCATGAGGTTGATGCTCACCCCTAAATCGGTGAGAGCATTCTTTATTGATAGAGATCCTATGGAACAGGGCAAGGTGAAGCTGCCTGGATCGTCTACCTTTTTTGGTAGCCCTCGTTGGGTCACCACCGAACATTCTTCCCCCAGAGTCACAAGACCCTCGAGTTTCTTTCGGTTGGCGAGTAATTTGTTGAAGTATGAGCTATACTTTGGCATGTGATAGCAAACATCAAGGAGAGGTATGGTGACCACTGAATCTTTTAGATATGACAAGAATCTCTTATTATCGTTCTCAATTTTCTGGTTTTTTAGGCGGGATGGGAATGGGATTCTCACAAGTTGGTTAGGTGGAGTTGATGGGGATGGGGTCACCAGGGAAGGTTGTTCAGGGGCCTCGTTGCTCACATTACCTTCATCCTCGTGGGGCTCGTTTGGATCAATGGTGACAGGGTGTGAGCTCGGATAAGGAGGGTCCTTGGCTTTTGTTCCAGCTCGAGTAGTCACCGCGAGCAGGGGATCTTTTTGGCTTACTGATGGCCTGTCTTGGTCATCAAGGGTGGCATTGAGCTTGTTGAACCATTCTTCCATGTCATTTTGTTGCTCAACAATGAGCTCATCAAGACCTTTCAATTGTAAGCCTTTCTCTTGAGTGAAGTGACCGAGGTCATCTTCAAAAGTGCTCCTGATTTTGTATTCAGGGCCTTCCTCCCCTTCTTTTCTTTTCACCAAATTTCCCCAAAGGGTATAATCATCGTTTTGGTAAAAAGGCAAAAGGGAGGGGTCAGCATAGATGTCATGTCCTGACAAACACGCATGTTCGGTCGTGGTTTCTCCTCCGCATTCCTCTACCTCGTGCGGGCCTCCACAGTAGTCGCAGATCAAGTAAGGATTTGAAAGTTGTTTAGTTGTTCGCGACCCCGCAAAATATTCCATCCTTTTGTGAATTTTTCTTAGCCGATCTGAGGCTGTTTGTGTGATTTCAGACATGCTCGCAGTCGACTCAGGTTCATCCCAAGTATCATCCTGGTCTTGAGCATATTCCTCAATCCTATTCCACCCTTCCTCGGCGCTAAGATTGGCTATTTTCCCTTTTCTAGAATTGTTGATTTCGTTCTGGTCGTTTGAGGGGACATTATCGTAGAAGATTAGGACCAGAAGCCAGAGTTCGATGCCATGATGGGGAACTTGTCTTATTAAATCCTTGAATCTAATCCACGATTTATGGATGGGTTCGTCCTTTCCCTTTCGGAAGCAGAGGATCCTATCCCTAAATACTGAGGTTTTCCCTGCTGGGAAGAACTTCTCATAAAACTTGGATATAAGTTGCTCCCATGTGAAGATAGACTCGGAGGGAAGTCTATCATACCATTCTTTGGCTTTTTCAAAAAGAGTGAAAGGGAAGAATCCTAACCGGGACGTGTTTCTAGTGGCCCCATCCGTATGGAGGGTGTCCACTATTTTAAAGAAGTCCCTGATGTGTTGAATCGGGTCATCATCATGTAATCCGCAAAACTTGCACACACTTTGGATAAGCCAAACATCGCTTGCACGCAAGACCTCATCGGTGTGTTCGTTTGGGAAGACAACGGCATTTGAGAAGCCACGAGGATTCGGGGAGGAGTAGTCCTTAAGGCGCTTAGGAATGGGAGTTTCAGGGGTACTCATATCGTTGTTGGATTGGGGGCTAGAGGGTGTGAGGTGATTGTCTGAATTTTTTTCAGAAAGGGCCTCATCAAAGTTGATAGCTATGCTGGATGGTTCGGGTGTTGAGAGAGATTATCTAGCCTACGCATTTCCCTTTCAGGTTCTGCGTAGGGCAAAACTAGGTCTCTAGCGGAACTACGACTCCTAGTGACTCTAAGGTTAGAGAAATCGTCATTTTCCATGAAGGCGGATGGTGAAGGTTACGAACAAAGACACGAAGAAATGAGATAGACTAAAGAAAACCTAAAAATAAAAATAAAATCTTACTAGAAAGGAATCTAGCAAGTAGACCTAATAAAAAGAAATCCTAACCTAGACAATAACTATTTCCCCGGGCTACGGCCTTGATACATGGGAATCGCACCAGGCTTTACCTCTCGAGGGATCTCGAGAAGCTTACAACCCCCACCAGGCAGTGTACCTGATCGTTGTAGTATAGTATAGTGACAAGTACCGGGGGATTGATCGTTCAACTCAGGAATAGTTTCACTAGGATTAGAAAGCCTAAAAACTAGGTCTAGAGGTGAGGGATGATTCTTTTTGTATTTTTATGTTTTTATAAAAGCAAATAAAATCTCGGGTTTTGGAAGAGTGGGCGGAATTAGTTGCTAACCAACTAACCCAATAACTAAAGATGCAATCAAAATAAAATAACACAAATGAAAATAAATGTGGAAAACTAGAAGGGGGGGTTGAATAGTTTTACGTCCTTTTAAATTTATTAACACAAGTTTGTTTTAAAAACTTCGATTCTAGTTTATGTGAACTCAATACTTGCACTATATGAACAATTGTATAGTAACTTAACTAACAAAGCTAATATAGTAAAGGTAAATAAATAAGTAATGAGAAGAGTTGGAAAGATCAAACCACAACACAAGGATTTATAGTGGTTCGGCTACAAGGACACCTTCCTTGTTCCTACTCCACTCCCCGAGTCACCTACTCGAGAGTTTTCTTCAGTATGTCAACAAAATCCCTTTTGGCGGAGAAAACCTTACACACCAATAAACACACCACAACAACTTCACAACTTGATCACTACTTCTACACAACTTCTTCACACCAATATCCTACACACCAATCTTCTTCACACCTATCTTCTACACACCAATCTTCTACACACCAATCTTCTACTTCACACCAATCTTCACAACTAACCTACTTCACTACTAATCAACTTCTACTTCCTACACAACTTCTATATCTTCTGAACAATATATAACAAGCAAAACACAATATTCACAAATGAATGTATATATACACTATGCACAACTACTCTTCAACACTTCTTGAACTTGGTTGTAGAAAGAGTGTTCTTCTTTTGCACTTTGGATGAGAATGGATGATGAGGGATTGAATCACTTGAAACAAGGATTAATATACAAATGATCAAAGGGTTTTAGAGGATGTTTAGAGAGTTATAGATCTGAAAATTTCGTGCAAAAGGTGAGGAAAAAATCCAGGTTTAAGGTGGTATTTATAGGCAAAAGATTCTGACAGAGGAGCGTGGCCGGTCCCCTTAAATCAAGGCCGGTCCCCTTAATTTTAAGGGGACCGCCCCTTATAATTAAGGGGGCCGCCCAGCTGAAACGGCCAGAATCTTTGTCTTTTAGTGGGGAAAGTTTATTTGGTGAAAAACTAACTGATTTTGGTTAAACATTTGAATTCATATATTTAGTATAAATAAAACATTTTTCTTTATTACCAAAAGTGTTTTTCAAAAAATATATAATATGTTTATATAATTAAATACACTTTGTGTTAGTTAATTAAATACCCCTTTGATCATGAGATGTATTAAGCACTTGTTTATCCATACCTTAAGTGATTAAGTTGGATATAGTGATATAAACTAGCTTAATACTTGTTTACGTAATAATTATACGATTGACGATTTTACATTTTGTGATCGTCAAAATATAGAGATATCGAAAGATATGAATAACGTTTTTACACATTATTTATGTCAACAATCTCCCCCTTTTTGATGATTACAAAATTTAAACTCATTAATCGAAAATTAGTATATATTCAAGTATTATTGTGAGTTTATATCACTTCTCCCCTTTTTGTTAGCATCAAAAAGGTTATCCCGTGTTAATGGAAGCTCCCCCTTGAAGTATACCCCCCCTCGTTTTGAGGCCAAAAGGAATCGAGATATGGATATCTTGCAAAAATAGTTAGTGGCAAGCAAGATATATATGTATATAGCATGCAAAAGTGTAAACTAAACATAACCATATCATTAATCAAGTGAAATTAATACATCAAGCATTACATCAACAAATGAAATAAGTAATGCAACTAACAAAAGCCTTTAAAGGCTTACAATCATCATTGAAATAATAAACCAAAGCTCAAATATGAAAGTCCTCTCTAGAGCTTGCCATCCAAAATGGTTTAATGTAATTTTATTTGTGAGACACCAAGCATGTTTAATTGGGAGGAATGGATGGTGAACATGGAGATGGTGATGGAGGAGGAGTGTTTGTTGATGGCGGTGGAGGAGTTGAGTTTGTTGGTGGTGGTGGATGCAACAAGTTTTCAATGTGATAAAACATGTATTGCATTTCATCTCTTAGTCCGAACACAATTGTTCGGTTGTGGATGCAACAAAGGCAAGTGTCACCATGAGCTTCAAGTAAGCTCCATGGGACGGGGTTATAGGTTGGTGGATTGATAGGGGATGATGAGAAGTGTGCATCAAGAGGTGTTAATGGTGATAGTGAGAGAGTTAATGCAAGGGTTGTGTTTTCATTGGTAGGTTGTGATGGTTGAACTATTGGTGGAGGAGATAAGTGGGTGTTAATGTAGTCATTAATGGATGAAGTGGATGGTATGGAGGAAGTAGAGTTTCCATTTGTTGAAGGTGTTTTGGAGGGTGCATTTGGTGCACTAGGAGATGAACATTGAGGTGGTGGAGATGGAGTGGTGTTGTCTTCATTTGTAAGATCAATGAAGAGTTGTTTGGGTGGAATGATGACAAGTTTTTATTTCTTGGCATTGTTTGAATAAGTGGTTCTTGGTGATGACATGATGATGTTTGATGAATGTTTGAGGATGATGGAATGTGAATTAAACATGCATGGGGATTATATAGTGGGAAAACATGTTTAGAAGTGGAATTAATTTGAAATTGTAATGTTATATTCCAAAATCAGTTTAGTTTTTAAGAGAAATGGTAGCTGGGACTAGCAAAAGGGATCACATGATGCAAAAGAAAATAGTGTAAAAACTGTTTCAGATGGCCGGTCCCCTTAAATGGAAGCCGGTCCCCTTAATTTTAAGGGGCCGCCCATCTGACGACCCAAAAACCAAAATTTTTCAAAAAAATTTCTGGAAAAATGTTGTGTTCTGTTTTGTATTTGCAGCAAGCACCATTTGGATATTTCACATTTGTTTTGGTTTATTATAAGCATACATGATATATATATATATATATATATATATATATATATATATATATATATATATATATATATATATATATATATATATATATATATATATATATAAGCTAATCATGCAAGTATATATATATATATATATATATATTAAGAGTTAAAGCATGCGTTCATAAGCATAAATAAAACATAAATAAGCAAGTTAACAACCTAATCGAGTGCACAAAACAATTATCCAAGAAAATAACAAGTTCTTCCGAATATATTTCGGACAAATAGCACACAAGATATAAAAATTAAATATTGTTCAACAAGCATAATCCAAGCATATCATTTCTTTTTCTTCCCGAAGATACCCTTCAAAGTCTTTCCGATAGATTTGAAGCCACCTCTAACTTCTTCGTGCAAGCTCTTTTGTCTTCTAAGCATCTCGGTAGTTCGTTCATGAAGCACTTCTTCGTTTTGATCACTAGGAGATGGGGTAGAATACTCGGGATAGTCAAGATCCTCTAAATTGTCAACGAACTCAGAAAACGAAGGGGTACTAGCATCATGGATGTTTTCCTCCTCATCGTCATCGTCTTGTCTTGAAGATGATCCATGAAAGCTATGACGACGAGATTTACCCTTGTCACTTCGAGTTCGTCGAGCTTGTTTTAGAGCGAGAGGACGTAAAGTGGGGTAGATGGACTCATAGATACTATTGTCAAGATCGGGGTAGTACTCGATAACATGACGATAGAGACGAGTGAGGAACATTCCATATGGAAGATTTGCTTTGGGAGTTTTTCTAGCACACTCAATCCGTTTGATAAAGAAGTAGGCCAAATTGTACGGCTTTTCGACAGCTATACAATACAACATGTGAGCAAGGCACGCCGGGAGATGGTCCCGGTGACCTCCAGTACCAAACGCATTCTCACGAATGAGTTCTTCCCAACGCTTCATGTGGGGGCTTAACTCCTTGAGGAGAAGTTGGTATGGAGAGATTTGAACGTTTTTGGATTTTATTTTTCGGCTTGTGGTGGCACGTTCCACACCAAGGATTTGACGAATTTCGTCGGGATGAGGAATTTCGTCGAGATAGGGACCGAAGGTTGGTCGATAGCGATTAAGAGATTCGAGGTCCCACTCGTTTGTGAAAACGGCTTGACCTCTAAAAGGAATTTGGAGGATATGACCAAATTGTTCGAGAGTTAGGGTGATAAATTCATTCTGAATCATGAAAGAGATGGTGATGAAACCAAGATCATTGGCTTGGACGGTGACTTGGCTATAGAAATCCATTATGAAGCGAGGAATGATAGATTCATTTATTTCATAAAGACAATTGAAGTTAATGCTTGTAAACACGCGATTTATGTAGTCGGATTGAGCAAAAGCAAGATCTACTACACGTCCTTCATGAACATTTCTATCTTCAATTTGACAATATATAAGTCCAATGGAAGGAGATGTGGTAGGGAGTTGGGAAACTTTAGGAATGTAATTTTTAGTGTGAGAAAGATCTTCGGTAGTTGCTTTTGGCATTTTCACCTAAACACATCAACAATACAAAAAATATATATATATATAAAGAAAGATAAAAGTATATGTATATTATTAAGGCTTATGTTGGAACGTAAACATACTTCGTTACTAATCCTAAGAAGTAGATTACCATGTTCCTTAATATTGTTTTTAACTCGTTCTAGATATACTTTACGATGTTTAATAAGTAGTTATGGACAAATCCAAACGCCCTTTTAAACATCGTAAAATATTATGAAATTTACTAGATTTACATTAGATTGTAAAACTAGCTATTTCTTGCGAGTTTCTTATGCATGTGATTTGTTTTTGAAAAAGATGGTTTGTATTTTTACTTAAAAATGTCATTTTTAGTAATAAACCAAACGCTTCCTTAACTATTGACTTATACCACTAGTATGTCAATATATATATATGAATTATATATCTTGACAAGTCCGATTAGCAATTTTTAGGTTTATAATTATAACAAAGTTTTATAAAAATTATAATGTCTAGGTTTCGATATTATTTGGACATAATCCAAACACCCCTATATCGTGAACCAATATAATTTTTCTTGGTCGAAAAATGTAATTTCAAGTTTTACAAGTTACAAAAGTATAATGTGATTAGTATTAACACGTTTTCAAATCATTATTCAACAATGAGTTTGCTAAAATTTTTGAAAAGGAGTGTATGAAGTTTTTCAAAAATTTTCGACAAGATAGTTTATAATTACTAGTTTCTAGTGTTGATTAATCATTCTATTCCTAGGGGAAGCATTTGGTTATGGAGTTTTAAGACTTAATTCGAAAGAAATTGTGAAATTGACGAATTTTATAAAACATGCATAATCATGAGTATGACCAAATAAGATGAAATTAGATGAAATGTGTTATGAAAAACTTACAATACGTAATGGTGATTGTGTTAGATGAATTTGCCCTTTGCGAATTAACCCGAATTATGTGATTTGGAAGTGATTTGAGATGTTTCTGGGTTTTGGTTTTTGATGAGTGTGTAAATACTCATCATTTTGAGTCAAATCTAAGCTGCAAAACGATAAAAAATACTCAAAAACGCACCAAAATGCGAAGAAAATCCCAAAGATCGTACTTTATATGTTTCTTATGCAAAACGAGTAAAAACAAACGGAAAACGAACAAAAGTTACATAAATGGCAGTTTCAGTCCCCCGACTTTCAAAATTTTACAAAACTAGTCCCTGGTAAATCATTTTCAAAGAAAAGTCAACCCTTGCTCTTTAAAAGTCAAAATAAATCGCAAATGATCTTTGGGTAAAATGTTTTCAAAAGATTGCAAACCAAACCTTTGAAATTTCACAATTGGCATGTTTGGTCCCTGCACTTTGCAAATTTGGCAGTTTTGGTCCTTGGGCGTTTTAAATGAAAAATTTATAAATCAAGGCCCTTAAGGAATTATAAAATGGCAAGTGTGGTCCTTGGTTGAGTTTCAGAAGATTGGCAAATCTGGTCCGTGAAATTTAGAAAATAACAAACTTGGTCCTTGTGTTTACAACTAATACCAAACGGACAAAATTCTTAACCAAACCCCGTTTTACCCAGCCCATGTTTTAACAAAATCTGTCCAAGCCCAACTCCACCTAAAGCCCACCCAATAATCCCTACAACCCAAATACCCATCTCAAGCCCACCCCCCTTTCTCCCCTGCTACGTTTAATACCATCACTACAACCCTAACCCTAAAAACATATTAAACGTATTCCTCCATCTCCTCCCCCACCCACTCAAACCTGTTAAATAAAATAACACCACCAAGCCCCCCCGTGATCACATCCAGCCAACGAAACCATCACCATCCCTCCCATCACCCTCAAACCCACTCCCCAATCCCACTAATCCCACTCAAACCCATACCTAACACCCACGTCCATTCACAGAAAGACACGCTGGAAATCCACACCTTGTTTTGGCGCCATGAAGAGATTCAAAGGTTGGATGGTACTTCTACAAATTGCACGGCTGGGATTTAATGTCAAGAAAAGAAGATGAAGCTTTGCCCTAATTCCAGAGATAAAGAAGCACAAGAGGGAGCATTCTCGTACCTACCACTTCCTAGATTGTTAGTATAAATAGAGGAAAATGTAAGCCCTTGAGGCATCTCTTAATCTTTGTATCTTTTCTGTTTAAGTTAGTATTCTCATTGTACTTTCAAATTTCAAGTAATTCCAGTTTTAATTCAAGCTTCAAGCAAAATTTCAGTTCAAGTTTTTTTTTTTTTCTGTTACTATTTTAATTTCCCTATAACTTTGTTTGCTTTCCTTTAATTAATCAGTTTTTAAGTCATTAAAAGTAAGTTGAAAACTCAGAAAAAAAACAAAAGAGAAAAAAAAAAAAAAAAAAAAAAAACTCAAAAAACAAAGACATGAAGAATCATGGAAGTAGCAGCAGCAGACATAAGTTGGAAGCATGGTTTAGAGCCTAGGGAGGCATTTAGGTGTTCTGGTTTTGTGTTCTCAGTTAGCTACAAGCTTGGAGGACAAGTAAGAATTTGTGTCAATTTGTCCTATATTTTGAGTAATTCATACATGCTATCCTAGGATTGTTACTTACTGTTTTTTTAAGTTTGTTTTAGCCTATTATAGAGTAATTAGTATATTTCTAGTGTCGATTTAACCATTAGCTGTGATAATCATAAAATCAGTTAGGAGTGTTTGGTTTAGTTTAAAGTTCCTAGTAGATGTTATTCTTGGCGCTCAGAGTTTTTACAATTTTCAAATCAAACCTGATGGGTCAATTGTTGATGAAATGTGGTGAAGTTTGTTGATTTTAGGACCTTGACAGCCCATTGACTTAAATCAAAAAGAAAATTTAGATTTGAAAAGGATTTGATCATAGAAAAAGAGCTTCGAAGTGGACTGCTTGAACATTTTACTGCACTGAACCCAACACCCATTTTTTTTTACCCATTTGTTATTTAATAATGATCTGATAGGCTGGAATTGTGGTGCTGTGGGAAGTTTGTTAGGGTACCTTGTTGAAACTGAAATTTGTTCGGCTTACTAGCTTGTTTTTCAACCCATTTCTGCCCCTCGAAAATTGTAATTTAGACCATTGCTGCTACTTAAAACTTGTTCGTAGGCTGAGTTAGTGGATTTTGCTGCTATTGTCCAACTCAGTCTACTGGGTTGGTTGATTCATGATTTTTATTTAATCTGCATTGATACTTGTGTTGTTACTTGTTGTTATTAGTTTAGTTGTGTTTGTTATAATCTATTTTGGTCCATTAGCTTACTCGGGTTGGTCTAATGCTCACTAGGTTGGGTTTAAATTTCAAAAGTTCATCTTAAACCATGAAACACCAACTGTTGAGGACAAAAGCTCGTAAAAGGCTGTTTTGAGCTTTTTCATAAAAGTGTTTGCATAAAAAGTTCTTGCTTTTAGTTGTGTTAAAGTTTTGTGAAAAGAAAAAGAAAATAAAAAAAAATGGTTAGCAAAAAAAAAATGTGTTTGATGGGAATCGAACCCAGGACCTCACGCTTACAAACAACACAACAACACAACACTCATACCAGCGTGCCCTTGGGTCTTTGTTGTTAATATTGCTTCCTTAAGTCTTTTAAAGTGTATTTTTTTCTTTTTACCTTATAAGCTTGTTCAACTATTGTTGCTTATTATAGCTTATCTATTGTAGTTTTTTGTGATCTTATATTTTTCTCAAGTTAGTATTAGTACAACACAATTTCCAAAAATTTTTCAGATTTTTCTCATAAATCTAAGTATTTTTTATAATTTAATTTCTTTAAAATAGAACTTTATTCGTAATAAATAGAATTTTAGTCGTAAAATTAATTTTCTTTTTCCTAAAAATTACTTTTGTCTTTTAGTATGTTAGAAAATTATTTGTAAACCCATAAGACCTTTTTAACTTAAAACTCGCGTTTTATTTTGCGCGCTCGCGTGATTTTTAAATAAACGTCGCGTTTTTAATTTAGTTTACGTTTTAGGATTCCCGATACCTAATTATGATTTCCCGTAGTGTTTTAGGTATTTCTTAGTTAGTTAGTTGCCTTAGGTTAATTACTTTTACATTCGCTCGTTAATTTTCATATTCGTTAGTTTAACGTATCATAAAACCAAATAACCTTTCCAATCATACAAGATTTTAATCCAAATCTCACTCGAAGCTTTCCATTCACACCTCATTGGGGTACGACCCGGGAAATCACTTCCCGGTCTCACAATTTGAATATCACTTTCACAAGTTTTGCGGGTAATCGTTTTCCTAAACGGTTTACTCGTATTACTTCACGATTATTTGTCTCACGACAAATTGATGATATTTTGATAAAATTGTTGTTTGCACACACCAAAACACAACGAATCAAATGGCGCCGCTGCCGGGGAGGCTGTGTGTCGAAAGTCTCGATAAGGTTTAGACGATTAGTCTTGTAGAACCTTCGCAAGAAGTTACGCTTTTATAAAACGTATAAAAAACCAAAAATATTTTTCTTTTGTTTCTAGTATATGTATTATATCTATATAAGATAAAGAAAAACACAAAAAGATTTTCTCGTTTCATTGTTTAATAAATAGAAGTTAAAATCTTACCACCGCAAACCAAGGCAGAACACCTACCAACTGGGGGTGTGACCATAATAAGTTCCCAAACAAAAGATCAAAACTTGTCTTTGTATCACTTGCGTTTTGGAAAACTTTTAAACGAGAAACACACTTTAAGAGGAGTCGAAACGGTATGTGGCGATCCAACGAACTTCGCCCAGTGAGAGATCCATTCTTCTCTCCCGCTCCTTTGTGCGTTTTTCCTTAGAAGTTGACCTTGCGTTCTTGATTATTGGTTTAAGTTCTCCTTGTCTTTAAAGTGGTATTGTTTTAATTGATATTTTTGTGGTGCATGCGCACACGTTCGTCTACGTCAACGAGTCCTTTGCAATCGGTTAATAACATTCCGAGAAGGCGTAATCGACGACGTACCAATCAAATAGTCGAACCCGAGCTTCGTACTATTCCCATCATGGCGGCCGAGCCCACCATGAATGAGCTTCTCCAAGCACCCATCGAGGGTTACGGAGATGCTATCATCATTCCAGCCATCGTGGCTGACAATTTCGAACTTAAGACGGGGTTGATTAACTTAGTCACCTCGCGTCAATTCTATGGTTTCTTGAGGGACGATCCTCAAGATCACATTCGATGGTTCAACAAAATCACGTCAACCATCAAATGCAAAAATGTCCCTGAGGAAGCCATCAAACTTCTTCTCTTCCCGTTTTCCCTCGATGGGGCTGCCAAAAATTGGCTAGACAAACAACCCCCTCGATCGATTGAAACGTGGGAGGATTTGGTCAAGAAGTTTGTGAACGAATTCTTTCCTCCATCTAAAACCACCGCCCTCAAGAATGAGATCATGAAATTCACTCAAAAGTTTGATGAATCATTCGGAGAGGCATGGGATCGTTACAAGGACATGCTTCGTAAATGTCCTCATCACGGTTTTTCCGAGTTGATGCAACTCGACACTTTCTATAATGGTGTGAGCCAAGTCGATCAAGACTCTCTTAATGCCTCCGCGGGAGGCAACTTCTTGAATCGAACCACCAAAGATGCTTTGATGATCATTGAAAACAAATCTAAGGTCCGCATTCCACGAAGCAAATCGGTTGTTTCACAAATTAATGTTGGTCCTTCTTCCTCATCACCCGTGGCTCAATCTAGCACCGATGCTAGACTTGACAAGCTCACGGAAGCTATTCATGCTTTGGTTCTCACCAAAACAAAGAAAGTCTCTTCTCAACCTGCTGAAGTCAAAAAGGTTGATACTTGTGTTACTTGTGGTGGTCCACACGCTTACTACAATTGTACTGCCACCGATGGCAATCCATTTGAAGTCAATGCAATAGTCGGTAATTCCAATCAAGGAGGTAACCAATACCGCCCTCAAATGGAACAAAATTACCGTACTAACAATCAAAGTGGTCCACCCGGTTTTTCTCAACCCAACAATCCAAATAGATTCAATCAAAATCAACAACAAAGAAACCCGAATGTTCAAAACCAATTTCAAGCCCCTATGAACCAATATCAAAATCAAGGGGGAAATTACAACCAAGGTTCTCAAAATCAAGGAAACTTGAATAGAAACCAAGGTTATGGTAATTTCAATCAAGGAAACAATTTTCATGGTAATCAAAACCATGGAAATTTTCAAAATCAAGGTTTCAATCAAAACAACCGAGCTCAAAACTTTCCTCAAAATCAAAACGTTGCTCAACCTCAATCATCAACCGATGAGTTGTTGAAGCAATTTATGAAAGCTCAAGAAGAAACTAATAGGTTGTTGATCGGTCAGATTTCTGAACTTAAGAAGTCTTCAAATGATCAACCTTCGGGATCGGGAACGCTACCAAGCAACACGATCGCCAACCCGAAGGGCGATGTAAAGGCGATCACAACTCGTAGTGGAGTTTCTTATGATGGACCCACGGTTCCTACTACCTCATCTTCTTCTCCTCCCAAGGTAGTGGAACGTGAACACGAGGCTACAAAGGACAAGGTGCAAATCACAAGTACACGAAGTACCGCACACGTCCAACCTCATGTTGTCCCAAAAACCAAATCAAAACCGGGAATTGTTTTTGAACCATCGGAAAATCCCGTTCAACAAAAAGCTTCAATACCATATCCTTCGCGGTTAAATGATCAAAGACTCCGCGAGCAAACTAATGATCAAATGAAGAAATTTCTTGAAATTTTTCAAAAATTACACTTCGACATTAGTTTCGCGGATGCTCTTCTCTATATGCCCAAGTTTGCTTCCACTTTCAAGAGTCTTCTAAGTAACAAAGAGAAACTATTTGAACTCACCAAAACTCGTTTGAATGAAAATTGTTCGGCGGTTCTCCTAAAGAAACTTCCCGAAAAATTAGGAGACCCAGGAAAATTTCTCATTCCATGTGATTTCCAAAAGCTTGTGGAATGCTTTGCCTTGGCCGATCTTGGCGCTAGCATAAACCTCATGCCTTTCTCTATTTGGCAAAAAACTTTCACTTCCCGAGCTTACACCAACACGAATGACTCTCGAATTAGCAACCCGTTCGGTTGCAACTCTGAAGGGTATTGCTGAAGATGTCTTTGTGAAGGTTGGCAAGTTCTATTTTCCTGCCGACTTCGTAGTCGTCGATTTTGATGCCGATCCTCGTGTCCCCCTTATTTTGGGAAGACCATTCTTAAAAATGGCTCGTGCATTAATCGACGTCTTCGAAGGAGAAATGACTCTTAGAGTTGGCGATGAGAAATTGATCATAAACATCGAAAACACTTCTAAGGATCTTCTCGGCCTTGAAAGAGAAACTTGATGTCATCGATTTTGCATGCGATGACCATATTGAAGAAGTGTTAAGTGTGCAAGGATCAATCAATTCTTCCATTGATGTCTCTCCCCCTCTCTTACTCCATTTTTGGGAGGTGACTTCATTTTGGAAGAAATCGAAGCTTGTTTGTCGTGTGATTCTCATGTTGATTATAATTCAATCAATCCCGAGGAAGATTTACTTCTCCTCGAGAAGTTGCTCAATGATGATCCTTCATCTCTTCCTCCAAAAGAACTTCATAATGTGGAAGTCAAAGATATTGAAAAAACTGATGACTTTCCCGATGTCGAACTCAAGGAACTTCCGCCTCATCTCGAGTACGCGTTTTTGGAGGGTGACGATAAGTTCCCCGTCATAATCGCTAAAGACTTGAATGAGGAAAACAAAACCGCTCTTCTCAAGGTTTTAAAATCCCACAAGCGAGCCATTGCTTGGAGTCTTTCCGACATCAAGGGTATTAACCCGGAATTTTGTATGCACAAAATTTTGATGGAGGATGACTATAAACCGGCGGTTCAACAACAAAGAAGGGTAAATCCTAAGATTCATGAGGTCATCAAGCAAGAGGTCATTAAACTTCTTGATGCCGGTTTGATTTACCCTATTTCGGATAGTCCTTGGGTGAGTCCCGTTCATTGTGTACCCAAGAAGGGTGGCATAACGGTTGTAAAAAATGATGATAACGAGTTGATTCCAACTCGATTGGTGACGGGTTGGCGCGTTTGCATTGATTATCGAAAATTAAACGACGCCACCTGTAAAGACCACTTTCCATTACCTTTCATGGATCAAATGCTCGAAAGATTGGCGGGAAACGAATACTATTGTTTTCTTGACGGTTTTTCGGGTTATTTCCAAATTCCCATCGATCCTCAAGATCAAGAAAAACCGACTTTTACGTGCCCATACGGAACATTTGCTTATCGACGCATGCCTTTTGGCTTATGCAATGCTCCGGGCACATTTCAAATATGCATGATGGCCATTTTTCACGACATGATCGAGAAAACAATGGAGGTCTTCATGGATGATTTTTCGGTCATTGGGAATTCATTCGAATCATGTCTCGCCAATTTAGACAAAATGCTTCAAAGGTGCGAAGACACCAACCTTAGTCTAAATTGGGAGAAAAGTCATTTCATGGTCAAGGAAGGAATTGTCCTTGGCCATAAGATTTCCAAGAGTGGGATTGAGGTTGATAAAGCTAAAATCGACGTCATTGCTAGACTCCCTCCTCCCACTACTGTTAAAGGTGTTCGGAGTTTCCTGGGTCATGCCGGCTTCTATCGTAGATTCATTCAAGATTTCTCGAAGATAGCTAGGCCTATGACCCGACTTCTTGAAAAAGAAACTCCATTTTTCTTCTCCGATGAGTGCATCGAAGCTTTTCAAACTCTCAAGAAAAAGCTTACCGAGGCACCCATTCTAGTTGCCCCCGATTGGGACCTACCTTTCGAACTCATGTGTGATGCAAGTGACTTTGCAATGGGTGCGGTCTTGGGGCAACGAAAAACCAAGCACTTTCAGCCGATTCATTATGCAAGCAAAACCTTGACCGAAGCTCAAGCTCATTACACCACAACGGAAAAAGAATTACTTGCCGTGGTGTATGCTTTTGAGAAGTTTCGGCCATATTTGATCTTAACTAAGTGCATAGTGTACACGGACCACTCGGCTCTAAAATATCTCTTTGCCAAGCAAGACGCAAAGCCGAGATTGCTCCGTTGGGTTCTCCTCCTACAGGAATTTGATATCATAATTCGTGATAAAAAAGGAGCTGAGAACCTCGCTGCTGACCATCTTTCCCGATTGGAGAATCCTCATCAAGGAGTTCTCGAGAAAAAGGAAATAAACGAAATGTTTCCTCTCGAGACACTCAATGTGATTTCCTCTCGTGGTGATTCTAGTACCCCATGGTTTGCCGAGTTTGCAAACTACCATGTGGGGAACTTCGTTGTCAAAGGGATGTCGTCCCACCAAAAGAGCAAGTTTTTCAAAGATGTCACTCACTACTTTTGGGACGACCCCTACCTGTTTAAAATTTGTGCGGATCAGGTTATTCGAAGGTGTGTTCATGGCCAAGAAGCCATGGAAATCCTAAAGGCTTGTCATAATGGACCCACCGGGGGACATCATGGCCCGAACTACGCCGCTCGAAAAGTCTTTGAGTCCGGTTTTTATTGGCCCTCCATTTATAAAGACGCCCATGACCTAGTCAAATCTTGTGACTCGTGTCAACGTCAAGGAAAGATCACACAACGGGATGAAATGCCTCAAAACGTCATCCAAGTGTGTGAAATCTTTGATGTTTGGGGCATAGACTTTATGGGGCCGTTCCCTTCTTCACGAGGGAACAAGTACATACTCGTGGCCGTTGACTACTTGTCAAAATGGGTCGAAGCAAAAGCTCTCCCAACCAACGATGCCTGAGTAGTTGTCAAGTTTTTGAAATCGTTATTCTCAATGTTTGGAACTCCCCGCGCTATCATAAGCGATCGCGGTACTCACTTTTGCAACGAACAATTTGCAAAGGTCATGCTCAAGTATGGTGTCACTCACCGACTTGCCACCGCCTATCACCCAAAAACGAGTGGGCAAGTGGAGGTTTCAAACCGAGGTTGGAAAAGAATTCTTGAAAGAACCGTAGGCGAAAACCGTGCCTCTTGGTCGGATAAGGTAGACGACGCTCTATGGGCCTTTCGCACGGCTTATAAAACACCCATCGGGTGTACTCCTTATAAGCTCGTGTATGGAAAAGCTTGTCATCTACCGATTGAGCTCGAGCACAAAGCTTATTGGGCTTTGAAGAATGCTAATTTTGATCTTAAATCCGCGGGTGATCAGAGGAAAGTTCAACTCAATGAACTCAATGAACTTCGTGATCAAGCTTACGAAAACTCTTTAATCTATAAAGAGAAAACCAAAAAGATCCATGACTCCAAAATTAAGAACCGCGTTTTCAACGTTGGTGACCGAGTCCTTCTTTTTAACTCTCGATTAAAGATCTTTTCGGGTAAGCTTAAAACCCGCTGGACCGGACCTTTCACCGTTGCCAAAGTTTATCCTTATGGTACCGTCGAATTATCTCAAGACGAAGGTCCCAATTTCAAAGTAAATGGGCATCGGTTGAAACACTATTTTGGAGGGGACATACCACCTATTGTCCCGGACCTCCAAACTTTCCCCATGGACCAATGAATTCGGGGATCGAGTCAAGCTAGCGACTCGATAAACAAAAACAAGTAACAACAAACATGGGTTTTCACCTGTGTATCTGATTTCCTTCTATTTTCGAACACCCTAGTGTGGGGGAGTGGCCACCCCCCGCAGCTACTTGAGATGTACATATCTATTAAAAAAAAGTGTGTTTGAATACATAAAGTGAAAAATACAAATGACATTCCCACAGTTAGCTTTTAATATTCTCGTCTTTCATTCAAAATTTCGGCATAATCGCCGGGACTTTGAATATTGAGGACAATATTCAACTTTAAGTGTGGGGGAGGGGAAAATTCTAGCGAATTTTATCAAAATATACCGTCTAGTACCCCGTTTTTGGCCAAAATTTTTCAAAATTTTTTCACTTTATTTCAAAATTTTTGTGGTTATCAATTCGCCGTGTCTAAACGACAAAAGGATTGGCTAATCCAGGAGCAAACGGCTCTTGGTAAAGATATATCAAACCCGTTGATGGCTTGCAATTTTCCAAAAATTGTATGGTTCCTCAACTCCCCATTATCCTCAAAAGCTAATGAGTTGGCTAGCCCGCAAGATTATGGCTTGTGGTAAAGGCCGTGGAAAATCCATAATTGGTAATCAGCTCACCAAGATGTTGATTATTCCATCAAGAGTTGGCTAGTCCAGGAGCAAACGGCTCCTGGTAAAGAAAAATCAAATCCGTTGAAAGCTGGTGGTTTGCTCAAAATCACACGGCTATCAGGTGTGCCACAGTTCTTACACCTGGCTACTCCAGAAGTGATGGCTTTTGGTAAAGAGACTTAAAATCCATTAATTTTTCTCAAAAAGATTGCTAGGGACTAGCAATAGTTTAGTGTGGGGGATTGATGAGTGTGTAAATACTCATCATTTTGAGTCAAATCTAAGCTGCAAAACGATCAAAAATACTCAAAAACGCACCAAAATGCGAAGAAAATCTCAAAGATCGTACTTTATATGTTTCTTATGCAAAACGAGTAAAAACAAACGGAAAACGAACAAAAGTTACATAAATGGCAGTTTCTGTCCCCCGACTTTCAAAATTTTACAAAACTAGTCCCTGGTAAATCATTTTCAAAGAAAAGTCAACCCTTGCTCTTTAAAAGTCAAAATAAATCGCAAATGATCTTTGGGTAAAATGTTTTCAAAAGATTGCAAACCAAACCTTTGAAATTTCACAATTGGCATGTTTGGTCCCTGCACTTTGCAAATTTGGCAGTTTTGGTCCTTGGGCATTTTAAATGAAAAATTTATAAATCAAGGCCCTTAAGGAATTATAAAATGGCAAGTGTGGTCCTTGGTTGAGTTTCAGAAGATTGGCAAATCTGGTCCGTCAAATTTAGAAAATAACAAACTTGGTCCTTGTGTTTACAACTAATACCAAACGGACAAAATTCTTAACCAAACCCCGTTTTACCCAGCCCATGTTTTAACAAAATCTGTCCAAGCCCAACTCCACCTAAAGCCCACCCAATAATCCCTACAACCCAAATACCCATCTCAAGCCCACCCCCTTTCTCCCCTGCTACGTTTAATACCATCACTACAACCCTAACCCTAAAAACATATTAAACGTATTCCTCCATCTCCTCCCCCACCCACTCAAACCTGTTAAATAAAATAACACCACCAAGCCCCCCCGTGATCACATCCAGCCAACGAAACCATCACCATCCCTCCCATCACCCTCAAACCCACTCCCCAATCCCACTAATCCCACTCAAACCAATACCTAACACCCACGTCCATTCACAGAAAGACACGCTGGAAATCCACACCTTGTTTTGGCGCAATGAAGAGATTCAAAGGTTGGATGGTACTTCTACAAATTGCACGGCTGGGATTTAATGTCAAGAAAAGAAGATGAAGCTTTGCCCTAATTCCAGAGATAAAGAAGCACAAGAGGGAGCATTCTCGTACCTACCACTTCCTAGATTGTTAGTATAAATAGAGGAAAATGTAAGCCCTTGAGGCATCTCTTAATCTTTGTATCTTTTCTATTTAAGTTAGTATTCTCATTGTACTTTCAAATTTCAAGTAATTCCAGTTTTAATTCAAGCTTCAAGCAAAATTTCAATTCAAGTTTTTTTTTTCTGTTACTATTTTAATTTCCCTATAACTTTGTTTGCTTTCCTTTAATTAATCAGTTTTTAAGTCATTAAAAGTAAGTTGAAAACTCAGAAAAAAAACAAAAGAGAAAAACAAAAAAAAAAAAAACTAAAAAAAAAAAGACATGAAGAATCATGGAAGTAGCAGCAGCAGACATAAGTTGGAAGCATGGTTTAGAGCCTAGGGAGGCATTTAGGTGTTCTGGTTTTGTGTTCTCAGTTAGCTACAAGCTTGGAGGACAAGTAAGAATTTGTGTCAATTTGTCCTATATTTTGAGTAATTCATACATGCTATCCTAGGATTGTTACTTACTGTTTCTTTAAGTTTGTTTTAGCCTATTATAGAGTAATTAGTATATTTCTAGTGTCGATTTAACCATTAGCTGTGATAATCATAAAATCAGTTAGGAGTGTTTGGTTTAGTTTAAAGTTCCTAGTAGATGTTATTCTTGGCGCTCAGAGTTTTTACAATTTTCAAATCAAACCTGATGGGTCAATTGTTGATGAAATGTGGTGAAGTTTGTTGATTTTAGGACCTTGACAGCCCATTGACTTAAATCAAAAAGAAAATTTAGATTTGAAAAGGATTTGATCATAGAAAAAGAGCTTCGAAGTGGACTGCTTGAACATTTTACTGCACTGAACCCAGCACCCATTTTTTTTACCCATTTGTTATTTAATAATGATCTGATAGGCTGGAATTGTGGTGCTGTGGGAAGTTTGTTAGGGTACCTTGTTGAAACTGAAATTTGTTCGGCTTACTAGCTTGTTTTTCAACCCATTTCTGCCCCTCGAAAATTGTAATTTAGACCATTGCTGCTACTTAAAACTTGTTCGTAGGCTGAGTTAGTGGATTTTACTGCTATTGTCCAACTCAGTCTACTGGGTTGGTTGATTCATGATTTTTATTTAATCTGCATTGATACTTGTGTTGTTACTTGTTGTTATTAGTTTAGTTGTGTTTGTTATTATCTATTTTGGTCCATTAGCTTACTCAGGTTGGTCTAATGCTCACTAGGTTGGGTTTAAATTTCAAAAGTTCATCTTAAACCATGAAACACCAACTGTTGAGGACAAAAGCTCGTAAAAGGCTGTTTTGAGCTTTTTCATAAAAGTGTTTGCATAAAAAGTTCTTGCTTTTAGTTGTGTTAAAGTTTTGTGAAAAGAAAAAGAAAATAAAAAAAAATGGTTAGCAAAAAAAATGTGTTTGATGGGAATCGAACCCAGGACCTCACGCTTACAAACAACACAACAACACAACACTCATACCAGCGTGCCCTTGGGTCTTTGTTGTTAATATTGCTTCCTTAAGTCTTTTAAAGTGTATTTTTTTCTTTTTACCTTATAAGCTTGTTCAACTGTTGTGGCTTATTATAGCTTATCTATTGTAGTTTTTTGTGATCTTATATTTTTCTCAAGTTAGTATTAGTACAACACAATTTCCAAAAATTTTTCAGATTTTTCTCATAAATCTAAGTATTTTTTATAATTTAATTTCTTTAAAATAGAACTTAATTCGTAATAAATAGAATTTTAGTCGTAAAATTAATTTTCTTTTTCCTAAAAATTACTTTTGTCTTTTAGTATGTTAGAAAATTATTTGTAAACCCGTAAGACCTTTTTAACTTAAAACTCGCGTTTTATTTTGCGCGCTCGCGTGATTTTTAAATAAACGTCGCGTTTTTAATTTAGTTTACGTTTTAGGATTCCCGATACCTAATTATGATTTCCCGTAGTGTTTTAGGTATTTCTTAGTTAGTTAGTTGCCTTAGGTTAATTACTTTTACATTCGCTCGTTAATTTTCATATTCGTTAGTTTAACGTATCATAAAACTAAATAACCTTTCCAATCATACAAGATTTTAATCCAAATCTCACTCGAAGCTTTCCATTCACACCTCGTTGGGGTACGACCCGGGAAATCACTTCCCGGTCTCACAATTTGAATATCACTTTCACAAGTTTTGCGGGGTAATCGTTTTCCTAAATGGTTTACTCGTATTACTTCACGATTATTTGTCTCATGACAAATTGTTGATATTTTGATAAAATTGTTGTTTGCACACACCAAAACACAACGAATCAGTTTTCATCACAGCAGAACCAGGGGAAGGAGAGTATGAAAAAGTGGAATGTTTGGTAAAAGGAACAAAGGGAAAAACGGGTTTGAGCTATCAGATGGCCGGCCCCCTTAAACATTAAGGGGGCCGCCCTTTATTTGGCTGCCGGTCCCCTTAAACATTAAGGGGGCCGCCCTCCAAAATTTGATTTTTGTGATTTTGGTTTCTGGAAAGAACAAGAAAATATTTATATGTATGTATTAGATTTATATTTAATCAAAAATACATTGGAGGGTATTCGCACGAAAGGAATTACTTGACACTTTTACTTGACATTTTGCCAATTAAATTTTCTTGATTATTTCGGATGAAATTTATCAAGTTGTCAAGTACACGAGAAAGTTGTGGAAGGTTCATAAGTATATGTATATATATATATATGTATGTAGTATGGGCTTATAAGACGAGAATAAAGGAGGGAGACGTATGCAACGGAAGCCGGGAGTTTGTTTCATCCATAGATTTTTCGACTCATCTCTCTTCATCAGCATGAGTGTTGTTGAACATTAAGGTTCAATAAGGCAAATGGGGAAAAGAAAAGGTTCGTAAACGAACAATTTCTAGTTCTAGAAAATCAACAAATGAATTTTCTAGGTTATAAGATCCTAGATATAGCTAAGTGTATATATATGTGTGTGTATATATATATATATATATATATATATATATATATATATATATATAGTATAAGTAAATAAGTATATATATGTATAGAAATAAAAACCAGAGGGAATAATGAACCAATCAAAATCACATAAAAACTAGATACTAAACTAAGCATGCATTTGTTAACAAGGAAATAAAAGGAAATGTGTACCTTTCGTCTTCAATGCGTTTAACTTCAAAATCTTCAAGGGAAAGTCCGAACAAGGGGTGACATCAAAGATTTCCATGTTTGAATGGTGAAAATTTTTACGTTGGTCCCCATTGTCTCATTTGACAAAAGTTATTTGTCCCGAACATGTTTTGTATTTGACTTGGGTGCATATATGGTGGAAACATTCCCCATGGATTGAAGTTCCACATTTGTTGATTATTGTTAAAGTTTCGTCTATTTTGGTTTACTCTTGGTTGAGGTGTTTTAGGTCTAGGGTAAGAATTATTCGGTTTCCTAGGTGGTGGAGTTTTAGATCTTGTTTTCGTTTTGGGCGATCCTACTTCGGTTTTTAAAGATGGTTTATAAAACGGTTTTATTTCTTCATTACTAGCTAGAGGTATTTTCTTATCATTTATGAGTATATACTTAGGACTAGATTTTGAAGGTTTTAGTTCCTTAAGTTCGCTTTCAAATTTAACATTTTTAACTACACTTGTTGAGGCTTCGGTTGAGTTAAAACCTAGACCGGTTTTATCTCCGGATATTCTTTGAATACTTATAATTTACTAAGTGAGTTACTACTATTTTCAAATTTATCAAGTTTACAAATTTCTTCCTTAAGTTTGTTGTTTTCATTTCTAAGCTCTTGACATGATTTACATTCTTCAAAAGTTTCTTTACCTTTTTCAAGTTGATGTATTTTAATTTTTAGTTCAAGTACTTCATTTTCTAATTGGTTGTTTATATATTTTAGTGATTTGTTTTTAGCCATAACTTGTTGTCCTAGTTTGCATAATCTATTGTATTCACTATCTAAATCTTTTTCATCTAATGATAGATTTTCATCACTAAAATATTCGGTTTCGGAACATACCTCACTTGATGTTTTAGCCATGAGACACTTTTCTTCCTTTGTTGTTTCTTTCTCATCTTCATCGCTATCACTCCAAGCACCTCCAACAAACGCTCTTTGATTTTGATCTCTTGTCATCATTGGACATTTTCCAATAAGGTGATTCGGATCACCACACTTGAAACATTTTCTCTCATTCTTGCTATACTTGTCATCATTATTCTTTTGAGATGTTCTTCTTTCATCGTGTGGTTGTCTAACGAATCTTCCTCGCCTTTTGAAGAATTTCTTGAAATCTCTTACGGCCATGGCATATTCTTCGTCTTCGCTTTCGGAAGATGAGCTATCTTCGTTGTTGGATTCCTTTCTAGCTTTCAAGGCGATTGACTTGCTTTGCTCTCGTTTCCCTTTAACCATTTCGGAGTCCTTCTTTATTATTGCTTCGTAGACTTTTAAATTGCCAATTAATTCATCAAGTTGTAGTGTTGACAAATTCTTTGATTCTTCAATAGCCGTCACTTTAGCTCGCCATTTTGGGTGAAGAGCTCTAAGAAACTTCCTAACAAAACTCTTACTAGAGAAATTCTCATCAAGTGCTTTTAAACTTGTGATGATAGTGTTAAATCTAGCAAACGCATTATCAATTGATTCCTCTTTCGGAATCGTGAATTGCTCATATTGTTGAACAAGTAGATCTATTTTGTTATCTTTGACTTGATTATTACCTTGGTGGGTTATTAATAAAGAATTCCAAATTTCTTTTGCGGTTTCACACATGAAGATCCTTTCGTACTCTTTACGTGGTAACGCATTGTAAATAACCATTTTTGCTTCATTATTTTTAGTAAGTTTTCTTTTTAAATCATCATTTTGTTTTTCAAAGGGTACGATTTCATCTTTCTTAGTTTCAGGGTAATTTTGAATAGGTAAAAAATCACCATTGGTAATAATATGCCAAAGATCTAGATCTTTTGATTTCACATAAGTTTCGAATCGATTTTTCCAATATAAAAATCCATCACTTTCAAATAGTGGTGGTCTTTGCATAGATTGCCCTTCTAAATATTTTTCAGATTCCATAGATCGTTACAAGTTTTAAAATACAATATATTTTAAAGATTTTGTTAAATGTGGCTCCTGATACCAATTGTGGAAAACTAGAAGGGGGGGTCGAATAGTTTTACGTCATTTTAAATTTATTAACACAAGTTTGTTTTAAAAACTTCGATTCTAATTTATGTGAACTCAATACTTGCACTATATGAACAATTGTATAGTAACTTAACTAACAAAGCTAATATAGTAAAGGTAAATAAATAAGTAATGAGAAGAGTTGGAAAGATCAAACCACAACACAATGATTTATAGTGGTTCGGCTACAAGGACACCTTCCTTGTTCCTACTCCACTCCCCGAGTCACCTACTCGAGAGTTTTCTTCAGTATGTCAACAAACTCCCTTTTGGCGGAGAAAACCTTACACACCAATAAACACACCACAACAACTTCACAACTTGATCACTACTTCTACACAACTTCTTCACACCAATATCCTACACACCAATCTTCTTCACACCTATCTTCTACACACCAATCTTCTACACACCAATCTTCTACTTCACACCAATCTTCACAACTAACTTACTTCACTACTAATCAACTTCTACTTCCTACACAACTTCTATATCTTCTAAACAATATATAACAAGCACAACACAATATTCACAAATGAATGTATATATACACTATGCACAACTACTCTTCAACACTTCTTGAACTTGGTTGTAGAAAGAGTGTTCTTCTTTTGCACTTTGGATGAGAATGGATGATGAGGGATTGAATCACTTGAAACAAGGATTAATATACAAATGATCAAAGGGTTTTAGAGGATGTTTAGAGAGTTATAGATCTGAAAATTTCGTGCAAAAGGTGAGGAAAAAATCCAGGTTTAAGGTGGTATTTATAGGCAAAAGATTCTGACAGAGGAGCGTGGCCGGTCCCCTTAAATCAAGGCCGGTCCCCTTAATTTTAAGGCGACCGCCCCTTATAATTAAGGGGGCCGCCCAGCTGAAACGGCCAGAATCTTTGTCTTTTAGTGGGGAAAGTTTATTTGGTGAAAAACTAACTGATTTTGGTTAAACATTTGAATTCATATATTTAGTATGAATAAAACATTTTTCTTTATTACCAAAAGTGTTTTTCAAAAAATATATAATATGTTTATATAATTAAATAAACTTTGTGTTAGTTAATTAAATACCCCTTTGATCATGAGATGTATTAAGCACTTGTTTATCCATACCTTAAGTGATTAAGTTGGATATAGTGGTATAAACTAGCTTAATACTTGTTTACGTAATAATTATACGATTGGCGATTTTACATTTTGTGATCGTCAAAATATAGAGATATCGAAAGATATGAATAACGTTTTCACACATTATTTATGTCAACAATAAAGCTAATTAAACTAGTGGTGTGAACAATAATAGGGAAAGTTGTGTTTACCTAGGTTTCATTACTCCCTAGATATCTTTTACAGGTTGATAGTTTGTTACAATTGCATGGATGACGGGTCGTATTCCTTAATACTAGTCGTAGCGCCATGTACAATATTCCCTAACTCTATAGGATCCTACTTCACTCCTATGTCGAGCCGTTAGAAGCTCCTAACATGGGATCATTAGAAGTCTCCTACGCATTAAATACAACCAAAAATCATAGTACACCTCTGATCATGTGGTCACACCCCCAAAATCGGGTCCAGCGGAAGCATACATGTAGCTGGGGTGTAACTCAATTGATATCACAACATAAGTACAAAAATGGTTTTCAATTTAATGATTTAGAATAAAATCGTTTAATCAAAAATGTTGAATTTACATCATTAAAAGTAGTGCGGAAGTAGGCCCTTAAATAGTTTAAAATGGTCCCCATATAAATAATCAGAGTCTTCTATGACCATGCCATGCCCTGCCAAAACCTCCTGTAGCGTGCCATAACTTAATACCTGAAAATACATGCTAAAGTGTCAACACGAGGTTGGTGAGTTCATAGAGTTTGTTTAATAAATAATGCCTATAGAGAAAAGATCGCCCAGCAAAGGCATTGTAAATCCACTCAGTTGCAAGTCCCGCCATAAGAGACTTGTAACCTGTGTGTTTACAACCCACTGCCCAATATGTTAAAGTCTACGTGAACAAAAGTAATACTAGTATCCAAATTCCCAGATAAATATAGCAAAACGGCTATATAACTAATTCAGTCAACGAGGTTATATAAACAATGCTGACAATGTCGTCAGATAAATAATGCTGACAATGTCGCCAGATAAATAATACTGACAATGAGGCCAGATAAATAATGCTGACAATGTCGCCAGATAAATAATACTGACAATGAGGTCATATAAAATAAGTAATAATGTTTAAGAGACAAGTCACATGAAATACAGGTAATCAAGCATACCAATGAAATGTAGGTAATCAACCAGGTAAGCAAGGAATGCTTTTAAGTAAAAAGAGCATGTATTCTCCCCCAAAGAGTTTGCAAAATAATTAAAAAGTAGGGGCTATGACTCACCTGGTGCGATAGCTACGACGACAAAAGTGGATACACTGAAATGAGGCACGATCTCTAACCGCAACCTAATATGAGTAATAACGATCTACCTTAGATCATGACGTGATGAAATGAATGCATGTGCACATGATGCCTATACCACTCGTAACTTGGAAATACTAGTTATTGTCAATGTTAGCATTAAAAGTGACGATCATTATTGAGTCAAACAGTTAGTTAAATATATTCATGTAATAGTTAGTAAATGCTAGTTTATTAAGTTTATGTGCATTATTCATGCTTGTATAAAGTCTAAGGGCTAGTTATGTAATATGGTCAAAGATATGTGAAGCCCTAGACTACAAGTATAAATACCCATGTAAGGCCTCTCTTAGAGGTTGGTTCTCTTGGTAATATCAAAGTTATTCATTTCACATACAAGAGTTCCCATTCCTCTCTCTTCTCTCTATCTCTCTCTCTACTTATCTCTTCTATTCTCAATATAACTTGTGTTAGATATTCAAAGCAAGGGTCCTAACAAGTGGTATCAAGAGCCTAACAATGATTTAGGAGGGTTGAGGGTTTGTTATTTTCGTGTTTTTAAGCTTTTTATCACGAATTTATTATCAAAAATTCTTACTTTTCTTGTTTTTTTTTGGTTTTTAACACTTTTTTGACTACAAACTAGTGTTATAAACCTTCTCTAACAAGAAAGTTTAAATCTTTTTGAAAAATTCTTGCTTAAAAAACTCGATTTGGTTCTTGTACTTGTTTTCTAAATCACGAAAAAGTTTCATAAAAATCATCAAGTTTTGAACTTTCTTCAAGTTTTGGTGTTTTTTAGCCTAGAAGTACAAGAATCTTGGATTGCAAAAGTCATTTGGGTGTGCTTTAAGCTTATTCTCAAAACTGTCAACATTTCGAAAATTTAGTGTTTTTTCGAAATCACATTTTGCCAAGTTTTCGAGAACACAAGAAAAGGCTCCGTTTGTGCTCACCGTTGGATACTCGGTATTTTCTCTCTTGTATAAGAAAGAAATTACTTCGATTTTCGGGCTAAATTTCGAAATTGTATAATTTCGAAATTTCTTGTGAAATTGGGTTTTCGAAAAAGTCATAATTTTCGAGAACATCAGATTTATCGAGAACTTCATAGATTTTCGAGAACTTCAGATATTATCGAGATCTTGGAATTTATCGAGAATTTTCAATTTTTTCGAGAACTTCAGAGATTTTCGAGAACATCATAACTTATCGAGATCCTTAGTTTTCGAGATCTTCGGTTATCGAGAACCTGAGTTTCGCAAACCCTAAGTTTCGAGAACTTCAACTTTCGCAATCCAAGTTTCAAAATTAGAAGTTTCGAAATTCAAGAGTTTCGCAATCTTTCTAAAGTTTCGAAATCACCTAAAATTTTCGAGAACCTACCTAAGTTTCGAAATTTTTGAAGATCAAACACACCTCCTATTTCGTTGGAAAGATCCATTCGTCTACACAAGTATTAAAAAAAAAAAAATTATTTTTTACAGGAGATTAAACGTTCAGTTTTTACGCGAGATTCAAAGTTTGGCATAACGTTGAAAATTTCGGCCGAAAATTCAAATTTTTAGGCCAAAATTCAAAAATTTCGGTAAAATTTGGCGCAAAAATTTTCAAAACTCAAATTTTTCTGGTAACCTTAAAATTGTATTTCTTTGCGTTTTTCAAATTTTGAGAAATAAAATTTTTGTATTCATTTTTTGGAGGGAAAATTTGAAATCACAAAAAAATTCAACCGAGAACGTTTTTCAAAATTCGCCAAAAACATCTAATCTTCTACAACAACCTTTGTTATCTTAAAAGATCCTAAGATTAACTTTATCACATATCGTTAAACAATGGAACAAGAGCAAAATGAAAGAGAGACACAAGTAAGGACAAAGCCCGCAATGCACTCCAAAGAAAATTGTTTAATACATTTTGAACCAGTTAAGCATCACTGTGTGGCTCTCTCAGAAGCACGTCAACCATTATTTGGTTTATCCTTTCATAGAACTTTTGAGACACTCTTCGGATCTGAAATGGACTTTGTTACCTTCACAAGGAATCTTCAAAACAACATAGTTCAACTCGAAAAGCAAATTGAACAGGGAAGTGATTGCATGGTAGGATTTAGAGAGCTCAAGACACAGTTAAAAGGGTTCATGACCATGGATTTTAGAGCGTTTAAGAATTCTTGGGATTATGAATCATCAAGCAGTTTATGGAAAAAATACTTCACTAGCATAGAAGTTGAAGTCTTTAGCAATCAATTGCTTAATCATATGTACAGACTGGAAACAGTGCTTAATGCAAGATCACTTCATCTGATGGAGATGCAGAAAAAGAAGAGGGATTCTAATGAAAAAGAAAGAAGCACTTCAAAGAATGAGATTGCGAAGCTAAAACGGGAAAAAGAGCAGAAGGAAAGAGATATGCAGTTAAAGGAAACTGAGGTGATTGAAAAAGAGACAGAGAAAGATGTTCAAAATGACGAGGAAATAGTCAATGAGGGTGATGCATCAGATGTCAGTTTGGTTTTCACAGGCAATGATTCATCTTCAGAACAGCAGGTTGAAAGCAGCAGTCCTAGCTATGATTCGGATGCTGATGGTACTCAAAGGAATGAAGCTGTTTGGGACACCGAAGATAATCATATCAGACCTTCATCAGACACAGAGATATTTACTAAGGTACTACATTCAAACAATAATGATGTTGTGTTTGATAATGTGTTTGCTCATAATCAGACACATCCTGAGCATTCTGAGTCTATTAGTGACACATATGTGGAGGAACAAAATGATAGCAATATCACTTTTGATACTCCAGATATGGATCCTAATAGAGGTGAGCCTGCCCAGGATGGATCTTCTTATGAACAAGATCGTGCCTTATTTGCTTCTTTAATCGATAATTTCAAACATGAACTTGAAAAGTGCAAAGAGGACAATCGTGAAGCTAAGCAAACGAATGTCTCATTGACAAAAGAGCTTGAGAGATTTAAAGAAATGGAAAAAGGTTTTCAAAATGTAACAAAAAGAAAAGCTGAACTTGAATTTGAAAACTCAAACCTTAAATCTCAAGCTCAAAAGTTTGAAATGTATGGAGAGTCTGTCAAACCACTTTTAAAAAGAAATGAAGAACTTGAAGTTGGTTATAGAGAAGCTGTTCTTCGTGAAAAACGTTCCATTCAAAATCTGGATACTCAAATGGTTGTTAACAACAGAAAGGTTCAAGCGCTTTTAAAAGAGAACAATGATTTAAAAAGTGAAAATTCAAAGCTTCAGAAAACAACATCAAATTTTGAGATTGTAAACACAAAACTTGAGAATGAAAACAAAGAGTTTGTGAAACGAACAAACGATCTTGAAAACAAACTTCGAAAATTGGGACAGACTTCTCAGACATTCAACATGCTGCCTACTAAAGATGAGGAGGTTGAGAAACAAACATCTGGAATTGGTTTTGAAAATAATGCTAATGTGGAAAAAGAAAAACCTTGTTTTTTAAACAAAGTGCAAAAGTTAACACCTATTTTGTATAACGCTAATGATATGGGAAAAGAATTGTCAGATGATCTTTTGTTTGAATCTCAAGATATTCTAAAATCTGAAGAGGAAAAACGTTTGAAAGTAAAACAAACAAAAAACCCACTCTCGTATCACGGCTTTGTGTATGGTGGTCTACAAATGACAGATTTTCCAAAAGCACCTTTCAAAAGAAAAGACACAAATGTGAGAAGATTTTTCAAAGAAGCTCAACTTGCTACTTATGATGCTACGTTATGGCAAAATAAAGCAAGGAAACAATTTTGTAATCTTAAACATCACATTGAGCATACGTTAAAGGCCATTTGGTTTAAGCAAGTAGACATCGATCGCAGTATTTTCTCTTATCCTCTTTCATCAGATGAACGCCTTAAGATTGAAGTCAAAAAGATTTTGAAAAATGAGATTGAACCTCATGTGAAAAATCTCAACTTAAGTTTTGAGTACTTTGAAAAACATCTTGTCACTGAAATGAGAGAAGATTTAAAGTATGTTCATTTTCTTGAAGACGAATTTGATGAAAAATGCTTAATACTTGACATTCAAAAGGAATTTTTCACAAATCAAATAGAGTCGTTCAAGTCAGCATCTGTCAACCATGAGTATGAGAATGTGAATTTCGAACAAACATCTTCTTTGAAATCTGAAAATCTTTGTCTCAAAAAGAAAATCATCGAACTTTCAAAAGAAGCAGCTGATGTCAAAGAAGAATTGTCAAAAAGAACAGCTCAGTTTGAGAAACATCTTGCAAAACTTGAAGCACAAAGTATCTCTTTCCAACTTAAACTGCAAGAGAACAATGAGAAAAAGTTTTCGGAAAACTCTTCGACATCGGTGCTTAAAGGAAAAGAAAAGATTTTTGAAGAAAACTGTGATGATACGAAAATCAAGTTTGATCTTGATGAACTTGATACTAAAAATCTTGAATTGGAACATGCTGTGGCATCATTACAAAAAGAAAATGAGCATTTGAAACAGACTTACAAAAATTTGTTTGATTCAATCAAACGGTCAAAAGTTCAGAATCAAACTTCAAACAAATCTGACTCTCAGATCACACAAAATCATCTTTTTGAAAAAGAAAAATCTGTGCTTCAAAAGAAAATTGTTGAATTAGAAAAGATGATTTCTCAACAAACCAAGGATTTTGGTGATGCCAAAAATGATTTTTCAATTGAAACAGAAAAATATGAAAAATATTTTGCACATCTTGAAAATCAAAATGCTTCTTTACAAGAAAAACTGGCATCGTCAGATCATCTTTCTCTTCAAAAAGAATACAATGATATGAGAACGTCATACAATGCCTTAAAAGCTAAGTTTGATGTTCTTAACCGGTCAAAAGGTAAATATCAAGTTTCAAACGAGTCTAAACCACAAGTAAGTGTTTCAGAAAAGGTTTACACGGGTGAATCTTCAAAACCATTTTCTAAAAAGGTTTCTCAATTTACCACCTATTCTTTGCAAAAGGGAAGGAAATTTTCAAAAAGACCTATTTTTTCTGAAACATTTACTCCTCAAAAGGTTTCAAATGCAAGTGCTCACAAAGAAAAGAATCAAGGTTTTCAAACTCCATACTCTCGTTTTACTCCGGTAAAGCCAGTGTGGAAACCAAAGCAAAGCCGTTCAAAACATTTGAAATATTCATACTCTGAAATGCTTCCGCTACAACAAAGGAATGGCTATGCTTGGAAAAATCCTAATTCTGGAAGGTTTCCATTCATCTCAAAAACGTATTTTCAAAATGAAACGCCGAGTTTCAACAATGGATGGAAAACTTCTTCTTCAAGTTTTAAAACTCCAAGAGAGACACCGAGTTTCTCAAACAACTTTCAAAAGCAAAAGAGTTTCAAATCAACATTGATTCCACGAGCTTTATTTCAAAATGAAACACAGGTTTTCAGTCCTCGTTGGAATTCAACTTCTTTGTCTCGGATTGACACAACTTACAAATGGATTTCAAAATATGGTAACCCAGTTGGCGCCGTGCTTAAATGGGTTCTAAAAGTTGTTGTCTAATCCAAAATCATAATGGCTTGTAAGTACTTCAGCTTACAACCCGGGCTTCAAAAATGGCTTTCGTATACTTCAGTACGAAACCCGGACTTCAAAATGATGACTTCTTAGTATTTCAGCTAAGGACTCGTTCTTCAAAGAAAGGAAAGTGCTTAAATCAATTCAAAGGTTTTAAATATTTTTTGAGCACTTATCCTAAAAACATCATGGCTTATGCACACATGACAGTGTATAACCCGCGATTTTCAAAGAAAGGACCCTGTTGTACATTTATGTGCGACAATCCTGAAAGATAAGAAGACTTCTCTCCAAAAAGCTTATCAAAGTCTTCTTAAAATTTTTCAAAATGTTTCAAAAGGTTTTCAAAACCTTTTAGCTCAAGATATTACTCCCTCAAATCCTTAAATCGCTTAATTTAATCAAAATGTTCTATTTTTGAGGGGGAGTAATAAAAAGAAGTTCCAAAAAAAAAATCATGCTTAAAGGAAACTAATTCGGAATTTACAAACATCCGTTTCTCCCATAAGCTATCCAAAAAGAAAAGGTTTTAATCAATTGGTATCAAAAATACCATGGATATGCTATTTTTGAGGGGGAGAAGACGTGATTAAAATGTGATCGTCTTGAATCTCAAAAGAGCTCGACTCAGAAATGACCCAAGAATTGACGAAACAACAAAAGTTAGTAATCGAAAAGACTTGTCCTCGACGGGTAATAACATCAAGTTAGTTACTAGAGCTAGTTGTCACCTAAAAGCTGACAATGGAACTCTTTATCTAGCCACGTAAGCGTGTCTCGAAAAGGATTTGTCTTAGTAGAAATGTACCGTTTCGAGAAACTTTCTGTGGATATGACCAGGTCGGGTAATAACTTCAAGCTAGTCTAACTAGTGATGTAAGCGTGTCTCAAATCGGTTGTGTTCATTGAAAGTAGATCAATTCAAAAGTGCAAACTCCTCCTGCATGCGCAAATTTCCTAAAATATACATGAGCACATGTGAAGGGGGAGTCCTTCAAATGAAATGCAAAACTCTCGAAGTGTTAACAAAGTATGTTTTATTATTATAAACACTTTGAGAGATTTTCACAAATGGTTTGATGGCAACAATAGGATAGTCATGGAGTTATAAGGTGACTAAGGTTAGGAAAAACCGTCCTATGATCCGCCAGAGCCGGAGGGATCTACCCAAGGACAATTCCAATAGACTAGAATTAGAAGTCCTTAGGTATGATTTGAAAAAAGGAGAAAAGAATGAAAGGAGAAAGAAGGGGTTGAAGAATTAAAAAGAAAAGCAAATGAAAGGGTGAAAAGAAATAGCCCTCCATATGTTCAACCTTAGGGCAGACACCGGGTTCAACTCATATGCTACTGGTTGTTACTAAGGTGACACCGGTATTGAAGACAAGACATCATGGACCCAGTGACTCATTGCACTAAACCTTCTAGCCACTCAGGTATCTCTTAAAAGATATTTGTTTCATTCTCATGGGGAACCAGTGTAATCTATCGATCTGTCTCTTAGAGATGGTTGATATTGAAGTAGGAGACCCATCCCTAGTCTCCGCATAGGAAAACCAAATTATGCACTTATCGAGTCTAGAGCCATGAGATACATCAAAAGATCTCTTAGGATACACTTTCCTATAAATACACTTGTGTTCGCCAAAAAGGACACAAGTTGTAAGAGTCTTTATGAGATCTACGGATCTTGCCTTATCTATCATGATGGTTACTATGTCTCAAATGGTCTACAGTTGTGGGGTGATCTCCAGCAACTCACCTGAATCATTGATGTACTTCGGTGGATCTAGTAAGCCCTTTTCAGGGGTATCTGGTTCAGGAACGGCCTTGGCAAGGGTTAGAGAGAGTTTTCACACTATGCCGTTAACAATCTCTAAATTCCGAACCTGTAAGTACCGGATGCTTTATTGCTAACTGTTTTATGCAGGTACTGATGAATGTTCCTTGAAGAAAGACCGTTACCATCACTCAAAGATCCACATGCTCATACCCTGCAAAGCTCTCTTCAAAGATCAAAGCAAAGCAAAGTTCAGAACGTTTCTAAGTCAAAGTCAAAGAATCTACAAACCAAAGAAACAAAGATTAAAGTCAATGAAAAGAGAACTTCACAAGGATTCAAAGTCAAACAAAGTATGAGCATGTTGGAAAAGACGTAAAGATATCCATATTTGAAGATGATGATCAAAGGCAAGAAAGATCACAAAGCATGATTGGAACAAAGAAACTAGCAAAACTATTACACAAAGACTCAAAGTTCAAAAAGAACAAGCTTCAAAGATCAAAGATCAAGGTCACAAAAGAGAGATCTCAATGATCACCCTTAGGGGGAGATTGTTAGCATTAGAAGTGTTGATCATTTATGTAATCAAAGAGAGATCTCAATGATCGTCCCTTAGGGGGAGATTGTTAGCATTAAAAGTGACGATCATTATTGAGTTAAACAGTTAGTTAAATATATTCATGTAATAGTTAGTAAATGCTAGTTTATTAAGTTTATGTGTATTATTCATGCTTGTATAAAGTCTAAGGGCTAGTTATGTAATATGGTCAAAGATATGTGAAGCCCTAGACTACAAGTATAAATACCCATGTAAGGCCTCTCTTAGAGGTTGGTTCTCTTGGTAATATCAAAGTTATTCATTTCACATACAAGAGTTCCCATTCCTCTCTCTTCTCTCTATCTCTCTCTCTCTACTTATCTCTTCTATTCTCAATATAACTTGTGTTAGATATTCAAAGCAAGGGTCCTAACAGTCAAAGTAAAATAGTTTCCATACTTAGGAAAATAAGTCCAAATATAGAAGTATATAACTTGTCGTAGTATATCGTATAAAAATGTTAGTGTTATATTCCTCGTCTTGAAAACCTTAAAATAGCGTCTAGTAGTCGCGTAATAAACCTTGAGTCGTACGTATTTCGTTAGTTAAAAATAAACTCCTTGAATAAGAAATCTAGAAAATATGTCATTTAGTACGTAGTTATATTATTTTTCTAGTAGTGACAAAATATATATATAGTTTTGACGATGTTAAAACGCGTATAACTTGGTCGTTTTAAGCTCATTTTCCTCGTTCTTTATATCCACGGATTCGTTTTAGTATATACTAATATATTTTTGGTAGTTCGGCTCCTCTAGGTTACGTTTAACGCCTATATTTGCCCATCGAAAACTGTCAAACAGCATGCAGTTTTCAGAAAAATAGTTTTCGTCGTTTAAATTTACAAAAATCATATCTCCTTCGTTATAAGCTCTTTTTAATCCGTTCTTTCGCCAAAAGTTTCGTTTTTGAAAGTATTTTCTGAATCTTGGGTCAAAAATTAACCTTGAGTTCCTGAGTTTCCCACGTTTTCAAAATAGTAACAGTAGGTATATGTATATTTTCCAAAATCATTTTCCTAGTTTCAAACTTCATCCAAACCACTCTCAATCACCACAAAACTAGTCTAATCCTACCATACACCTTCTTAGGGTGTCATGGGTTCCTAAACTTCATAAACAAAGTAGATCTAACAAAGATCTAACAATAATCACTTCCTAAGGTTCAAAAGTTAAAAGTTTATAAAATAAAGTGGTATAAATGGCATATGCATGTAGATCTAGTATATATATCATATGGATCTTGTATAAACTTGGTAAAATTATAAAAATGAGTTTCATATACTTACTTGAAAGATTAAGGAGATTTTGATGAGAAATACTTAAGTAAACCTTGAGTTTATCTTTCAAAACTCAAAAAGGTAAACAATCTAAGCTTGCTAAATTACTAGATCTTGGAGAAATTATGGTTTGTTCTTGTTTCTTGATCTAGGCCGATCCACACACAAAAGGAGAAGAGAAAAAAATGAGGTTTTTGCTAGTTGTTTTGATGTGTTAAATGAGAAGTGTGATGGAAAGGAGTATATATATTAAATAGAAGATATTTTTGGTCCAAGTCAATGGTCATAGGGGGGGGGGGGGGGGGGGGCGGCAACCATGGAAGAAAGGAGCAAAATAAGGAAAACGTTGGTGGCTAATAAAAGCTTATGTCCCCCATGTGTAAGATTTAGTTGGTTTTGAGATGTATTAGGTGTTATCGGGTACCGAGTTAACTAAAAATAAATGTTAACGTGGCGAAATAAAATACGACGAAGTTGTAAAAGTTGTAAAATATTATTCCTGATGAGAATCGGGTGTTGAATAATTATTGAATTGAAATAACGCAAACCGACGGAGTAATAAGCTCCGACCGAAAAAATGTAGCCATTGGTTTCAAAACACCGGGTCAATTAATAATATAATTTTTATATTATTAAAATGAATATAAAAATATATTGTGATCATAGTCGGGAGTGTCGGACGTGTTAGTCACATTATTGATCGTTTGTTAACGTTTACATAGAAATAATTATACGTAAAAGTTAATTATACCAAAAGTATTAATTTAATTATCCTACGAGTGGAATAGTATGCAAGTGCCGAAATGATGATATGCGGACTATTTCTAGTCTGTATGAGATGTCCCAAATGATAAAGCATGAATTCGCTCCTGAACCAATACGGTTACGCGAATTTGAATACTCGTAAACTAAATTTACGATGACATGAGTAATGCACGTGAATAGTGGTTTTCTCTCGGAAATGAATAGTGTCAAGTGAATAGTAAAATTTCTGAATGTTTATCGGAATGTCAAATTGACCTCAAAAACGATGAATAGTGATCGATGAATAGTAAATGGTGAATAGTAACTTGTGAATAGTAAATTGTCGAGGGTTGGAAAATGACCGGAAATTACGAGTTGTGACACATGTTTCTTAAGACGTTCAAGCATGTCACCAATGGAAGTCTGCCAGTTTTCTTAAGCCTAACATCGAATACAATCATCCATACCAACTAAACAAACAATCAACCCATAATTTACATCTAGGTTTCACTACATCTAAGCAAACACACAAGAGATCTAGCCAAGCATGTTAAATTCAAGACAAGTGTAAGATATATTCAAACAACACATAGACATATTGAATGAATTGAAAGAGTACTTATCTCAATTGAACATGAAAGGTTTCAAAGGGTAAAAACCCTTGAAAAAGCTGTAATATTCGGACTAGGGTTTCTCTCCAAAGTTACACCCTAATGAATGAAAATTGCAAAACTATATATAGATTTTACAGGGTGACGGCGTCGAGAAGGAAATTCTGACGCTGTCAACTCGTCGCCCATAATGAAATCGGATTGCCTAGATCCACTTTTGACGCCGTCATGTGCAATACTACTCTGGGCCGTCACTCACATTTAGACCATGACGCCCTATGGTGACGCCGTCATGTCCCTAGTGCAAAACTCTTCTGGATCGTCACGGGCTTTATCCACTTCCACCTCTTGTATTACTCTTGACGCCGTCACTTGAGAACTCTTGACGCCGTCAGGTACTGTTCCCAGCAAGGAAAATTAAGACTATGTCGTTTTCTTCACTTTTATGCTCCAAAAACGTCCAAAATGCTTCCTTTTCGAGAATTCACTCCAAAAGTACCTAAAATGACAAAAGGAACGATTTAGGGCATTATTTGATCAAATAAAGTCGAATCCAGGCTAAAATGACCCCTAAAAACGGTTCATTTTTCGCCTCATCACCTATCATGGCCTCCTTAATAGTCACTCATGCATTAAATACAACCAATAAAACTGTAGTACACATCCGATTACGTTTCTTAAGACGTTCAAGCCAGTTACCGTATAGGGGATTTAGCCAGTTTTCTTAAGCCTAACACTAATCAATCAACCAAACAATCAATAACAACTCAACAATCAATAATCAACAACTAGGTTTCATTAGATCTAAGCAAACACTAACAAATCTAAGCTAGCATGTTAAAGAAAAGAAAAGATAAACAATCAATCAAACAACACATAGACATATTAAATGATTAAAAGGAAGACTTATCTTTAATTAAACATGAAAGAAAAGATGGCTTGAAATCCTAAAGTAGCTGTGAAATTCGTCTAGGGTTTCTTGCTAAAAGGTTCCACCCCTTTAATGAATGAAAAACGAAAAATATATATAGATATACAAGTCTGACGGCGTCAGGTTTTAGCCTCTGACACTGTCGGGTAGCCGTGTCTTAGGGTTTCGTATCACCCAAGAGATCTCTGACGCCGTCCTATTATAAATGTTCTGGGCCGTCTCGTGTTGAGTTAAAGGGAGACGACCTTGCTCCAAATACACCTAACGCCGTCAGGTGTTATTCTGACAAATTCTTCTAGGGCATCTAGTGTAAAAATCCATGGCTTCTTGTCAAAAGGTGACGGCGTCAGCTCCAAAGCGTGACGCCGTCAGGTGTAAAAACCTGACTTTCTTACTTTTCTTGTTTTCTTCATTCTTGAGCATAAAAACGTCCGAAAAGCTCCAAAATGCTCCATTTTCCAGAATTCATGTCCCAAGTACCTTGTAGGATCTACCCTTGATAGATCTTGAGCCAAGGGATCGATGGCTTACTAATGTAATCACTAGCAAAACTATATGGACAATCTCTGTGAGCTTGTATCTATTGCGGAATATAAATACAAACAATATACTAAAAACTTTGATCCTCTATGGATCAATTTATTATTCACTAAGAATGTTTTTGATACGTACATAATACAATGACCTTGGGTTCCTTTTATACTATAAGAAACCCTAACCTCTTTTACAAGAAATGTATATTCAATAAACTCTAGAAGATATTCTACATATCTTATCCTAAAATAACAAACTCTTATCTACGGGTTAACTATATCCGCAGAAACCAATGCATCAGCAAAATCCAGATCATCAGCAGAATCCATATAAGCTTCAGCAGAATCCTGTCAGCAGTATCTATATGCTGACTTCGATAATTCCTTACAATCCTCCCCTAATCTTGAAGTTGACATGGTTAACTCCAAGATTCTTGATAGATCTTTAACTCCTAGAAGAAGAGGATTGAGCATGAACTTCAGCAGCAAAGAATCTTTATCAGCAACATCTCTATGATCAACAAAAACTTGAAATCTCCATTCTTTGCAGCAACAAATGACAAAAGGTACATCAAAACATAAGTTTCATACTATTCTCATCACTTCCAGGTGTGTTAACTCACGTGAGAGGTGAATCATTGAAAATAATGGATTTGATGTCTCTTTACCAATAGCCATTACTACTGGAGTAGCCAAATGTTTTAGTTCACAAACTTTGGTACACTGATAACCATATGATTTTTAGCAAATCATCAGCTATAAATAGATTTGAGATGTCTTTACCTGTACCCATTTGCTCAGGACTAGTCAATTATGTGGTTGATTAAATCACCTTGGTAAATTGAATACCAAATATGGTTTTCCACTACCTTTACCACAAACCATACACTTGTGGGCTAACCAATTATTTGGAATCTAAAAGGAAAAATCCATGGTCAATTGACAACCATCCAACTCTCAGCTGTTAAGCATGGGTGAGTTGAGAACCCAATAGTTTTTAGCAAACTATTACAGCTATCAACAGATTTGACTTGTCTTTACCAAAGCTGTACCCTTTGGACTAGCCAACTTTCTGATGGAATAGTCAACATCATGGTAAGTTGATAACCAGATAAGGTGAGGTGAATAACCAACACCAAAACCTGCATACAACACACAAAATACTATACAAATCTGTTAGTTTTTTTTTTCTTTTTTTTACTAAACATAAAGAAAGAAAATAAACATACAAAAATATACAATACCATTATCCAATCAGCTCAGAGAAGTCTCAAGATGAATACCATGCTGAGCCTCCAATTCCATTTTAACCAGAAGACTTCTTCTTATTGCTCTAACAAGTTGTTCAGCATGATGCATATCATTCCCAATCATATCAGGAGGAACAGTTAATTTCACCTCCAGCATTTGCTTCATAACATCTATAGTGATTGGATATATCACATCTCCCCAAATGTATAAGGTTTTACCAGTAGTAGTGAAGATCATATGAACATCAGGGAGAGGAAAATATTTCCAATAATCTACTACCCAATCCTTTTGACCCTTCCAAGCATGAAATCCCTTGCCCACATAAGTAGAAGAATCACACAGTACATATAAATCTCCAACTAGAAACATTCCAATTCCTTCAGGCTTATGAGATTTATAGTGATCTGTAACCCAGCCATACAATGAAATGATGTCCTGTCTATCCACCATGTGTAAAATTTCAATAAGAAAAGTGAAATGCTTTGTAGAACCATCTTGTCTATGAAGCACATTGACCTGTCCTTGACCCACTGATGACTCAATAAGCTCACATCTAACAACCTTTTCCCAAACAACAGGGTCATCATCATTAGAATCAAACTCAATGAAAGTGCTATCTTCTGCTGGCATGGCAAGACCTTTAGGAGCCTTCGTCTTCTTGGCAACACTCTTCTTCCGAGTACCAGGAGTAGAAGGAGAAGAAATATGTTTATCCAAATCAGCATGTATCTTTCTAGCAAGAACCTCAAATTCCTTCATTTCTTCAACCCTCTTAGCCTCAGCATCATATTCTTTAGCTTGCAACTATGCTGCTACCTGCTCACTTAGTTTTTGATTGGCAAGTTCCTGTTTAGATTTCTTTCTTGAAGGAAGATCTTGTTCAACCACAATAGATTTTCCTTTATCTAATTGAGTGGAAGTAGCATCAGCAGGAATAGAATGTTGATCAGAAGCACCAAGACAATCAATATGTGTGTTTGCTGATTCATCAGTAGAAACCACCTTAGGCATTGGATCAGCAGTTGTGTCTCTATCAGAAGGTTCTTGGACAGATGTCTCCTTTCTAGGTGAAGCCACATATTCTTTACCAGCAACAAAGAATGTTTCTCCTGACTTAGTTGCACTTGCAGGTACCTTTTCAGCAGAAACACCACTCATATCAACAGCAGCAGAATGGGAAGCATCAGTCTTTCTTTGATGTTCTGCCAAATACTTTCGCCTTACATAAAGCACCTTCTTAGCCTTGGGAGAGGATGTTTCAGCAGGTGAATCATTTTGTACATCCATAGCATCAGCAACATCATCCTGAGCACTCTCTAAAGTGGTGGTAGCAAGAAGATGAAGTCCTTCCAAGTCAATCTTATCAGAGCCCTCAGTAACTTCTTCATCTGATTCAACCACAACACCCTTCCTTCTCTTTGTCTTAAGTTGAGTTTCCAATTTCTTTACTTTCTTCACCAAGGTAACCACTGCCTTTCAAAGGGTTCTCTTAGTGTGCTTAAGATCTTTTTTCAATGTGTCCACCTTTTGCACATACCTGTTCAATAAAAGAGACAAGGAGGTGAGAGTAACAGGACCTTCAGCTCCACCTGCAAGGATATCTGAGGTATTGGGTGCATCATCAGTCCTGACAGGAGAATTATAAAATCCTGCATCTAGATCCACATTTTCCCCAGAAGAAGGTCTCAATGGACTTGGTGTGGCAAGTCTTGTTATCTGTGGAGAGTGGACAGGGTGGTCAGGGCCAGAAACCTCAAGTGCCACATGTTCATTAGGAACATCAAAACTAGTTGAGGGTATTGGTGTGGGAGGTCTAGGTGTGGATGGCCTTGGAGATAGAGGTGGTTGGGCATCAGCAGCAACTGATGCACTTGCATCAGGAGCAACTGAAGGACCCTCAGCAAAATCTACTGGTGCATTAGCATCAGCAGGTTCTTGACCACCAGCAGCTGCATTGCCATCAGACAACATAGCAGGGAGTAAAGGCCTATGGTCCCCATTATATTTTGTTTGCATAGAAGCAAATAATTTTCTAGACAACCTCTTTACAGGCATATGGGTAGTGTCATTGGTCTGAATACCTAAGATTATTTGAAGAAACCTATGATACATTAAAAATTTAAGTTTGGTATCCTTAACATTTTGAATCATTTCATCAAATATGTACTTAGAGAAATTAAAAGTTCTACCCTGAGATAAGCACACAATGGCAAGAGCAATAGCTGTGGAGAATTGGTCCCAACCTCCAGACTTAGAGCTCATACATTGAAGCAGAGTGTGTGTCAGAAATCTCCATTTAGGGCAAAATTGATTTTTGTACCAGACCTTCCCATTTCCAGCATATCCAACAGCCTGAAGACCCGCAAGAATATCCTCCTTAGGTACCTCATGTTCAGCACCTTCATCATCAAGCTGTAATTGAGCCCTAACCAAGGACTCTGTAACTACATATTCTTCCCCATCAATAGTAGCCACAATCTCCATTGGTCCTTCTTCAGCAGACCTCACTTGAGCCGTTTCCCAAAATTGGGTAACCAAAGATTCATATATAATGTCAGGGTATTGGGTTAAAGCAAAGTGAATCTTTGACCTTTGGAGAAACTCCATCATCTGAACATAATGAGCATCCCCTTTACCTCTATCTAAGAAAGCTTGTTTGTTGTGATCACCTTTGAATAACAGTTCTGCCATTGAATGATAAGAGAGAGTGGGTTTTGGATGCTGAGAGGTTTTGAAATGATTTTTGAGTTTATAAGGAGAGGTAATCAATTATTTGTGAGTGGGATTTGCACGTCTAGGTTATTTGAAGTAAAATTCCAAATGTGAAGTGTAATTGGCAAGAATTGTGGAAACAATCTTTGACCAATATTTGACTTTAATAAAATCCCAAAATAAAACATAAAACTGACTCATCAGCAGAAACCAAGTCAATCAGCAGGAATCATATGGTCAATCAGCAGAAACCTACTTAAATGTTGACTACGGTCAACCATTTCACCCATCAGCAGAAAAGATATGGTCCAATCAGCAGAAACACTCCATCAGAGGGAACCACTATTCAGTAAAAATCTCTTGTGTTAGTCAAACTTTCTTTCCCAAATAAATTTCAACCGCCTTACAGTAATGGTCAATAACTTCTTCTAAACACGAGGCATAACTTGGCTTATAAATAGGGGTAAAAATCCCCAAATCTCACCAATCACATTTGCAATCCAAATCCCTAATTACATAACCCTACATTTAAAAGCAACCATGAAATCCAAACCAAGTGTTATTAATATTTCTTCTGACTCCTCTGATTCATCTGAATCATTGACATCTCCACCACCATTCCAAGTTCCAACCAATCCGAGAGGTCTCACAAAGGAACAAACCAAGAAGAAGAAGCATGATGTGGGTGCATCAAGCAGAGGCCCTAATCCTTCAAGGTCCTCAGAATCTTCTAAGGATCCTAATCCTTGGATCACTTATCAACCACCACCGTGTGAGCTCGTATCACCCTTCATCTGTACCTCTTCCGATGAAGATGAAGATGACGATCTTTACAATCCCCCCTGAACACCGGAGAAACCCCAATCATCCCGTCCAAGACCGCCATCAAGGCCAAGAAGATCAAATCCTCCTCTGCCAAGGGCAAGAGAAGTGGTGATTGGGTTGCCTTGTCCCAAAAAATATGAGACTTTCACTAGGAACAAGAGCAAGAGCAAAGTTGCAGAGGTGATAGGGAAGGGAAAAGGGAAAGTAGAGTTGTGGTGTCAGGGGTGATAGGCTAGGTGTTTGGTTTATGATTGTTTTGCTTATTTAAGTATCATGTACCTTCACCCTTCTTGTACCTTTGATGATCATGAATACAACTTTGTTTCTTCTGTATTATCTCTTAATTAATCATCTGCCTTGTTTGAATGAAAGTTATTTAGCTCTTTTCAACTGATGAATACACATTCTACTGATATAAACACTATTGACAGAAAAACAGCAGGAACACATATCTAACTTCTTTTATGAATCATACTTCTGATATGTTTTAAGAGTATCAGCAGAAAGTCAATAGCACTTGGTCAATCCACAAGATAACTCATCCGTAGAATCTTATTTATGGTCAACTTGTTTAATCAGTAAATATCACAAACTCAACTACCTCCCATTAAGTTACATTAACTCTCATTAACTCCAAATCAGATCTATATAAAGAAGCCTTCAAGTCACAAGCTACCCAAATCAAATACACATTAGTTCCACACACACCAAATATCTTCCCAACAAAAGCAGTCATGAACCCCAAATCCAATGTTTTGAAATTTCTTCTGATTCAACAGCAGCATCTTCTGACTCTACCTATGATCTACCCCAAATCAAGAGAGCATATAACACCATAGATGAGGGACCTTCTAAGGTCAATTCATCTCCTGCTTCATCAGAGGAAACTCTGAATCCAACTCCACTAGCAGTTATTCTCCCATCATTTGCTCCAGTCACTGAGTTTCTCACTAGTGAGATGGAGAGAGTTGTAGCTGACATGAGAAAAATCTCAATCCCTGTGGAGCCTCAATCTTCCCAAAGAGGTAAAGGTCCACTAAAAGTTGTCCTAGGGCTTGCTGCTCCCAAATTGTGGGACAAAGATATGCAATCCAGAGGGGTCCACAAGAGAATGCCTGACCCCAAGGACAAGGACATGGGAAAGGGGAAGAGTAAGATGGAGTAGGATGTTGGATGTATAGGTTGTTGGGTAGGTCTCTTTTGCGGTTGTAATGTTGTTTATTAGTCTTGCTTGTACTCTTGAAACACTGTTGATGGAAGTACTTCTTGTAATGAATCTGAATAAAATTACTAGTTTCTGTTTTCTTCTTTTCTATTGATATGTGATATAGTGATCTTTGTCCATCAGCAGAAACAGAAACCTGCAAAACAAACACTAAAAACAGAACACAAAAGACACACTTATACAAATAATGGTTAGTCTAAATAAAATTAAACCTGCAAAACAAAGTTAGCAAACATAATCATAAAACTATACATAATTTACAACATCAATATCAATCCTCCCCAAAGGCATATGCCTCCTCTCAGGCTTATGCCTCCCCTTAAACACATCATTCAAGGGTTAACCATCCCAATGTGGACAACTAAGTGGTTAAACCTAGGTCCATCAAAAGCCTTTGTTAATAAATCAGCCACATTATCATCAGTATGAATTTTAAGCACCTGAATTAAATGTTTCTCATTTGCATCCCTTATAAAATGGTACCTAATTTCAATATGTTTAGTTCTTTGATGAAAGACTGGATTTTTAACAATTGAAATGGTACTTTGATTATCAATATAGATTTTAGTGTTCATGAAGTTGAACCCATAATCAAGCAGTTGATTTTGAATCCAAAGTACCTGACCACAACAGTTAGCAGTAGCAACATACTCTGCTTCAGTAGATGAGGTAGCCACAATGGTTTGTTTCTTGCACTGCCAAGAAATTAGCCTTCTGCCAAGGAATTGACAACCTCCTGTTGTGGATTTCCTATCCAAATTAGCTCTAGCATAATCACTGTCACTCTATGCCTCCAACACAAATGGTGATTCTCTTGGATACCAAAGACCTAACTTAGGTTGGCCTTTTAGATACTTGAAAATCTTCTTCACTGCATTTAGGTAGGAAGTCAATGGAGTGACTTGGTGTCTTGAACAAGTACTGACAGCAAAAGTGATGTCAGGTCTTGAGGCTGTTAGGTACATGAGTGAGCGAATCATGGATCTGTATAGATGAACATTGACAGCTTCATCTGGTTCATTCTGATTCTTAGGCTTGGAGGTTCATAGGGAGTAGTTGTAGTCCTCAATAGTTCAAAGTCAAACTTCTTCAAGATGTCTCTAACATATTTCTCCTAATGGATAAAGATCCCTTCAGGTTGTTGCTTGACTTGTAGCCCCAAGAAAAATGTCAGTTCCCCCATTGCACTCATTTGAAATTCACTCTTCATTAAATCTTCAAATTCCCCGCACCAGGCTTCTTTAGTGGAACCAAAGATGATATCATCCACATAGACTTGGACAAGAATGATATCCCTGGAATTCTTCTTGATGAAGAGAGTCTTATCTATAGCTCCTCTTCTATAGCCATGCTCCGAAAGAAATGTTGATAACCTTGCATACCAAGCTCTTGGTGCCTGATGAAGGCCATAGAGTGCTTTGACAACCTTGTATACCTTCTTTGGATTCTGTGGGTCTTCAAAACCTTTTGGCTGAGTGACATAAACTTCCTCTTCAATCTTGCTATAGAGAAAGGCACTCTTCACATCCATCTGATACACCACAAAACCCATGTATGAAGCAAAGGCCAGAAATAGCCTGATGGCCTCAACTCTAGCTATAGGTGCAAAAACTTCATCATAATCAATCCCTTCTTCTTGTCTAAAACCCTGATCAACCAATCTTGCTTTGTTTCTGACCACAATTCCTCTTGCATCCCTCTTGCATTTTAAAATCCATTTGGTCCCAATTGCAAATTTTCTTGCAGGCAGATCAACAAGTACCCATACATCTTGATTCTTGAACTGTTGCATCTCTTCCTGCATAGCCTCTACCCAACTAGGATTACTCAAGGCTTGTGTAATACTGGTTGGTTCAACTTGAGATAGGAAACAAGCAAACAAACAGTGTTGTTGATCCGAATGATTGTCTCTTTTCTGACTAGTAACATAGGTGAGAAAAGCACATTCTCTAAACCGTGTCTTTGTCACTGCACTTCAGGTTAGAACCATAGCATTGAGATCACTAAGGATGTTGGTTTGAGGATGAATGGTATTTATCCTCTTAGTGGGATTAGGGTTAACCTCAAGAGAAGTTTCAAGATTGGTCAGAGTTGGAGCAAAATCATCATCATAAGAAGCTGATTGGAAACTTCCAGCACTTTGTCTATGATTGCCAAGGTCTGAGGGGCTGGGAAACCTTGTAAAAAGTTCATCTCAACTGGTGGATGTAGCAGTAGAAACAGGTACAATAGCAGAAATGCCATCAGAAGTATTGGCATCAGCAGTAACAGGGGGTCCATCAGCAGAAACTATGTTTTAATCTTAAATCCTTACAAGCATTTTAATTTTAAATCTCTAACGATATTGCTCATTCACACCTCGTTGGGACATGACCCGGGTAATCACTTGCCCGGTCTCATATATATATATATATATATATATATATATATATATATATATATATATATATATATATATATATATATATATATATATATATATATATATATATATATATATATATATATATATATATATATATATATATATTGTTTTCACGAGTTTTTGCAAGTCGGTCTTTTCAAAAAGGTTGATTAGTAAATTTCACTCACGTCTACTTTTTATTTATTTGATGTACGTTTCACACGAAATCATATTTTGGTGCCGCTGCCGGGGAGGTTGTGTTGCGACAATATCGTTACGATTTTAACGATTAGTGACTTGTAGAACCTTCGTCAAGAAGTTATTGTTTTCAAAAATATAAAAAACACAAAAAATATTTTCCTTTTCTTTTGCATATATATATATATATATATATATATATATATATATATATATATATATATATATATATATATATATATATCATATAAAAAAATATAAACATTTTCCGTTTTTCTTGTTAAATAAAAATAAACATAAAAAACAACCATCGAGAAACATTTGATAGAATACTACCTAACTGGGGGTATGACCATTAATAAGTTCCCAAACCAAAGATTAAAACTTGCCTTTGTATCCCTTGTGAACTTGGTTCACTTTTGATTGAAAAAAGAGAGGTTCTAGGTAGGTTCTGACATTAAATTGCGAACCGAAGAAGAACGGGTAAGTAAGTAGTATTTATTGCTCACCTTTGTTCTTCCGCCACTCTAAGAATTTTTCATTCAAAGTAACCATTCGCTTGTGATTATTGGTTTAAGTTCCTTGTCTCGGTCTCGTTTTAATTGAGTTGTTTTTTGAAAAACCCAAAAGTATTTTCCTTCTCAATTTGTTTTTACAAAATGTTTTTCAAAAAATCCAAAAATATTCACCTTTACCCTCTTACCTTTTTGATTCTTTATCCCTTAACCTCTATAACCATTTGATTATTTTCTATGTCTTATCTACACCAACTTGGTTGTCAATGGTGTGGTGGCCCTCATAATGGTAGTAATTGTCCCAGTTGTGGCATGGTAGAGTCAGGAAACGGGTCTATCTATAACCAGACTCCCTATTCTTACCATGACACAACTGATTTATTCCATCAGCCCCCACACCAGGAGATACATACATATTCGTGTGAATTTTGTGGAGGTCCTCACCAAGGATTTGAGTGTCAAACCAGAAACACATTTGTCTATGAACAGTTTTCTGGTAACAATCAAAGTTTTGCAAGTGACCAATATCCATATTATTCACCGAATCAGTCACAACAACCATATTGTTGTGAGTACTGTGGAGGTCCACACTCTAGCTCCGATTGTCAAACAAGGAATCCATTTCCTTGTAACAATTATGACTATTCGTATCATGACCAATCTCCAAAGTGCCAAATGATTCAAACAACTCCTCAGAAAACTCAGCAAGACCTTTTTCTAAAGGCTCAGAGTTATTGAAAGAACTTAAGGAGGAGTTGACTAATACATCAGTTCAAAATGCACCAAGTTTTTCTTGTGTATATTATGGGGGTCCTCATGATGATTATCAATGTCAACCATACTATGAACCTCAACATTGTTCTAGTACTTCCGGTTTTGACAAATCCCCACCCCCACAATTGCCCATCATTCAATATTCACATGAGAAAACTATGGCAGAGTTATTGGCTGAAGAGCAGGCTGCTAAAATAAATTCCCAAATTGCCATTGAAAAATCTATTAGGGAATCAATTGACAAAGAAAAAGCAGCCAAATCTAGCTCTTATTTCCGTTTCATTCCTGTTGACAGTGATGATGAAGATACCCTCGATATTCTACAATTTTACAAAGATTCATCAAGTTCATCAGCTGCTATCACACCCGAAGATCCCACTAACTCTCTAAGTATGGGGGACGAGCATCTTAGCACTATTCCTGAAAAGGAATCGGACGAATTCATAAAGTCTAGTGTTGAGAACCTTGTCCCAATCCCAAGTGAGTCCAAGGGTATTCTTGATCATGTGTGTGATTTGCCTCCTCCTCTTGACTTTCCAAAAGATCATTTTGAGACTTTCTCCGATTTTAACAGTGAATATAGTGATGACGATTCTTTATCTTGTAAAGACATCGAATATGTTGATGCCTTACTTTCACATTCCGAGATCATCAACTTTGAAGAGGAAACCTATGAACTTATTCCAATTCTAAAGAAATCCGAGGAACCTTTTGATTTTCCTAATTCACTTTTAGGAATTTTCGATAAGACTTTAACGAATCCTTTATTTGATTTCGATTTTGAATTCGCTCTAAAAGAAGATAATCCTATCTTTGACATTTAGAATGAGGATTTGGATATTGTGAATGACTCGGAGGGAGACATGCTCTATGATAATTTGCTTAATGATAGAGTTATCCTTAATCTCTCTACTGACACATATGTGACCATTCCCTTTGAGGATCGCCATTATATTGATTTCACATATGTCGTCCGAGCTTTTCGTCCTTTCTTCACCTATACGGTGACTTGTCCTTTACTTCTCTCTTTCGGAAATGAAGACACCATTTTTGACCCCGGCATCTCCATTTATCATTTCTTAGTGCCGGATGTATCTCATCGGAGTGGAACTTTCACGAAATTCAATGATTATCCAACCATCTTGAATGAAAGGCCGATGAAGATTTTCTCTTCCACTTGCTTCCCCATTGACCAATGAATTCTGGGTCGAGTCAAGCTAGTGACTCGGTTAACAAAAACATTAGCATTGCATGGGTGACAACCCATGTTTCTGTCTTCTTTCTATTTTCTAATAAAGTAATGAGAAGGGGGCAACCTCTTCTGTATCTTGTGTTTTGTGATTGTTATGTATATGCAGGATTTTCCCCGGAGTATGAAGACTCTCGTGATCCTGTTTTGTCTTTTCTCCACTTGAGTATCATTCATCAGTGCCCAAAGAAATTTGGTATCCAAAAATCTTATTGACTAACGTTATCTTTTGGCATATTTCATAAATGGCCTTAGATGTTACGTAGGATGACCCTTACCTTTGAAGCATTGAGGACAATGTTTAACTTTAGTCTTGGGGGTATCTTCGATTTGATTTGACTTGCACTTTCATATAGCCGTTTACTCATGCAACCCCGTTTTTCCCGAAAAATTGAAAAAAAATGAAAAAATAATTAGAAAAGCACCAAAAAAATGAGAAATTTTTGAAAATTTTCGCAAAAATATAATAAGTTTTGACATCTTGTTTGACTTTCCGCTGGGTAGAGTAGGAATAGAAATTTTGACTTGACCGGGCGTGTTGAGCCCTAGCTTGTTCCCTTGACTCATTAGGCTAAGCATCCGTGGATCTCATTACTTGAGATTTTAAATTTGCGGAGAACGAGAAATGATAGAAAAGTCATTCGTGTGATTAGATGCTAGACGTAGAATAGTTGGATTTCTTTAGAGCTCATAATGGTTACTTGTAGTTCCTTGCTCCCGCAAGATTGAAAACCCAAAAATAAAATACTTAGAATTACGCGTTTTCAAAAGTTGTCTAAATTTCCGCTCACTTTATGTGTGGCATAAGTATTAAATGGGACTTGGATCCTTTATTCTGAAAGGCGTTTAGGTCTTGGAACTCCCCGTTTTGTTCTATGCCACATGAGGTTCATAAATAACACCATTAATGTGTAATAAATGCCAAAACTAGCTACAGTTCGACAAGCGGATCCTTGCATCCTTTGTTTTGAAAGGCGCTTAGGTCTGGGAGATTCACCGTGCAGCTCCGTATTTTTGAGGTAAAAGTTATATATAAAACCAAGTAATAAAAAAGTTGAAAAAATGAAAAATATAATAAATGTGGTGTGAATGTGTGAGCCTTTTGACTTAAAATTTAAACGATTTTTAAATCTGCCTAAATCTATCAGACTTTAAACCTATCGGAACAAAAATGAGAAATCATTTCTTTAACAAAGTCTAGATACAATAAGACTTGGGAGCAGGAATTCAGAATTAGCATTTATGAGTAGTGTTAGCATCTAATGACCTTTTTTGCTATGATTTTGTTTTTATGTTTAGCTTGGGAACTCGTGAAAAATCAGGGACGATGAATTCTATCCGTATGGACACTTTTCTCTGAGCTGTGTTTCTTACTCTGTGACCTTAAACGTTATTGAAAAATGGTGAAAGTCAACATCCCGTCACATAATAAGTAAAAAGTACATAAACAGTAGCGTAGAGAATAAATTTGAAAAACGGGGCATTTTCGGGAATAAATGATTTTTTTAATTTCTTTTGAACATCTTGCTATTCCTTCAACGTTAGTAAAAAGAGTTATGAAAATTATTTATCTCAAAGAGCGTGAATTGATCACATTGCGTGAGGACACGACAATACCTTAGTTTGGGGGATTTTGGTATGTGCTTATTCACACACCTTTTTCTGGCCAAGTTAAGACCAAAACGACCAAAAACTAACCGAAAATGCCAAAGATATTGTATTTTTGTGTTTGTGATCGTGCAGGAACGGATATTGCAAAAACAGGCATAATTGAGGTAAAAAAGACAAAAACGAGCACAAGATTTGGAAAATTGTCAAAAGCCGAAGCTTGGATGGGAAACGGAGCATAATGGAGCATTACCGGATCGACTCGACATATTTTTGAAGAAAAACGAAGAAAAAGAGTCAAAGACAAAATGTCAAGACCGAAGTCAAACCCGGGAATGTGACATTGAAGGGAGTGTGGAAAACCAAACCGAAACCTATAATCACCATTACCTTTTACCTAAACCCTAAATTTGCCGTTTTACCCCTCACCCGACACAAAATTAACAAAATACCCTTTTACCCCCGAAACTTAAATGCAAAATCATTTTTCAAAAACAAAACTCAAAACCTTTTTCCAAAAAAATCATTTTCAAAATAAAATCCCAAAATCAATTTTGTCAAAACTTTTCATTTAGTATTTTGTTAAAATTTTTATTTATTAATTTACCTATTATCTTTTATTATTATTATTATTATTATTATTATTATTATTATTATTATTATTATTATTATTATTATTATTATTATTATTATTATTATTATTATTATTATTATTATTATTATTATTATTATTATTATTATTGTTTAAAAAAAACTACAAAATTAATTTTTATCTACAAAAAACAGTTTTTATAAAATTACCTTATATTAATACTAATACTACCTAATCTTAAATCTAACATCAGGATCCTTAACCCAATCCAACATCATCCCACTTAAACCTACACACACCCTAAGTCCACCAACTTCCAGCCCACACAATCCAACCCATTCAACACACCTAACCCAAATCCACCACTAGTAAAAACCCTTCCCCCGTTTTTTTTACTCACAGTCAAACCAACACAGTCAAACTCACTTCATCTTCCTCCCTTCAACCCTATTACCCACCAGGCAATCCCCCTCCTTCACGCCTTAACCCTGCTACATGCCTCCCTCACCTCAAAACCCACCCTCTCCTCAAAAGCAACCCACTCCAAACTGGCAATCCTTGCCGCAATTTGGGCGCCAAATCAATTTTGATGGCTGAGATGATATCAAAGCAATCTAATGGCTGGAATTTGACTCAAAAGAAGCACAAATGGGATTTACATGTTCATTCACTCACAAAAAAAAGCACAATCAGAAGAGAACAAGATGGAGCCATGAACCCTAGTTTAGATTTTTAGTATAAATAGGTCCTAATGTAAGCCATTGAAGGCAAAATAGTAGGGTTTGTAGTTTAAAATTTTAGTTGTTTTGGTTTTCTTCAAGTTTTATGTACTCTTTATTTTAAATCAATTTAAGCGTTTTTTTAAAGTTCAATTAGTATTTTAAATTCATTGTCTCACATTAGAATATGCTTCTTAGGCGTTTCTTGATCTTTTATTGCTTCTGTGTTTCAGGTTAGGATAAAAAAATCTTCCTGTAGTAGTTAACATTTTAATTACTGTAAACTTCAAGAGTGTTTGGCACAGTAGCTTTAGTTAGGATAAAACCTATTTTTGCATATTGTTTTACTTCATTCAGTTCTTGTTTAGTATATTAAGATGATTTATACTAAGTTTGATAGATTTGTTAAGTTTTCTTAGGTTATGCTTGAAATCTATGTATCAAACTGTTTCAATTTAGTAGTGAGATTTGATCCTAGGATAGGATTCAGATTTAGACCATTAGATGTTAGTTTTGCTCATAATTTGTTCAATATAGGATATTACATTCAATCTAAATCTAGTATCTAAGCTTTGTTGGTCAAGTTACCCATTTTTGACCCATCATAACCACTGCTATTACAGTCACCTTTCCATTCCAAAAATTAGATAAGCTTCAATAGGATTTGAGCTTGGATTTTGATTTTGCTGCAAGTAGTAGTACAATCTCTATGTGCTTAAGCTCCTTTTTCAAGTTTATGCTTACTCAGTAGCTTAAAGATTGCTTGCAATACCCATTTGATCCATAATTACTGCATCAGTTTAATTCACCCAAACAGGCCTCTTGGGATTAAGTTTTAAATAAGCTTAAGTTAGCTTTGGTTTTTGAAATTAGTCATATAAATAGTTGGTAGTCCTGTGTTAATAGATTACAGCTTACTTCAGCTTTTTAAGCTTATTTGTAGCTTATTTTTGGCTTGCAATTACCCCTTGTAGGACTGCATTCACCGGCTATTTGGTAGTCCTAACTTCCCCATTTCATTTTCAATTTTAGTTAAGCCTAAGTCGGATTTAGCTCTTAAAAGTGTTGTATAAGTAGTTAATTGTACAAACTTATTAGCTTTAAATTTATCTAGCATTTCCTAACGTATTTGGTAGTTATCCCTTGGGCTGCAAATCAGAAACACACCCACCAGGTCTCCTAATCAGTCCAATTTATCTCCCAAACAGCCTTAGAAAAGTATTTTTAGTTTGTTTAATTCTTGGCCTTTTGGCCTGAAATTTGGTTTACAATTAGTCTACCGGCTTGTTCACATGTTATTATTTTTTCTTGATTTTTATGAATTTTTTTACTGCTTATTTAGGCCACCAAAGTACCCCCTCTTAGCTGTTCTTAACTGTTGAACCATTTGGTGTAGGTTTTACTTATTTTCAATTTTAGGATTCCAGCTGCTTATTATTAGGCCCCCTTAGCTTTTTGGATTCGCCTTATTATCCCTTTTGCATGTTTCCCCCTAGAGTAGCTTTTAGTGGTTTGTTGTTAGCTTATTTTGAGCCCCTAGTGGCCCTAAAACTAGTTGTTGCTGCTACTATTCTGACTCAGGTGAACTTGTTTAATTTTTTATTTTGTTCTTGATTCTTATTGTTGTTATTATGTTGTTTGTATGTGCTTGAAACTGAGTTTGTTAGTTGGCTGTTGCTTATGTGCTCGACTTACCCAAGCTTCCACTTTTTCAAAACTCACTTAAAGCTTGAAACTCATAACTATTGGATTTACCAGCTTGCATAAGCTAGTTTAAAGCCTTTCATCAAATCCTACTTCACAAAAGTTGTTATTGTTTGTTGTTAAAATCAGTTTTCAAAAGGAAAAAAAAAATGTTTTCAAAAAAAAAAGGGTTGAGACCAGGTTCGAACCTGGGTCTCCTCCTTCACCACACAGAACCATCAAACACTCCCACCTATCTGCTCTATATTGAATTTTTGTTAAGGTTTCTTTAGTTTAACTTTTATAGTGCTCATTGTTTTGGCTATATTGCTTCTCAGTTTTAGATTTGCTTATTTCTGCTTATTGTGCACTACTTATTTCACTTTTTATAATTTTCTTAGTTCCTTTTTAGTATAAAGAGTTTACCTAAATTTCCTTAGATTTAATTTATTAGTTTTACTATTTATTTAGCATTTAATTAGCTTTTATTGTTTTTAATTCAAATTAAATAATTAAAAAGTAAAAAAAATATTTTTCTTTTTCTCAAAATTTTATTTTATCATTAGAATTGTAGAAAACTTATTTTTACATCACTAGGACTAATATAGCTTAAAATACACGTTTTATTTTGCGCGTTTACGTTTTATTTAAAGTAACTTTTACGTTTTTAATTTAGATTACGTTTTAGGGTTCCCTAACTTCCTATTATCATTCCCGTAGCATTTTAGGTAGTTTTTAAGTTTTACTTTTCATTCTTTGTTTGAATTCATGTTTTAGTTTCGTTTATTTAATTCTTCGTATGTTATTTGCAATCGTTATTCCACAATACCAAATAATCTCTCAACATCCTTACAAGCATTTTAATCTTAAATCTCTCACGATATTGCTCATTCATACCTCGTTGGGATACGATCCGGGTAATCACTTGCCCGGTATCACAAAGGTTGATTAGTAAATTTCACTTACGTCTACTTTGTATTTATTTGATGTACGTCTCACACGCAATCAAATTTTGGTGTCGCTGCCGGGGAGGTTGTGTTGCGACAATATCGTAACGATTTTAACGATTAGTGACTTGTAGAACCTTCGTCAAGAAGTTATCGTTTTCAAAAATATAAAAAACACAAAATATTTTTCTTTTCTTTTGTATATATATATCATATAAAAAAATATAAAAACATTTTCCGTTTTTCTTATTTAATAAAAATAAACATAAAAAACAACCATCGAGAAACATTATATATAATACTACCTAACTGGGGTATGACCATTAATAAGTTCCCAAACCAAAGATTAAAACTTGCCTTTGTATCCCTTGTGAACTTGGTTCACTTTTGATTGAAAAGAGAGAGGTTCTAGGTAGGTTCTGATATTAAATTGCGCACCGAAGAAGAAAGGGTACGTAAGTAGCATTTATTGCTCACCTTTGTTCTCCCGCCACTCTAAGATTTTTTCATTCAAAGTAACCATTCGCTTGTGATTATTGGTTTAAGTTCCTTGTCTCGGTTTCGTTTTAATTGAGTTTTTTTTCGAAAAACACAAAAATATTTTCCTTCTCAATTTGTTTTTACAAAATGTTTTTCAAAAAATCCAAAAATATTTACCTTTACCCTCTTACCTTTTTGATTCTTTATCCCTTACCCTCTATAACCATTTGATTCTTTTCTATGTCTTATCCACACCAACTTGGTTGTCAATGGTGTGGTGGCCCTCATAATGGTGGTAATTGTTCTAGTTATGGCATGGTAGAGTCAAGAAACGGGTCTGTCTATAACCAGACTCCGTATCCTTACCATGATACAACTGATTTATTCCATCAGCCCCACACCAGGAGATACAGACATATTCGTGTGAATTTTATGGAGGTCCTCAACAAGGATTTGAGTGTCAAACCAGAAACATGTTTATCTATGAACAGTTTTCTGGTAACAATTAAAGTTTTGGAAGTGACCAATATCCATATTATTCACCGAATCAGTCACAACAACCATATTGTTGTGAGTACTGTGGAGGTCCACACTCTAGCTCCGATTGTCAAACAAGGAATCCATTTCCTTGTAACAATTATGACTATTCGTATCATGACCAACCTCCACAGTGCCAAATGATTCAAACAACTCCTCAGCAAACTCAGCAAGACCTTTTTCTAAAGGATCTAGAGTTATTGAAAGAACTTAAGGAGGAGTTGACTAATACATCAATTCAAAATGCACCAAGTTTTTCTTGTGTATATTATGGGGGTCCTCATGATGATTATCAATGTTAACCGTACTATGAACCTGATCGTTGTTCTAGTACTTCCGGTTTTGACAAATCCCCACCCCCATAATTGCCCTTCATTCAATATTCACATGAGAAAACTATGGCAGAGTTATTGGCTGAAGAGCAGGCTGCTAAAATAAATTCCCAAATTGCCATTGAAAAATCTATTAGGGAATCAATTGACAAAGAAAAAGCAGCCAAATCTAGCTCTCATTTCCGTTTCATTCCTGATGACAATAATGATGAAGATACCCTTGATATTCTACAATTTTACAAAGATTCATCAAGTTCATCAGCTGCTATCACACCCGAAGATCCCACTAACTCTCTAAGTATGGGGGACGAGCATCTTAGCACTATTCCTGAAAAGGAATCGGACGAATTCATAAAGTCTAGTGTTGAGAACCTTGTCCCAATCCCAAGTGAGTCCAAGGGTATTCTTGATCATGTGTGTGATTTGCCTCCTCCTCTTGACTTTCCAAAAGATCATTTTGAGACTTTCTCCGATTTTAACAGTGAATATAGTGATGACGATTCTTTATCTTGTAAAGACATCGAATATATTGATGCATTACTTTCACATTCCGAGATCGTCAACTTTGAAGAGGAAACCTATGAACTTATTCCAATTCTAAAGAAATCTGAGGAACCTTTTGATTTTCCTAATTCACTTTTAGGAATTTTCGATAAGACTTTCACGAATCCTTTATTTGATTTCGATTCTGAATTCGCTCTAAAAGAAGATAATCCTATCTTTGACATTCAGAACGAGGATTTGGATATTGTGAATGACTCGGAGGGAGGGAGGCATGCTCTATGATAATTTGCTTAATGATAGAGTTATCCTTAATCTCTCTCCCGACGCATATGTGACCATTCCCTTTGAGGATCACCATTATATTGATTTCACATATATCATCCGAGCTTTTCTACTTTTCTTCACCTATACGATGACTTGTCCTTTACTTCTCTCTTTCGGAAGTGAAGACACCATTTTTGACCCCGGCATCTCCATTTATCATTTCTTAGTGCCGGATGTATCTCATCGGAGTGGAACTTTCACTAAATTCAATGATTATCCAAACATCTTGAATGAAAGGCCGATGAAGATTTCTCTTCCACTTGCTTTCCCATGGACCAATGAATTCGGGGTCGAGTCAAGCTAGTGACTCGGTTAACAAAAACATTAGCATTGCATTGGTGACAACCCATGTTTCTGTCTTCTTTATATTTTCTAATAAAGTAACGAGAAGGGGGCAACCTCTTCTGTGTCTTGTGTTTTGTGATTGTTGTGTATGTGCAGGATTTTCCCCGGAGTATGAAGACTCTCGTGCTCGTGTTTTGTCTTTTCTCCACTTGTGTATCATTCATCAGTGCCCAATGAAGTCTGGTATCCAAAAATCTTATTGACTAACGTTATCTTTTGGCATAATTCATAAATGGCCTTAGATGTTACGTAGGTTGACCCTTACCTTTGAAACATTGAGGACAATGTTTAACTTTAGTCTTGGGGGTATCTTCGATTTGATTTGAGTTGCACTTTCATATAGCCGTTTACTCATGCAATCCCGTTTTTCCCGAAAAATTGAAAAAAAATGAAAAAATGATTAGAAAAGCACCAAAAAAACGAGAAAATTTTGAAAATTTTCGCAAAAATATAATAAGTTTTGACATCTTGTTTGACTTTCTGCTGGGTAGAGTAGGAATAGAAATTTTGACTTGACCGGGCATGTTGAGCCCTAGCTTGTTCCCTTGACTAATTAAGTTAAGCATCTGCGGATCTCATTCTTGAGATTTTAAATTTTCGGAGAACGAGAAATGATAGAAAAGTCATTAGTGTGATTAGATGCAAGACGTTGAATAGTTGGATTTCTTTAGAGCTCAGAACGGTTACTTGTAGCTCCTTGCTCCCGCAAGATTGAAAACCCAAAAATAAAATAATTAGAATTACGCGTTTTCAAAAGTTGTCTAAATTTCCGCTCACTTTACGTGTGGCATAAGCATTAAATGGGCCTTGAATCCTTTATTCTGAAAGGCATTTAGGTCTTGGAACTCCCCATTTTGTTCTATGCCACATGAGGTTCATAAATAACACCATTAATATGTAATAAATGCCAAAAATAGCTACAGTTTGACAAGCGGATCCTTGCATCCTTTGTTCTGAAAGGCGCTTAGGTTTGCGAGTTTCACCGTGAAGCTCCGTATCCTTGAGGTAAAGTAAAAATGAAATAAAGTTATAAGTACCAAAAATAACTGTGGCTCGACAAGCGGATCCTTACATCCTTTGTTCTGAAAGGCGCTTAGGTCTGGGAGATTCACCGTGCAGCTCCGTATGTTTGAGGTAAAAGTTATATATAAAACCAAGTAAAAAAAAGTTGAAAAAATGAAAAATGAAAAATATAATAAATGTGGTGTGAATGTGTGAGCCTTTTGAGTTAAAATTTAAACGATTTTTAAATCCGCCTAAATCTATCAGACTTTAAACCTATCGGAACGAAAATGAGAAATTGATGCGTGGGAATTGCCACAGGCTTTACCTCTCAAGGGATCTTGAGAAGTTTACAACACCCACCAGGCAGTGTACCTGATCGTTGTAGTATAGTATAGTGACAAGTACCGGGGGATTGATCGTTCAGCTAGGAATAGTGTCGTTAGGATTGAAAGTAATCTAACTAGGTCTAAAGGTGAAGGATGATTCTTTTTATGTTTTGATATTTTATAAAAAGCAAGTAAAAATCTCGGGTATTGGGAGAGTGGGCGGAATTAGTTGCTAATCAACTAACCCAAAAGCTACTAATTAAACTAATAAACAAGAAAATAAACTAAGGTTCTACAAGATAAGTGAAGCATGTCTACCTATGATATGTTACTCCTTGCTAGCTATCCAATTCAACCTATCGAATTGTAAAACCTTGTTTTAATTGACGGGTTGTATTCCTTAATACCATTCATGGGGTGGCGTACTTACTTCCCCAATCCTATAAGCTCCTACTTCACTCCTATGTCGAGCTGGCTAAGAAGCTCCTAACATGGGATCATTAGAATTCACTCATGCATTAAATGCAACCATAAAAACCTAGTACACATCGGTTCATGTTTCTTAAGACGTTCAACCATGTTACCCTATGGAAGTCTGCCAATTTTCTTAAGCCTAACATCGAATTCATTCAATCAAAACAAGAATCAATAGGAAACAAGAATTATAAACTAAACCAACTAGATCTATTGAAGTTGTCACGCCTTAATTGATGGAGATAGACACACACATCAACAAGCCCCTCATTGATGGAGATAGACACAACATCAACAAGAAATCAATGAGATCTAATCAATTATATACAAGTTTCGCATAATCACAAGTAGACACAAGGTGAATTAGCAAATCATCATCGAAGAAGAGCAAACAACAATGATAATGGAAAACATAATTAAGATAGAATCATCAAACCAATACATGATATTTATGGAGTGATTGAAACCCTCTAAGTTGCTGGAAAAACACCCACCTAAACCCAGGAATCGACCTTAAGGTTTAGGGCTTACAAAAAGTGAAGTTATGATGTTATATTTATAGGCAAGTTTTCTGTCAGCCCATCTTGACGGCGTCAGCCCGTTACTCTTGATGCCATCACCACCATTTTTTCACCAAATTGTAGATCTCTTCGTCCTCTTCGCGTGGGCTTTTGAATCACCTAAATCCGAGTTCATATGCAAAAGTTATGACCAAAACAATATCAGCTACTCCGCGCGCAAGTTTTGACAAGTTAACACGTGACGGCCTTGGGTGACGCCTTCACGTTTCTTCTGGGCCGTCACCACTTTTACTCTTGACGCCGTCATGAAAAGCCTCTTGACGCCGTCAGGTACTGTTCCCAGCAAGGAAAATTAAGACTTTGCCATTTTCTTCACTTTTATGCTCCAAAAACGTCCAAAATGCCTTCTTTTCCAGAATTCACTCCCAAAGTACCTAAAATCACAAAAGGAACGATTTAGGGCAATATTTGATCAAATAAATTCAATTCCGGGCTTAAATGACCCCCTAAAAGTGGTTCATTTTTCGCCTCATCATATACCCTTACACTTGAGATTTGCTTGTCCTCAAGCAAATGCGCTTTTATTCTAATCAAAATACAAGTTAGGGGTCATTTAACACTAATATAAAAGTAATTACAATAAATAATCGTTTCACTAAAGACCAATAGACAAGCACAGAGGTCATACACTAGCACCTCACAAATAGTGTTTAGATACTCACATCTCTCGGGTGTAATAAAGTATAAATTAAAATATGGAAACGGAAGATATCTCTCACTACCTGTCATAGCAAAATAGATTACCATAGGCTTGGGAAAGGATCAAACCTCCACCACATGGCGTAAGCACCTAGGATAAACTATCAAATAGGTCTTTTAAAGGGTTGTAACGTTAGGTGTAGGGATATGAAATACACGGTTTTGTTGGATATAGGCAGTCTTTACTGGTGGCGAGTTAACAATCTTGGTTAATTACATGTATAATGTGGCGTTGCTACGCCAAGACTCGACTCGACTTAAGCTAATAAATGAAAAATAACAAAAACATAAAATGAACATAGAATAAAAAGGGATGGTAGTCCGTATGTTTTTTCTCTTTTTCTTTTTCTATTTTTTTTCTTTTCTTTTCTTGTTTTTTTGATTTTTTTTTCATACACTCTTACCCTACCATCCAAAATAATACATCATAGGGAATGGAAATTCCCCTTACACTTGAATTTTTACATACTTTACAATAAACTAATCTAATTACTCGAATTAAGAAAATCAAAACACTTGGAGTACTTTTAAGATTAATGTACATATGGGGGTAATAAATGATGTTCTTCCCCATTACTCTATAAATAAGTACTTTACCCATGAGTCTCAATCGTCCCAAAACAATATGTACAAGGATATGACTCGACTTAGTAACCATGTAATCAATTAGATAGTTAACTTAGGGTTTCACAAATAACAATAATGCACTAAAAATGAGCGCATACACGGAAGGCTAAGGCGATTTGGGTGTACATTTAAGTGGGGTGTAACAAATTCTTCCTTTAAGTAAGATGCTTAAAGTTAGAAACGAAAAGATAGGCTCGGAGGGGTGTACTAGGGGTTTCGTGTACTAAAAATGAGTACAATGCTAAGGTGTGGGAAAAATTAGTTGACTTAACTAGCCAAGTAATATGACATAAATGGTCAAGTAATTATGATACGGGTTTAACACAAGGGTGATCCTAATGCCTCTTATCATGTAGTAAATCCTACTACACAAATGTAGTCTCACTAGCGGTCTCGGGATGCATCACTAACACAAGTTCTAGAATCTAAATGCTACCGGAACACTCATAAGCACTAATAATGAATGCTTTTCCTATCAAATCTAAAGGCGAACCTCACATATTTGGGTGGAAAATTTTTCTGAATGGTACGGTTATGTGCTAGTCATACAATCTCCTATCCATGAGACGCTTGCAATGGCTAAAGTTTCACTCCTAAATGTTGTAAAAAATTTTAAATTTGGCGCTAAAATTGCACTAACAAGTATTTCTCATAGTTTTATTACACATCTACTATCAAACAAAACAAACTCAAGCGAAAGTGTTTTTGTAAGGTATCATCATTTTACCCTCCCCTTACACTTAAGATGAACATTGTCCCCAATGTTCAAGTAAAGAATGTAAAAGTGAAATAAGTAAAAAGAATGAAATCAAATACTCCCCTGATTCGCTCGGTATGGATAATAAGGTGGCCAGGTTAGATCTTCCTCCAAGAAAATGAACAATCAAAACTTCCCTTACAGAATATAAATCATCTTCTTGTCATACATAACCTGTAAATCCTGAGAAAACAAACACAAAAACCCAAAGCATCAATCCGAACAAAGAAAACTCACAACTAGATGTAATTCCAGACTTAGGAATAGAAACAAAACAATTAAAGATATAATGCTTGTGGAATGAATGTTTGCAGATTTCCTGGAGTTTATAAAACTAAAGAATTAACAAAAACTTTAAGACTCCGGTATAAACAAAACTAGCAAAATTTCCAGAATTTTACACATGACGCCGTCAATAATTAATTCATGACGCCGTCAGAAGTGACCTGCAGAAATCTTTACGTTAAGTTTCCGGAAAATTTATGGAAAAACTTATGTCCTACTTCCTGGAAAATCCTGCAAAATATCATTATGACTCGATACAAGCATTTGACTCAAACAATTACTAACACACATGTTCATTTAATATTGTTGTGGTGCATGCTCAATTTCATTCTTATAAACAAATTTGGGTTTCCCTTACACTTAGCTTTTGCAAAATACCTTTATATGCAATTAAGACGAAGTTAAAAACAAAATAAAGCATTTTCACAATTTACTTTGAAACATGAGCCACAAACAATAAAAATAAAACATGCATACGGAAACAAATAAAATCAAAAAAAAAAAACAAACAAACAAACAAATAAAAACACACAAAACATGGGTTGCCTCCCAAGAAGCGCTTGTTTTTGTTCGAGTCACGAGCCTGACTCTACCCTTATTTAACGGAAATAGGGGAGGTTTTCCCTACACTTAGGATTAAGTGTGGGTGAAAGTAGCGATACACACCCTTAGGGTGTGAATATGCCACGTGAGGTGAAGGGGGGTAAGTGAATGGCTTCCTTCATCCTAAAACTACCCGGATAATATTGGTTGATGGGTGGGTCGGTTCCCCTTTTGTCTCCTAGAAATATATCTAAGGATGGAAAGGTGTGTAAAGATTGAGGTTCCGGTTCATCAACACTAGGAAATTCCCTAGAACTAGGAGTAAGGTTATCACTACAAGTGTTCAAACCTATATCCTCAAGTGGTGCCTGGTTTAAGGGTTCTACCTCCATTGGAATTCCTAAAGTTTCTTCTACTTCTTCCGGGTAAGTCACGGGCGGTGTGTGTGCCTCAAATGATGGTTGATTATTTTGTGGGCTTATGTTATTTACCTCATCACTCCATGTGTTAATATCACCTATATCCTCAACATGTGTTTTATTATAATCTAGCCCTAACATTCTCCCAAGTATCTCACGTGCTTCTCTAGGCATCTCAACTTCTATGTCCGAATCATAAGGACCATCCTCAATATTCTGACTGCTATATACAAATTGCCCAAGAGAATCATCATCTGTTTCTTGAGATTCATCATCATCGATCATAAAACCTAGGTCTTTTTGATCAATGTGATCATGCTCGGCTAAATCCTCCTCAATTGTTTTCTTAGGTAGTGATAATAGCAAACCTAGTGCTTCATCCAACTTATGATTTGTTGCAATGGCTCTCTCCATAATTCCTTGGAAAACTAGGTCGCATTTCCTAATGGCCTCACTAAAACTAGATCTTAAACATGGAGGTTGTTCATAAGAATCTATCCTAGGTGAAGGCTCATATGATTCATAGGTGTCTCTAAATGAGGTATTTTGAACTCTTTGGTGTGTTAGCCGCTCAACCCTATCTTGTAATCTTAGAAGTCTAAGTGTAAAGTCCATTTGAAGCAAATTACAAACAAAATCACAAAGAAAAGATAGACTACGAGAAAGCTACAAAATAAAAAAGAAAAAATCTCACTTGATAGGAATCTAATGAGTAGACCTAATAAAAATCAAATTCAACCTAAACAATAACTATTCCTCGGGCTGCGGCGCCAAAAACTTGATACGTGGGAATTGCACCAGGCTTTACCTCTCAATGGATCTTGAGAAGCTTACAACCCCCACCAGGTAGTGTACCTGATCGTTGTAGTATAGTATAGTGACAAGTACCGGGGGATTGATCGTTCAGCTAGGAATAGTGTCGTTAGGATTGAAATTAATCTAACTAGGTTTAAAGGTGAAGGATGATTCTTTTTATGTTTTTATATTTTAGAAAAAGCAAGTAAAAATCTCGGGTATTGGGAGAGTGGGCGGAATTAGTTGCTAATCAACTAACCCAAAAGCTACTAATTAAACTAATAAACAAGAAAATAAACTAAGGTTCTACAAGATAAGTGAAGCATGTCTACCTATGATATGTTACTCCTTGCTAGCTATCCAATTCTACCTATCGAATTGTAAAACCTTGTTTTAATTGACGGGTTATATTCCTTAATACCATTCATGGGGTGGCGTACTTACTTCCCCAATCCTATAAGCTCCTACTTCACTCCAATGTTGAGCCGGCTAAGAAGCTCCTAACATAAGATCATTAGAATTCACTCATGCATTAAATACAACCATAAAAACCTAGTACACATCGGTTCATGTTTCTTAAGACGTTCATGCATGTTACCCTATGGAAGTCTGCCAGTTTTCTTAAGCCTAACATCGAATTCATTCAATCAAAACAAGAATCAATAGGAAACAAGAATTATAAACTAAACCAACTAGATCTATTGAAGTTGTCACGCCTTAATTGATGGAGATAGACACACACATCAACAAGCCCCTCATTGATGGAGATAGACACAACATCAACAAGAAATCAATGAGATCTAATCAATTATATACAAGTTTCACATAATCACAAGTAGACACAAGGTGAATTAGCAAATCATCATCAAAGAAGAGCAAACAACAATGATAATGGAAAACATAATTAAGATAGATTCATTAAACCAATACATGATGTTTATGGAGTGATTGAAACCCTCTAAGTTGCTGTAAAAACACCTACCTAAACCCAGGAATCGACCTTAGGGTTTAGGGCTTACAAAAAGTGAAGTTATGATGTTATATTTATAGGCAAGTTTTCTGTCGGCCCATCTTGACGGCGTCAGCCCGTTACTCTTGACGCCGTCACCACCATTTTTTCACCAAATTGTAGATCTCTTCGTCCTCTTCGCGTGGGCTTTTGAATCACCTAAATCCGAGTTCATAAGCAAAAGTTATGACCAAAACAATATCAGCTACTCCGCGCGCAAGTTTTGACAAGTTAACACGTGACGGCCTTGGGTGACGCCTTCACGTTTCTTCTAGGCCGTCACCACTTTTACTCTTGACGCCGTCATGAAAAGGCTCTTGACGCCGTCAGGTACTGTTCCCAGCAAGGAAAATTAAGACTTTGCCGTTTTCTTCACTTTTATGCTCCAAAAACGTCCAAAATGCCTTCTTTTCCAGAATTCACTCCCAAAGTACCTAAAATCACAAAATGAACTATTTAGGGCAATATTTGATCAAATAAATTCAATTCCGGGCTTAAATGACCCCCTAAAAGTGGTTTATTTTTTGCCTCATCAGAAATCATTTCTTTAACAAAGTCTAGATACAATAAGACTTGGGAGCAGGAATTCAGAATTAGCATTTATGAGTAGTGTTAGCATCTAATGACATTTTTTGCTATGATTTTGTTTTTATGTTTAGCTTGGGAACTCGTGAAAAATCAGGGACGATGAATTCTATCCGTATGGACACTTTTCTCTGAGCTGTGTTTCTTACTCTGTGACCTTAAACGTTATTGAAAAATGGTGAAAGTCAACATCCCGTCACATAATAAGTAAAAAGTACATAAAAAGTAGTGTAGAGAATAAATTTGAAAAACGGGCATTTTTTAGAATAAATGATTTTTTTAATTTCTTTTGAACATCTTGCTACTCCTTCAACGTTAGTAAAAAAGAGTTATGAAAATTATTTATCTCAAAGAGCGTGAATTGATCACATTGCGCGAGGACACGACAATACCTTAGTCTGGGGGATTTTGGTATGTGCTTATTCACACACCTTTTTCTGGCCAAGTTAAGACCAAAACAACCAAAAACTAACCGAAAATGCCAAGGATATTGTGTTTTTATGTTTGTGATCGTGCAGGAACGGATATTGCAAAAACAGGCATAATTGAGGCTAAAAAGATACAAACGAGCACAAGATTTGGAAAATTATTAAAAGCCGAAGCTTGGATGGGAAACGGAGCATAATGGAGCTTTACCGGATCGACTCGACATATTTTTGAAGAAAAACGAAGAAAAAGAGTCAAAGACAAAAAGTCAAGATCGAAGTCAAACCCGAGAATGTGACATTGAAGGGAGTGTGGAAAACCAAACCGAAACCCGTAATCACCTTTACCTTTTACCTAAACCCTAAAATTACCATTTTACCCCTCACCCGACACCAAATTACCAAAATACCCTTTTACCATTTTACCCCCGAAACTTAAATGCAAAATCATTTTTCAAAAACAAAACTCAAAACCTTTTTCCAAGAAAATCATTTTCAAAATAAAATCCCAAAATCAATTTTGTCAAAACTTTTCATTAAGTATTTTGTTAAAATTTTTATTTATTAATTTACCTTTTATCTTTTATTATTATTATTATTATTATTATTATTATTATTATTATTATTATTATTATTATTATTATTATTATTATTATTATTATTATTATTATTATTATTATTATTATTATTATTGTTATTATTATTATTATTATTATTGTTAAAAAAAACTTCAAAATTAATTTTTATCTACAAAAAACAGTTTTTATAAAATTACCTATTATTAATACTAATACTACCTAATCTTAAATCTAACATCCGGATCCTTAACCCAATCCAACATCATCCCACTTAAACCTACACACACCCTAAGTCCACCAACTTCCAGCCCACGCAATCCAACCCATTCAACACACCTAACCCAAATCCACCACTAGTAAAAACCTTTCCCCTGTTTTTTTATTCACAGTCAAACTCACTTCATCTTCCTCCCTTCAACCCTATTACCCACCAGGTAATCCCCCTCCTTCACGCCTTAACCCTGCTACATGCCTCCCTCACCTCAAAAGCCACCCTCTCCTCAAAAGCAAACCACCCCTTCACATCATACCCACTCCAAGCTGGCAATCCTTGCCACAATTTGGGCGCCAAATGAATTTTGATGGCTGAGATGATATCAAAGCAATCCAATGGCTGGAATTCGACTCAAAAGAAGCACAAATGGGATTTACATGTTCATTCACTCACAGAAAAAGCACAATCAGAAGAGGACAAGATGGAGCCATGAACCCTAGTTTAGATTTTTAGTATAAATAGGTCCTAATGTACGCCATTGAAGGCAAAAAAGTAGGGTTTGTAGTTTAAAATTTTAGTTGTTTTTGTTTTCTTCAAGTTTTATGTACTCCTTATTTTAAATCAATTTAAGCGTTTTTTTTTAAAAGTTCAATTAGTATTTTAAATTCATTGTCTCACATTAGAAGATGCTTCTTAGGCGTTTCTTGATATTTTATTGCTTCTGTGTTTTAGGTTAGGATAAAAAAATCTTCCTGTAGTAGTTAACATTTTCATTACTGTAAACTTCAAGAGTGTTTGGCACAGTAGCTTTAGTTAGGATAAAACCTATTTTTGCAAATTGTTTTACTTCATTTAGTTCTTGTTTAGTATATTAAGATGATTTATACTAAGTTTGGTAGATTTGTTAAGTTTTCTTAGGTTATGCTTGAAATCTATGTATCAAACTGTTTCAATTCAGTAGTGAGATTTGATCCTAGGATAGGATTCAGATTTAGACCATTAGATGTTAGTTTTGCTCATAATTTGTTCAATATAGGATGTTACATTCAATCTAAATCTAGTATCTAAGCTTTGTTGGTCAAGTTACCTATTTTTTACCCATCATAACCAGTGCTATTACAGTCACCTTTCCATTCCAAAAATTAGATAAGCTTCAATAGGATTTGAGCTTGGATTTTGATTTTGCTGCAAGTAGTAGTACAATCTCTATGTGCTTAAGCTCCTTTTTCAAGTTTATGCTTACTCAGTAGCTTAAAGATTGCTTGCAATACCCATTTGATCCATAATTGCTTCATCAGTTTAATTCACCCAAACAGGCCTCTTGGAATTAAGTTTTAAATATGCTTAAGTTAGCTTTGGTTTTTGAAATTGGTCATATAAATAGTTGGTAGTCCTGTGTTCATAGATTACAAATTACTTCAGCTTTTTTAGCTTATTTGTAGCTTTTTTTGGCTTGCAATTACCCATTTTAGGACTGCATTCACCGGTTATTTGGTTGTCCTAACTTCCCTATTTCATGTTCAATTTTAGTTAAGCTTAAGTCGGATTTAGCTCTTAAAAATGTTGTATAAGTAGTTAATTGTACAAACTTATTAGCTTAAGTTTATCTAGCATTTCCTAACGTATTTGGTAGTTATCCCTTGGGCTGCAAATCAGAAACACACTAACCAGGTCTGCTAATCAGTCCAATTTATCTCCCAAACAGCCGTAGAAAAGTATTTTTAGTTTGTTTAATTCTTGGCCTTTTGGCCTGAAATTTGGTTTACAATTAGTCCACCGGCTTGTTCACATGCTAGTATTTTTGCTTGATTTTTATGAATTTTTTTTACTGCTTATTTAGGCCACCAAAGTACCCCCTCTTAGCTGTTCTTAACTGTTGAACCATTTGGTGTAGGTTTTACTTATTTTCAATTTTAGGATTCTAGCTGCTTATTATTAGGCCCCCTTAGCTTTTTTGGATTCCACTTATTATCCCTTTTGCATGTTTCCCCCTAGAGTAGCTTTCAGTGGTTTGTTGTTAGCTTATTTTGAACCCCTAGTGGCCCTAAAACTAGTTGTTGCTGTTACTATTCTGATTCAGCTGAGCTTGTTTAATTTTTTCTTTTGTTCTTGATTCTTATTGTTGTTATTATGTTGTTTGTATGTGCTTGAAACTGAGTTTGTTAGTTGGCTGTTGCTTATGTGCTCGACTTACCCAAGCTCCCACTTTTTCAAAATTCACTTAAAGCTTGAAACTCATAACTGTTGGATTTACCAGCTTGCATAAGCTAGTTTAAAGCTTTTCATCAAATCCTACTTCACAAAAGTTGTTATTGTTTGTTGTTAAAATCTGTTTTCAAAAGGAAAAAAAATGTTTTCAAAAAAAAGGGTTGAGACCAGGTTCGCACCTGGGTCTCTTCCTTCACCACACAGAACCATCAAACACTCCCACCCATCTGCTCTATATTGAATTTTTGTTAAGGTTTCTTTAGTTTAACTTTTATAGTGCTCATTGTTTTGGTTATATTGCTTCTCAGTTTTAGATTTTCTTACTTTTGCTTATTGTGCACTGCTTTTACCACTTTTATAATTTTCTTAGTTCCTTTTTAGTATAAAGAATTTACCTAAATTTCCTTAGATTTAATTTATTAGTTTTACTATTTATTTAGCATTTAATTAGCTTTTATTGTTTGTAATTCAAACTAAATAATTAAAAAGTAAAAAAAAATATTTTTCTTTTTCTCAAAATTTTATTTTACCATTAGAATCGTAGAAAAATCATTTTTACATCCATAGGACTAATATAGCTTAAAATTCACGTTTTATTTTGCGTTTTTACGTTTTATTTAAAGTAACTTTTACGTTTTTAATTTAGATTACGTTTTAGGGTTCCCTAACTTCCTATTATCATTCCCGTAGCATTTTAGGTTGTTTTTAAGTTTTACTTTTCATTCCTTGTTTGAATTCATGTTTTAGTTTCGTTTATTTAATTCTTCGTACGTTATTTGCAGTTTCTCGTTATTCCACAATACCAAATAATCTCTCAACATCCTTACAAGCATTTTAATCTTAAATCTCTCACGATATTGCTCATTCACACCTCGTTGGGTCACGACCCGAGTAATCACTCGCCCGGTATCACATATATATATTGTATTCGAGTTTTTGCAAGTCGGTCTTTTCACAAAGGTCGATTAGTAAATTCCACTCACGTCTACTTTGTATTTATTTGATATACGTTTCACACGCAATCATAATGCTCGCAAAATAAATGTTTGCAGATTCCTAGAGTTCAGAATTTTGAGATTTTATGAAACTTTACAATTCCGGCAGAAAAACAAAACCTAATTTTTTTTTTCAGAAAACAGGGCCTGACGCCGTCAGGTTGTAACACCTGACGCCGTCAGAATGTACCTGACATAATTTTTTATCTTTTTTTTCCGGAAAATTTCTAGAAAAACATATGTTTTAAGGCCTGAAATTCCTGCAAAACATCCATTGCGACTCGATACAAGCATTTGACTCAAATAAATACTAATATGTACATTCATATCTTATTACTATCGTTCATGTTCAATCCGTTCTTGAAAACAAATATGAGTTTCCCTTACACTTATCTTTTTGCAAAATACCTTTAAATTTAATTAAGACGAAGTTAAAAAAAATAAAGCATTTTTACAAATTTATTTGAAACATGAACAATGAATAATAAGAATGAAAAATACATACGAAAACAAATATAAACAAATAAGCAAGCAAACAAACATAATAAAGCTTGTGTTGCCTCCCAAGAAGCGCTTTTCTTTATTTACGAGTCTTGTAGCTAGACTCAAAGTCATACCCTATTACGTGACTCCATCATCAGTCACGTTCTCTAGGTCATCCTCTGGCTTGGTTTTGTATTCCAGACCTAGCTGTAGACATTCTTTGTAGAAACCCAATATTTTTCTCATTACATAGTCTACTCCTTTCCTCTTATCCTCATCACTCCTATAGTATACCGACTACTTAAATTCTTTTTCCAAACAAGTAAGGGATCGGTACTACTCTATCTTATGTGGCATTTGATAAGTAATCTCACTATCCTCGTCTCTAATCCTAACTAGCCCTAAGGTTGGTTCATAAGTCATCCTAGAGACTTCTACAAACTGTTTTCCTAATATCACATTAGATAAATTTATGTCAACCGCCGGGCTAACATCTTCTAAAACCACAAAATCCATAAAATAAGTGAAGTTCCCTACATAAACGGGCAACCCTCTAATTCTCCCTACAAAATTACTCGTTCTTCCCGTGTTGGGGTCTCTCCTAGGAGCTAATCGCTTTTTCATAATCCAATTGTAAAATGTCCTAGACAAGATGTTTATGGGGGACTGATGTGTTTCGAAAGCTTTATATTTATTAAACTAATTTTACCGATTTCCTTATTACTCAAAACACACGGGTAAAAGTATAACACTCGTTTATAGTAAAGAGTTTTGGTAAGACCAGGTCGTTCCACAATGACTGAGGTTTGCTCTTATGTATCAATTAGCTAATCAAGATAATTTAGAAGACTTATGCAGTTGTTGTGAAATTCAAATATGAGACAAATATGATTACTTTGATAGTTCTTATAACTCAGTGATGGCATATGATAATGATCTCAATTGCTCTTAACAAGTGATAGGTTGTTTTTGTCAAAATAACGTTTCATCAGTTTATGTTTGTGATTCAAGACTTATGTCTGATTGTATTTAAACGAGTGGTTAACAAGTCTAAGTACTAGTTGCGATATTTCAAACTCTTATTGTTTATTTCAATACAAAAGTGATTTCTCCTCCAATTGATCAACATACATAGACTGATAGACATATGTTGAAAATCATAAAATACTACCCAAATCTTTTGACCCTTTTCAAGTAGTAATTATAATCAAAGAGATAAACAATGGTTATAAGTTTAGAACACAGCAAAGTTGCAACATAAACAAGAAATCAACAAGAGATCATAACCATAACCAAACACTTTATTATATTAACATATCCAAGCAACCATAAGGAGTTTAGCCTAACATGGCTTTAGTAATCATGCTTACAGTGGTAATAGTGTACGAAATGATCAACATACTTTCTGAATTAATGTAATGAAGAAGCTACCGTCACTAGCGATCACCACAATTAATATCGAGACAATATTACAACGCTTTTAGAACTATGACTTAATTTCTATCACCCCAATGATTGGAACACGAGATGGATATTATCAGAGCTTTTTGGTTGTTGGGAAGAGTGTTGGTGTCTGAAATGAGGCGAGATGAGGCTCTATTTATAGGCAGAGGTTGACTGGCCAGGCACTGAAGTACGCCGCTGATGAACAAAAGATCGGCGCGCTTCTCATAGAATATCGGTGCACTTGGTAATAAACAACGACGACCTTCAAGAGTTTTCTTGGGGCCAAAGGGTCATTAATAGAGGCTGAAGGTCGGCGTGCTTGAGATATAAAACCGGCGTGCTTTACTTGACTTAACTTAGATTATATGGATTTATACTCGCCCCCGTAATCAGCGCTCTTTTGATAAAAGCTCGGCACTCTTTTGATCTGGAATAGGCTTTATCATATGTTTATCTTGAATTTGCACATTTTGCCTTGGCTAGCGAAGATCTTTGTCTAGAGGACCTGCAACATATTTTTATGCAATTAAGTATCAAAAGTCCTTATAAATCATGTAGAAACTAACAAATAACGCTATATAAAATATGTATAATTCGAGCGTCATCAGGGACTTAGGGTCAATGTAAGCTTTCCATACATGCAAATGCCCAATATTGCATGGTATGTTCATGAGATTTGGGTTGCCGACTCGAATGATCAGAAGATTTCTATAGATTGACAGGTTAGGAGCATCTAATAGATTCTTATGATACGCAAGCTCCTCCTCAGTGGGAAACTTGTTGAGGTAATTCTCTCCCTTTCCCTTTTCCTCCTCAACATCATTTTTAGAATTACTTCCTATCTCAATCTTACCTTCTTCATCATCCTCAAAACTTCTATCAATGGGCTTAATGGTAACTACGTTGACAAAGTATACGTGTTTAGATGATGAAGGGTCCTTAACCTCATTTCCTCCACTAGGGTTTTCACTACTTTTGTAGCCTGGGTCATTCCTTGGTTATTCAAGGCCTTTATCAAATTATCAATTTTATTGGTCATCTTGTTTTGTTGTTGGTTGAATTTGGCTTCAAACCTAGCTATACGAGCTTCTTGAGATGCCATAAAATTGGACATCAGTCCTTCAAAATTATTGGTACTACCGTAATTGTTGGAAGGATTGTTGTTGAAGGTGCGGTTTCTGGGTTGGGCTGTTTGGCTGGAAAAGATTAGGTGGATTGGAAGAATTGTTTTGAGAGGGGTTTTGGTTTTGTTTCCACCTAAGGTTTAGGTGATTTTTCCAAGAGGGGTTGTAGGAATCACCATGAGTGTTTGGCTCGGGCTTGAAAGTGTATCACTTGTCTCCCGCTCTGTCGGTACGTGAAGATGCGTAGTCCGCAAAAGCTTGTTCGGGGAATTCCATGCAATCACGAGTGTCGTGGTGACCACTAAAATACTCACATGAAGAAGTGATTTTGTTCACTTGGCTTGAAGGTTTAGGAGCCTCGTAGGATTTCATGAGAAACTTGACTTGGTCCTCAAGTTCCATGATCCTACGGTCGGGAAAGCTTGAATTGTTCGAAGGCAAAGATAGATTGTTTTGTTCAAGTCATGGGGATCATTCCAACATTCGTTGTCATAGAGAGCAATATCTTCTATGATTCCCCATGATTCTTCCGCATTCTTGTCACGTAGCTTACCACCAGCCGCTTGGTCAATGGTTTTCCATGTGGATTGATTGACATGATCACAAAAGATTTGGACTTGAAGCCAAAGATCTATGCCATGATGAAGGACTTTTTGGAGTAAGTCCTTGAAATGAGTCCAAGCTTCGTAAAGGGTTTCACCTTGACGTTGTTGGAACATCAAGATGTCATTCCTTAACTTGGTGGTTCTTCCCGGTGGGAAAAATTGAGCAAGGAAACTAGAGGTGAGATCATCCGAAGAGGTGGTGGATCCCGCGGGTAAACGCTCAAGCCATTGACTAGCTTGGTCACGTAGAGAGAATTGAAAAAGACGTAATCGGGTCATCTCTTGAGTGACAACATCAAGGTCTATGTAATCAACGATATTAAGGAAATCCTTGAGATATTGGTTTGGATCTTTGGAACGAAGTCCATGAAATGCACATCCGCTTTGCACCAACCGGATGGTGTCGGATCACAAGGGAGACACATTGGCTCCTGGGTTGAGCACAATGGTGTTTTGATAGCCTTGGTGGCTAGGTCGGGAGTATTCTCCTAAAGTGCGGGCTCTAGGTGGTTCGGGTAGGTTTTGGTGGTTTGGTTGAATGACGGGATCCAGGATATTATCACCTTCCATGATGGTCGATGATGTGGATTATGAACAAAAGCATGAAGAAAAAGATATACTAAAGAAAACCTAATAAAAAGAAAGTAAAAATCTCACTAGAAAGGAATCTAATGAGTAAACCTAATAAAAATAAAATTCAACCTAAAAAATAACTATTCCCCGCCAGCGGCGCCAAAAACATTGATGCGGATCGCAAGACTCACAAAAGGTTTTAGTTCTCAAGGGATCTTGAGAAGCTTGCAATCCTCCAGGCAGTGTACCTGACCGATGTAGTATAGTGAGTGGCAAGTACCGGGGGATTGATCGTTCTCTAGGGAATAGTGTTCGTTAGGATTGAAAACTACTTAAACTAGGTCTAGAGGTGAGGGGTAATACTTTTTGTATTTTTCATATTTTATGAAAGCAGGTAAAATCTCGGGTATTGGAAGAGTGTGCGAAATTAGTTGCTAGTCAACTAACCCAAAAACTACTATTAATTAACAAAATAAAATAAAATGATAGAAAATAAATTGGTGAACTTCTTATGGTGAGGAAAATGTGTTTACTTAGATTTCACTACTCCCTAGTTACTTCCTATTGCATTATTGAATTGTTACGATTGTTTAGATAAAAGGATTGTATTCCTTAATACCATTCGTGGGGGTGTGTACAGCTTTCCCCAACCCTATGAGTTTCTATCTCTTCATATGACGACACGTTTAGTATCCTATTGATTGATGCTAAACAGTCAACTTAATTAACCAAAGGAATGGTCAATAAGGTTAAACAGCTTAAACCAATACTCCGTGGAGTGTAGTGTCTCCCCGGGTCGTTAGATCCCAACGAGGCGTGAAATCTGAAATAAGACGACTTTAAGATCAGGTGAAATGAACAGCAAAAGGGTTCAAGTGATTATACTACTGATTTCTTACTGAAAATGACACAAATACTTAATATGGACAAAAACTGAAAAACCAGATCAATGAAAACGTTTTAAAACCTAAAAGGTACGTTTAAGTTTAAACAAACGTCAACGCACCAAATAAAAAGTGAAAACTGAAATCTGACAACCCTCAGAGGGTGAAAATGACTTTTTTACAAACCTAAGGATAAAAGAAAAATTTTAGAAAAAGAAAATGAATTTTTACACTAATTACTTATTTAATATTAATTAAATACTATTTAATATTATTTATTAATATTTAAATAACTTAAACACAATATAATATTATTTTAATGCTAGAAAAATGAAAATTTAATTTCTAAAATTACAAAATAACTAAAAACTAATTTTAAACTTTAAAATATATCTTTTTGTCTTTTTGTGATTTTTATATTAATTAATTACTAATTATATTTAATTAAACTAATTAACTAATTTTAAATTACTAATAATACTTAAATGACGTAGAAAATTATAGAAAAATTTATAAATCTAATTAACCATCACAGGAATCCTAAAAAATTATAAAAAGTTGGTTTTATGAATTTTTAAACTATTTTACTAATTATTATTCTAATTATTAATTAATTACTAATTAAACTAATTAAATTCTAAAAAATAGAAAATGAACAGTAGAAATTCTAGAAAAATTCCTAAAAATGTTTTAACTTATATAAAAGCTAGGAAAATTATAAAAACTAGGTATTACTTAATGAAATCTAATTATGCTATTTAATACTTAATTATTAATTAATTATTACTAAAACTAATATTAAATCTAATAAATACCAAAAGACAATATCAAATTCTGGAAAAATTTCTAAAAATACTTTAATATAAAATAAAATTAAGAAAAATATTAAAATGCAAAGTACTTAATAAAAAGCTAAAAAGGAAAATTAAAAAGATAAATAATATTAAATAGAAACTATCACTTAATTTTAAATTGGATTTTTTTTGTTTTTCTTTTAGAAATCTATTTTATACCTAAAAACATGAAACTTTTGTGAAGACAACTTTTTTCTAGCTTAAAAATAAGCAATTTGGACACTAAAAGCTTAAACAGTTGACTTATGTTGACTTTTGTAGGAAATGAACCTCTGTGGGGTCCACAGAGGTGGAAAATGGTTCAAATAAGTAAAATGGACTGGTATGAGCTAAAAACAACAAATGGGTACCACAGATAATCCAATAAGCACTCAAATAAGCACTTAGTTACTTGGTTTCAACACAGAAATGAGACAGAATTCATGGGTAATTCTAGGTGGGTCCCAGGGAGCTTAAGCTCAAAAGCTTGGTACCACTGGAAAAGTGGCAAGCTTGTGAATCCAAAGAACCAGGGGGAGTGTGGGGCCCACTGAGGTGGCCTGTGGGGCCCACCAAAGTGGTGACAGTGGTGGTGGTATGCTGTGCAGCAGGGGAACTTCCTGCCCTGCAGGTGTGTTTGAGCAAGTGCGGGGCCCACTAGGAAAATAGCAAAAATATAAGAAAGATGGGACTCTAAAGTTCAGCTGGGGGGCTACAAGTCCTGAAAGTTTCAAGCCTTGAATCCTAACACAAAATTCATAAATATTCTTGCAATATTTGGTTTTTTTTGCACAAGGCAATTTTGACTTTTTATGAAATCTATTCTAGGTTGACTTATATGAAGTTTTGATGGATCCTGATTACTACTTATGTTATATTAACCTATAATAAGACTAATCTAAGCCCCCTAAACTAGTTTTATAACTAAAAGAATGAAATGGAATCCAAAAATCCCAACAGTTAACTGTTGGGGGTTTGGATTGGTGATTTTGACTTTTTACTAAGAAGTACTAGATTTTATGGTTGTTCTGAGCTACTATGACCTAGTTAAACAGATAACAATCAAAAACTACAACAAAAGCACACCAAGGATCATAGAGATTGTCAAATCCAAACAACCCTATAAGTGAATGATTTTATGAGTTTCAAAGTTAAACACAGATTCAGACCATAATTCAGAATCACAAGGTTCTCTTATGATCTAATAAACATTAATGAACAGATAAAAAACATGTATAACAACAATTAACCAATTTTACTACTAATGCTAATAATAGCAGTTAAGATCACATTATGAGCAACAAGGTATTCTATCAAACAAATATGCAATTTTAAGCTACAACTAGACTAAGAAATATTGAATAAGCTCAAAAACACAGATATAAGCAATGATAAGTACTTGAACAGTAAAATGGTAAATTTAAGCAAAAAGCTTACAATGCATCAATCCTGCTGAGAAACCAAGAACAAGGACCAAGAATACCCCTAACAGCTTACCACTAAGCTACTAATACCATTGCCATCCATAATTAACAATGCTCCAGCCTTGATCATTATGAACATAGATTTATGAATTTTACTCTATTTTTGTATTTTTGGGATTTTTTTTAGTTTTGATACGAAACTGGCTTTTTAAGTATCTAATAGCTTTCAGAAGCTATCTAGGAGCTTAAGTGAGCTTGTTTGAGTCTTTATTATTAACTTTAACACATATGAGTGAACTTGAATTTTAAACTTGAAAATTGCAATAACTGAATTCATAAAGATGAACTAAAATTGAAACTGAAATAAGGTTTGGAATACACTGAGATTAAGGAAAATACAACTTAAAAGCTTAAACATACACTGGAATTTGAAAGTTTAACTAGTACGAACTATGTAAAATAAAATTATACTACACACTCTTCTCTTTGCTTCACCCTCCATTTTTATAGACTCTTTAGGACTCCTTGTCGACCTCTTATTGTTTACCACTTGATCTTGGCCCTTGAATCCCACAAATTCATCAAAACCATACATTTGGCATTTTGGCGCCAAAATTGAAACACGTGGATTAGGGCAGCTTTGGAGTAATTAAAGAATTTTGGTTTGTTGTAGAGGTGGAGGGGGGGCAAAGGAGATAGTTATTTAGCCAAGTTGGGGGAGTTGGTGTTGAAACAGAGGTTGTGATATGGTTTAGAGGAAAAAGTCGTGAAGAAGCATTAAATGCTCAGTGGGTTGGTATGATGAGGTGTAGGGATGAGGTGGTGAAGTAGAGTAGACAGGTGGTGGTGGAGGTGGCAAAAAACCAACCTGGTATTGGTGATGCAGGGATGGAGGTGGAGGGTGAACAGTGGGAGTGGTTTTGGTGGAGGGTTGACCGGTTTGACCCCGTTCAAATATTTAAGGGGGTGTGGGCTTTTGAGAGTGGGCTTGGTAAAAGGGAAGGGAGTTGGGCCTTGGTTATGTTTGTTTTTGTTATTGGATTTGGTTTAGTTTTGGGTTTATAACAAAAAGGTCCGTTTGGTTTTGCTTATAAATACAAGGACCAATTTTGTAATTTTGTGAAAGTTGAGGGGGGTGGAATGTAATTTCTCCAAAGTTATCACAAGGACCAATTATGCCATGGATGAATAGTACAAAGGGTATTTTTGATATTTTTCCAATTTTAAAAACCCAGGGACCATTTTTGACATTTTTCAAACTTGAGGGACCAAAGTTGCCATTTTGCAATTTTTGACTTTAAAGGATTTCTTTTGACAACTTGTGAATCCCAAAGGACCTTTGATGATATTTTACATGTTTTGAATAACCAGGGACTAGATTTGCCAATTTTTCAAAGTTCAGGGACTGAAACTGTAAATTATGTAAACTTTGTTGTTTTTCATCAGTTTTCAATCCTTTTTCACTTGAAACATATAAAAAAACAATTCAGAGATATTTTGTGTATTTAAAGGCATTTCTGTGTATTTTCAGATGTTTTTGTGGTTTAAATGTGAACAAAATGATGAGTATTTACACACTCATCACCTATCATGGCCTCCTTAATAGGCAGTCATGCATTATATACAACCAATAAAACCGTAATACACAGCTGATTACGTTTCTTAAGACGTTCAAGTCAGTTACCATATAGGAGATTTAGCTACTTTTCTTAAGCCTAACGTTAATCAATCAACCAAACAATCAATAATAACTCAACAATCAATAATCAACAACTAGGTTTCATTAGATCTAAGCAAACACTAACAAATCCAAGCTAGCATGTTAAAGAAAAGAAAAGATAAACAATCAATCAAACAATACATAGGCATATTGAATGATTAAAAGGAAGGCTTATCTTTAATTAAACATGGAAGAAAAGAGGGTTTGAAAACCCTAAAGTAGCTGTGAAATTCGTCTAGGGTTTATTGCTAAAAAGTTCCACCCCTTTAATGAATGAAAATCGAAAAATATATATAGATATACAAGTCTGACGACGTCAGGTTTTAGCCTCTGACGTTTGGTTCTAGATGACATAGATAATGACCCAAACCTTAACCCATTTATGCAACTTATGTAACTATCTGTAGATGTCTCATATGTTGGGGAATCTAGTGACTCGCCACACATTGAGCCCGGCTTTTCAAGTTTTGACATGTCTGCCTTTGCCAGCCAACCTGTTGATAACAGTGATGGTGCATTAGTCATTATTGATAAGGAAAATAGTTTTCAAGACCTTGATAGTTTTGATGTTAGTCTGTTTAGAGTGACTAAGGATAAGCCATTGGAGAAAGTAGGGAGACCACTAGTTGATGGAAATAACACCTTTGAGGAACCTGATGTGGAAGTTACTCTATTCTAAGTCAATCAGGATAACCAGTTAGAGAATGTTGGAGGATAACCTGTTGTTGGCAATAACATGGAAGAGGATGGTGATGTTGATATCACTCTGTTCCAACAGAGTGATAGTAGTCACTTAGGCAATGTAGGTGATGACACAATTCAGCCAAATAAAAATAATGTTACTGAGGAGAATCATGTACAAGTTGCTTTGTTCCAACAGAGTTAGAGTCATGAGTTAGGCAATGCAGGAATATCTACTAATAAAAGTGATGACTTGAATTTGGAAACTCAATTACCTATGTTGGATGATGATGCATTTTACACTGCTTATGCTTCTGAATCAGGCATAGGTCACTCTGGGGTGCCAAGGGTTAGGACAGATTCTGTTGATGATGGTGTTGTTGAAACTTTCTTTTATTGTGCTCAATCCTTTGATACTGCAAAATATGTGAAAGAGAGGGTAAGAGAGCATTCCATAGAAACAAGAAGGGAGCTGCTATTTCTAAAGAATGTCAAAAAAATATTAAGAGTCAGATGTGTGGGTTGTGTTCCCCTATCTGGCCCAATTGCTACTGTTGGACTTGGTATAGGCCCAGTTAGAGGTCCATTAACAAGAAGGGGTTTGGAAGCATTAATTGCTGGTAAAAATGACCCTTCCCAAATGCTCTGCCCATGGTTGTTGCTTGTCGGCACGACGACCCCATTCTGATGTAGTATGAAATGTATAAGTAATACAACTTTATTTGTCTTGTTTTAGGGCGACCCCATTCTGATGTGTTACTTAATAAAATGTGTCAAGTGTTTCATGAGAAAATAATTGAGGGTGTAAACAAACCAATTATTACAGCATTATAATACATCAGGGAATACTGTATGAAGAGGATAATACATGTTGCAAAGGTCATTGAGAAGAGTGATGGGCCACTAACACCTACTGCACAACACATGTTAGAAGGTATTAAGAAAGAGGCGGTTAGGTATAATGTTTTATGGAATGGGGGAGATAAGTTTCAGGTAAGTGGACCATGGGGAGACCAATGTGTAGTTAATGTTGTAGAGAAGTCTTGTACTTGTAGAATATGGGAGATTACAGGTTTACCATGTAAACATGTTGTCGCTACCAATTGGAATATGGCTTTAAATGGACAACAAGTAGGAGTTGTTGAAACATGGGCGCATCCTTGTTACTATCTCAACACTTGGGAAGCAACGTACAAACACAATGTCTCCCCCATAACTAGCAATGAGCATTGGGAAAAATCGTCTGTGCCAACAACTATTGTTCCACCAAAGACTCAAGAAAATGCAGCTAACTCAATTAGTAAAAAAAGAGTAAGGATAGCTCCTGAAACTGAAGAGATTGTCAAGAATGGTAAACTGTCTAAGGCTTGGAAGAGTGTAAGGTGTAGTGTTTTTGGCATTGTTGGACACAACCGAAAAACATGTATTGGCTATGGTGGAACCCAAAGTAGTCAAACTGGCGGTAAAAAACAAAATAGTTCAAGTTCTAAAGGAAAAGGTAAACAAGTGACTCAAAAGGTTGCATCAAAGAAGACACATCCTACAGGGAACAAAGTTGCAACAGATAAACAAGCTGAAGGTACAGGTGTTGATGAAAGTCAAGATGTTGCAGTTGAAGGAACTTGTGTGCAATCTAGAATTCAAGATCAAGGTACTCAGGATGTTGCAATAGAGAAACAAGATGAAATTGCAGGTGTTCAATCTCAGAGTCAAGATCAACCTATTGATGAATCCCAGTGTCAATCCCAGCAGCAAGATCAATCACAGTCTCAATCTCAGGTCCATTCAAGTAATGTGCAAGCAGTTTCTATTTCATCCCAGCATACTACCAGAAGAGTGACTAGGCAGCAGGCTTTAATGGATAGAATGATGCCCTCACCATAGGGCTTTCTTTATGTTATGCTAATGAAGTAGACAATATTTATTTATGTTAACTATGAACAAGTTATGTACTCTGATTATCATGCTTCGAAAAGTATGAAATTTTATGCATTTGGAATTATATCCAATTGCATTATCTACAGAACCATGTTATGTTTCTGAATTGCAATTGTGTCCAAAATATGTATGTTCTGTGCAACGTATATTATTTCTAACTCTATGAGTGCATAATATGCTACTGCAAAATGATGCAGGAAAAACTAACCAAAACTAAAACTTCAAAAGAATGTTGACTATTTAAAGTCAATTATAACCAAATTTCAATGTATCTGCATTGATGAAACGAAAAGTGTACCGCTTTTAGGGGGTCATTTAAGCCCTAAGTCGAGATTATTTGATCAAATATTGCCCTAAATCGTTCCTTTTGTCATTTTAGGTACTTTTGAGAAGAAATCTGGAAAAGGAAGCATTTTGGACGTTTTTTGAGCGAAAAAGTGAAGAAAACGATAAAGTCTCCAATTCATGCTGAAAAAAGTACCTGACGCCATCAGGATTTGCTTATGACGTCGTCACTCATTGGCAATGAGGTGGATAATCAAGTTACACATGAAGCGCCAGAATGTTTTTGGAGGATTTACACGTGATGGCGTCACCAAGGCCGTCACGTACAAAACACAAGAGATGGCCAAGAGGGAGTTTACACAAGACGGCGTCAGAATTGGATCTAGGCAATACGATAGTATTTATGGTGGCGAGTTGACGGCGTCAGAATTTACTCTTGATGCCGTCAGACTCAAAACCATATATATAGTTTTTGATTTTTCATTCATTATGGTGCAACTTTGAGAGGAGAATTTTGGAGAAACTCTAGACGAATTTCACCTTATTTTTAAGGTTTTCTAACCCTTGTTTCATCCATGTTTAATTGAAGATAAGTTTTCCAATAATCATTCAATATGTCTATGTGTTGTTTGATTATATCTTATGCTTGTCTTCACTTTAACATGCTAGTCTAGGTTTTCTTTGTGTTTGCTTAGATGTAATGAAACTTAGATATTGATTATTAGTTGGTTGTTTGTTTATAATTGTTTTGTATAAATGATTTCGATGTTGGGTTTAAGAAAACTGGCAGACTTCCAATTGGTAACTTGCTTGAACGTCTTAAGAAACATGATCGGATGTGTACTACGATAAATTGGTTATATTTAATGCATAAGTAACTACTAAGGAGGCCATGTTAGGAGCTAGTAGTCGGCTCGACATAGGAAGAGGTAGAATCTTATAGAGTTAGGGAATATCGTACATGGCCCTACGAATGGTATTAAGGAATATAACCCGTCATCCATGCAATTGTAACAAACTAATCAACCAGTAAAAGATAGCTAGGGAATAGTGAAATCTAAGTAAACACATTTTCTCTTATTATTGTTTTCTCCACATTTACTTTAGAGTCATTTTATTTTGTTTTATTTGCATTTGTAGTTATTTGGGTTAGTTGACTAGCAACTAATTCCGCCCATCCTTCCAAAACCGAGATTTTTACTTGCTTTCCATAAAATATAAAAATACAAAAAGAATCATCCCTCACCTCTAGAAATAGTTTAATTGAGTTTTAACCTTAGCAAACACTATTCTTTGAGTTGAACGATCAATCCCCCGGTACTTGTCACTATACTATACTACAATGGTCAGGTACACTGCCTGGTGGAGATTGCAAGCTTCTCAAGATCCCTTGAGACTAAAACCTTTTGCAAGGTTGCAAAACCACGCATCAAGTTTTTGGCGCCGCTACCGGGGAATAGTTATTGTCTAGGTTGAAATTTATTTTTATTAGGTCTACTTGCTAGATTCCTTTCTAGTAAGATTTTTATTTTTATTTTTATAGGTCTTCTTTAGTTTATCTTTTTCTTTGTTTCCTTTGTACATAACCGTTGCCATCCGCCATCATGGAAGGTGGTAATCTCTTTGACCCCATCAACCCACCACAACAAAACCATCCACAAAACCCACCACAACCAAACCAACCTCCTAGACCCCGAACTTTAGGAGAGTACTCCCGTCCTAGCCACCAAGGCTATCGAAACACCATTGAGGTCACCCAAGGAGCCAATGTGTCTCCCTTGCGATCCGACACCATCCGGTTGGTGCAAAGTGGATGTGCATTCCATGGACTTCGTTCCGAAGATCCTAATCAACATCTCAAGGATTTCCTAAAAATAGTTGATTCCATAGACCTTGATGTTGAAACTCGAGAGATGACCCGATTGCGTCTCTTCCAATTCTCTCTACGTGACCAAGCTAGTCAATGGCTTGAGCGTTTTCTCGCAGGATCCATCACCTCTTGGGATGATCTCACCACTCGTTTCCTTGCTCAATTTTTCCCACCGGGGAGAACTACCAAGCTTAGAAATGACATCTTGATGTTCCAACAACGTCAAGGTGAAACTCTCTATGAAGCATAGACTCGTTTCAAGGACTTACTATAAAAAGTCCCTCATCACGGCATAGATCTTTGGCTCCAAGTCCAAATTTTCTATGACCATATCGATCACTCCACAAGGCGAACCATTGACCAAGCGGTCGGTGGTAAGATACGTGATCCAAGTGCGGAAGAATCATGGGAACTAATAGAAGATCTTGCTCTCTATGGCAACGAAAGTTGGAATGATCCCCGTGATTTGAACAAAACGGTCAAGGCAATATCTTTGCCTTCGAACAATTCAAGCACTCCCGACCGTAGGATCATGGAACTTGAAGACCAAGTCAAGTTTCTTATGAAATCCTACGAAGCTCATAAACCTTCAAGCCAAATGAACAAAATCACTTCTTCATGTGAATTATGTAGTGGTCCCCACAACACTCGTGATTGCATGGAACTCCCCGAACAAGCTTTTGCGGATTACGCATCCTCGCGTACCGACGGAGTGAGAGACAAGTGGTACACTTTCAAACCCGAGCCAAACCCTTACGGTGATTCATACAACCCCTCTTGGAAAAATCACCCAAACCTTAGGTGGAAACAAAACCAAAACATGCCCCAAAACAATTCTTCCAATCCACCTATCATTATCAATCAAACGGTCCACCCCCTAACCGTACTTTCAACAACAATCCTTCCAACAACTATGGTAGTACCAATAATTTTGAAGGATTGATGTCCAAATTTATGGCATCTCAAGAAACTCGTTTAGTAAAGTTTGAAGCTGATTTCAAACAAAAACAAAGTGAGATGACCAATAAGATTGACACATTGTTGAAAGTTCTCAATGACCGAGAAATGGGAGCACTCCCAAGTAACACAGTCAAGAATCCGAAACTAAACGTTAATGCTATATCATCTGTTTCGTCTCCCACTTCTTGTCCACAATACTATTCGGTCAATGCCGTGAGCACGTGTTTCAAGCAAACCCAAATTTTACAAAAGGACCAATTGGATAAAACACCCAATGTCAAACCGGTCAATAGTATAGTTGAAACACCTCCTACACAAAACATTGGCGATAAATTCAAGGAACTTCACCTTGAGCGCCCCGTCATTGATGCCTTAGCCTGTGATCCCTACTACAATGCCCTTTTAGAAAAAATATGAAGAGAAACTTAAGTTGGGTAAGAATGGGACCGCCTTCGTTCAAAACAAGTTGCCTAAAAAATTAGATGATCCGGGCATATTCGTTTTACCCTGTAAGATCGGAAATTCTGAGGCTTTTGACACATTAGCCGATCTTGGGTCAAGCCTAAATTTACTTCCGTTATCTCTATACACCAATCTTAAGCCAGGAAAATTAGATGAAACAGAGGTAATCATAGGGCTTGCGGATGGAAGTGTAGCGTATCCGGTTGGGGTAGTGAAGGATGTGTTAGTGCATATAGGAAGGTTGACAATGTTAGCCGATTTCCACGTACTTGATATGGTTAGTGACACTACATGCCCTTTATTAATAGGAAGAGGATTTTTAGCTACCGCAAGTGCGATGATTGATTGTAAGGAATCTAGAATAGTGGTAGGAGAAGGAGAAACTTGGTCGGTCTATGATGTTAAGAAACATGCCTATGATGCTAGTGAGGAACCAACACCTCATTGGGTAGATTTGAATAGGAGACCATCTAGATACGGACCTTGGGTTAATAGAGACTTCATAGGACCTCAACGACCATTTTATTTAGAGAAGGAGTTTATAAACAAAACGCATTCGGTAGATCCCTTAGTCTTTAGGAAAATGATTGAATTCCTAGGAGTGATGCCTATCAACTTAGGAATGAACAAGTGGAAAAGGGAAGGTGATAAATGTAAATGGAATTGGGACAAGCCACCTAAGGAAGGTGACTGATCATGGCATATGAAGATGATTCTATATGATCCGGATGGAAAAAAATTTGAGAAGTCATACCGAACTAAGAGAACCGATAAGAAACTGAAACCTAAGTTTGACCCCAAAGATGTCCTCGATGAGGAACTCACTCATATAGGATAGCCCGTGACCTTGAGTCTAGATACAAGACTCGTAAATAAAGAAAAGCGCTTCTTGGGAGGCAACCCAAGTTTTATTTGCTTTATTTGTTTGATTGTTTGTTTGTTTGATTTTATTTGTTTCCGTATGCATGTTTTATTTTTATTGTTTGTGGCTCATGTTTCAAAATAAATTGTGAAAATGCTTTACCTTATTGTTTAACTTCGTCTTAACTTCATATAAAGGTATTTCGCAAAAGATAAGTGTAAGGGGAATGCAAATTCCCTATGATGTAATTATTTTGGATGGTAGGGTAAGAGTGTATGCAAAAAAAAATGTACGGACTACCATCCTGTTTCCTTTTATGTTTAGTTTTTTATTAGCTTATGTCGAGTCGAGTCTTGGCTTAGCAACGCTACATTGTACATGTAATTAACCAAGATGATTAGCTCGCCACCAGTAAAGATTGCCTTTATCCAACAAAACCGTGTTTATCATATGGGATAATTAGTAAAATAGTCTGGTTGCCATGGGTCTAGGCATATTTAGCCCTTTTTTGAAAAATTCCCGTTTTAGCCCGGGTTGCCCTGGGCAACTAGTGCATAGCCAACTACAGAGTGCCACATCGGGGCAACTTTTTTGTATTTTGGGCAACTTTTTTGTATTTCGGGCAACTTGAGGACACTTTTCATCTTTCGGTTGGCTATACAAAAGTTGCCCAGGGCAACCTGGGCTAAAACGGGAATTTTTCAAAAACGGGCTAAATATGCCTAGACCGCAAGGCAACGGGCCATTTTAGTAATTTTCCCTTATCATATCCCTACACCTCACGTTATAACCCTTTTTAAAAGACCTCTTTGATAGTTTATCTTAGGTGCTTACGCCAAGTAGTGGAGGTTTGATCCTTTCCCAAGCCTATGGTAATCTATGTGCTATGACAGGTAGTGAGAGATATTTTCCATTTTCATATTGTGATATATACTTTTATTACACCCGAGAGATGTGAGTATCTAAACACTATTTGTGAGGTGCTAGTGTATAATTTCCGTGCTTGTTTTAGTTGAAGTGGAACGATTATTTGTTGTAATTACTTTTATATTAGTGTTAAATGACCCCTAACTTGTATTTTGATTAGAATAAAAGCGTATTTACTTGAGGACAAGCAAATCTCAAGTGTAAGGGTATTTGATGAGACGAAAAGTGTACCACTTTTAGGGGGTCATTTAAGCCCTAAGTCGAGATTATTTGATCAAATATTGCCCTAAATCGTTCCTTTTGTCATTTAGGTACTTTTGAGAAGAAATCTGGAAAAGGAAGCATTTTTGGATGTTTTTGGAGCGAAAAAGTGAAGAAAACGACAAAGTCTCCAATTCATGCTGAAAACAGTACCTGAAGGCGTCAGGATTTGCTTATGACGCCGTCACTCATTGGAAATGAGGTGGATAATCAAGTTACACGTGACGCGCCAGAATGTTTTTGGAGGATTTACACGTGACGGCGTCACCAAGGCCGTCACGTACAAAACACAAGAGACGGCCAAGAGGGAGTTTACACATCACGGCGTCAGAATTGGATCTAGGTAATACGATAGTATTTATGGCGGCGAGTTGACGACGTCAGAATTTACTCTTGACGCCGTCAGACTCAAAACTCTATATATAGTTTTTGATTTTTCATTCATTGTGGTGCAACTTTGAGAGGAGAATTTTGGAGAAACCCTAGACGAATTTCACCTTATTTTTAAGGGTTTCCAACCCTTGTTTCATCCATGTTTAAGTGAAGATAAGTTTTCCAATAATCATTCAATATGTCTATGTGTTATTTGATTCTATCTTATGCTTGTCTTCACTTTAACATGCTAGTCTAGGTTTTCTTTGTGTTTGCTTAGATGTAATGAAACTTAGATATTGATTATTGGTTGGTTGTTTGTTTATAAGTGTTGTGGATAAATGATTTCGATGTTAGGCTTAAGAAAACTGGCAGACTTCCAATTGGTAACTTGCTTGAACGTCTTAAGAAACATGATCGGATGTGTACTACGATAAATTGGTTATATTTAATGCATAAGTAACTACTAAGGAGGCCATGTTAGGAGCTAATAGTCGGCTCGACATAGGAAGAGGTAGAAGCTTATGGAGTTAGGGAAGATCGTACACGGCCCTACGAATGGTATTAAGGAATATAACCCGTCATCCATGCAATTGTAACAAACTAATCAACCAGTAAAAGATAGCTAGGGAGTAGTGAAATCTAAGTAAACACATTTTCTCTTATTATTGTTTTCTCCACATTTACTTTAGAGTCATTTTATTTTGTTTTATTTGCATTTGTAGTTATTTGGGTTAGTTGACTAGCAACTAATTCCACCCATCCTTCCAAACCGAGATTTTTACTTGCTTTCCATAAAATATAAAAATACAAAAAGAATCATCCCTCACCTCGAGACCTAGTTTAATTGAGTTTTAACCCTAGCGAACACTATTCTTTGAGTTGAACGATCAATCCCCAGCTACTTGTCACTATACTATACTACAACGGTCAGGTACACTGCCTGGTGGGGATTGCAAGCTTCTCAAGATCCCTTGAGAGGTAAGACCTTTTGAAAGGTTGTAAAACCACGCATCATGCATATATACCCATAACGTAAACTCAGAAAAAGAACCAAACTTCATATCCATGTTGGAGACAATGTTACTGCCATTCAATACAATCTAAAGATAAAACATACTAGTACAAAATAGTTTTGGTAAAGGTTCTAACACTACCAAGGTGGCCTAACAAGTAATTACATTTTCCACAAAACACGGCCATCATACTTTAAAGCTAAAAAGTTAACCAAGTGCATAAACAATCAAGAACAATATCCAACTGAGCACCAGGTAAATCTTCCACTTACACACATCACCTTGAGCAACTTCTAATATTTCCTCGAGCTCATTTCTCCCCCTCAAAAGGCCTGGTATGATCATTCTTGAACGTGCACACATTTCAGGATCATACAATCCTATCCACCGACAAGAAGACCCCTAATCATTACTATGACATTTCATTAATGAACCACCATTGTTACAATGTACTTTGCTACTTGCGAAAGCAAGGTAATACAATCAATCTTAAAACACGCTTACTTCATCAGGACAAGCATAGAATCGACGCCTTGGGTTGGCCGATGTCCACGAAGCGCGTGTTATAGCTTGCTTACCACACCAGCAGCGTACCATGATGAAGGAGGAAAGGTTTTGGGGGAAAGATTAAAGGATGATGAGTGACAATATAATTTTGACTCATAGTAATATAGGGAACCGAAACAATGTACAACGGCTAGAAACTAGATCGCTACAGTGAATGAAGATTTTGCCCTCACCAAGAATACGTTGTTGTTCCTATTACGGGCCGAGGGACGCAATCGGCCTCAAAATTCCAAGTTTTGGACGCCACACGACGTTTTTAAAAAGTTAAGGTGCCTTGTGATGTTTCGTGAAAAGTTTAAGGACTAACGGTGTATTTTTGTCTTAAAAAATAATAAAAAAAATAAAATAAAAAAAATAAGAAAATCATTAACTTATCACATTTTATAAACTTACCCCCTAAGTTTACAACTAATACCAAATAACTTATAAATAGTTAAATACATTAACTTTTATATTTCATTATCACCCTTAAGTCCAGCGATATATCAAATGCACACATAAACCCATTAAACTTCATATTTGTTTAAACTTTATTTTATACTTACAAAATAAATGTTTTTGCACCTGATGCAGGAAAAGTTTGCGTTTTGACACACTCAGTAAACTTTTTTTATACAATTATAAATGTGAAAAATGTCATTATTTTTTTTTTTTTCCTTTTTAACGTTTATAAACTTAACAAACTTTTACACACTTATAAGTGCGTAAAAATTGAAAGATTTTTACTCTCTTTCTAAAAGTGTCTCATAATTCACATATTAAGTTGGACGGACACAAAACTTTGTTGGTTAGTTGGGTGTTAGAATATATTGGTTAGTTGGATGTTAAAATATATAATCTAACTCTTTTACGAGTTAATTTGCTATTTTGCTAAACTTTTCGCTATTCATGCGCGTATCATCTATATTGCTATAAACATGTATAGTTTTAGACCCGTCGCAACGCGCATAGGATTTCTTTCTCTTTTTTATAAAAGAAAACATAAATATGGTCATAATCCTTATACAGAAAGATATATGTATAGAATAATGTAACCCTACAGTTATTTTTATGTGTAGCTCAATAATAGTTTATTATCATAAGCAAGTTAAAAAGACTGCCTAACTACTTTATCATCTACTTGGCCAATAATAGTACTTCAACTTGAGTAGTATTAAAATGGAAGGACTAAAATGTCTAGCACTCCAAACTACAAGCATACACATTCAGTGTATCCATCTGGCCCCATCAGTTTGGTCCATTGACCTTTTCTCACTTTTTGCACTCCACTTAATTCAATATATTGCTAAGTACTATCATTAATGCACAAAGGACACACCTATACAATAACACACTACCAAAAAAGCAACCCCTTCTGTAGTCCATTACCATAAATTTGACATAAGCCAAAAAAGCCAACCTTAAAAGACTGACTTCGTATAGTAATAATGGGTAGATAGATATTAGATAAATTGTGCATTGTGTTAGGTGACATAAATGGATACAACCTTTAGTTCAATACTTTACAAGTTGGTTGAGCAAAATACATAAAATGGGAATTACCCTTTTGCAAATTATTGTCACATGTTTGACAGAACCAGTGCAACAAACATCTGGACTTCACTTTCAATGAACAAACACAGCTATATTGCACAAAATGACATCAATCTAGCATTAAAGCAATTGCAAAGGAATCCACATTGTAATCTGCATAAAACTTAAAACATTTTTGACCATTTCAGGGTTACAAAATGAGAGTTTCTGAAAATTTGACAAGTATTCAAACTACTAGCGCCTCTTTTCGACTTTCTTACCCATTCTTTTATCTCTTTTCGTTAAAGTCTTTGGCCGTGATCTTCTTTTCTCAACTTTCTTGAATGGCTTCTTCTTGATCACTGGCAAATTTTGCTTCTTTTCGGGTCCTGAGTACGATTTGGGTACTTCGTCAACCCTCTGGTTTACATCCAAAGTGTCATCTTCACGAGAGATCTCACTTGTTGTCACCATGACCTTGACACTACCAGTATCGTACACTTTTGTTCCTGTGGTCAAAAGATGAGAAGTCAGATAAAGTTGAAAGACCATTACAAAATGACTATCTTGTTCCTAACTACTAAAACGTCAAAGAGCTGAGTTGGGATAACAGATACGACGTTCCCTAAAAATGGAGCATAAGGAAGTAAGAATTAACTATTTTGCAAATAGTCCCTCTGCCGTCCGCCTCATCAAGATTGCAGATTACTGAATTGCCTTTTTGGAGTGCATATAATATAATTGCATACTAGTCAAACAAAATTTGATTCTTCTTTCCCTCTAAGAGGGTGTTTGGGATTGCTTGTGTTTTCTACTTAACTGACTTTTTAAGCAGATACGCAGTTTGAAGTTTTGGATCAACCAACATGCTACTACTTATATACTTATTTTGAGGTAAAATAAGCAGTTTTCAATAATCCGATAAAGGCCTGCTTACCTGCTTGTTTTGGAATAAATCGGGTTTTTACCCTCGTACTCCTAAAAACCCTCTAACGTTCTCAGAAATTAATTTAAGATAAATGTGAGATGAGCAAACCCAAACACTATTTTTCTGAAATACTTATTTGTAAGCACTAAGCAGACAAGATAAGCAATCCCAAACACCCTTTAAACACGAAAAAGGATGGTTGATGTCATATACATCATCAAGAAGCACATCTTGATTATTTTCAATTTTCAACAGATATACAATTCTGCACGTACCAGAAACCGATGTCTTCTGCTCATCATCATCTTCATCTTCTTCTCCGTCATCATCTCCAGCTTCTTTGACTTCATCATTTTCATTAAGTTCCGCATCTGGATCAGGTTTAGCTCCACCGTAAAGAACATAATCTCTATCTTCTTTTCTCTGCCAAAAAAGAAGATAACAGCAAGGCAAGAGGTTAAGTGTCATTTGATATCAGTTTCTTTGTTATCTTTATTCACCCTCACACTAGATAAACAAGACCCTTGAAATGAAAATGCTAAAAGTTCTAGAAAACAAAATAATAGAATTTTAAGACTTAAGCTTAAACATAGAATATCTGCATATGTTACTGCTTGCAATAAACATGACATGAGGGCCTTATGCTAAGGAGTGTGGTTTGTAAAAGCGCGCAGCAAAGGGCTCTGAAGCTGAGGCGCAATGCGAGATGCAAATGAGTGAGCATCAAAGACAGGAGGCGCTCCTTATTAAAAAAACAATATTTCTACATGTATAATCTACCAAATAGGCTTATATCTTAAAATAAATCACTCAAATACTAAAAGGCATGTTGGCTAGCATTTTGAAATTGCAAGGCATCATCTTTTTTATATGAACAAAAAGACCTTACCAAATACATCTACGGAAATTTACGATAACAGATTTATATTTATTCTACTAAGGTCTGAATTCTCTATATAATATAAGTAAACCTTCAAATTTTGTAATTTTGTAATGAAGTTTACTTGAAAACAACGGGAAAAGCTATGATGATTACAGTCATAAATACACTGGATTTAATCTTTTTCCCCTGCAATTTACTAGTGTGTCTGATTGTTGATCCTAACAATATGGTGTTATGAAAATATGCTGAAATCCGCAATTTCTTGCACTGGAGAAATCTATAACCACCATTTTTACCACTAAACCCAATAATTTCTATTCTTCCTACTGAACTCAACACAATTTGTATTCTTACCAGTTACTACTAAATTCAACACAAATGCTATAAGCAGGAAAAGGCAAAAAGCAAGTGATATAAAACTCAAGAAGTAGAGAAAAAAGATAGCAAGCCTAATGGTGAAGTTGATGCTGAACATAGATTTATCTATTTCTTGATATGGATACTTGCTGCGTTAATTTTACATAATCCAGTTGCAAAACATGACATGTCCCAGTTAGTTCCTCTGTGGACACTTGTCAGGTTTCATTTTATATAGTTGCTCCCATACATGAAATTATTATGAAAATGGAGTAATCTCACTAAATTATTATTAGGCTAGTAATAGAAATGTAGAGAACTGTTATAGTTGAATGAGAATTCTTTGAGAGCTGTTGCAGTGGAAGAGACGATTTTTCAAAAGTATGTGTTTGGAGACAATGTACCACCACAGTAGAAATGAATAATCTAATACAAAGTCACGAACAAAAAAACTCATTTACCTTTTTGCGAAGTTCAATACGCTTGCGACGTAAGGCTTCCTGTTGTTGAGTTTGTGCTTCTTTTCTCCTCTTCTTCTTTCTCTTGTGAAAGCCAGTCACGAAATCACTATACATGCGGTTAACAATTAGAGATGTAAAACAAGTTACAACAATTTGAACCCTTAGGGTATTGTATACACGAGTCAATAACAAGACAACCCACAATGTGATTGGACAGAACAATGCTTGAGTAGGCCCAAAAGAAGTGATAATCCTAATGACAACTTAATAACAATTCAAGTGTCATTATAAATTATTAAAAACCATCCAAGGTTCATGCAAAAATCAAGGTTGTAAAGACACTAAGAGCTAGTCGGGCGGGCAACTACTTTGTAGCTTAGAATACACCTAAAGTGGGGAGTTATCAGGGTTAATAGGATTAGAATTTTCATATATAAATTTCAAAAGTATAAGCATGAAAATTTAATACTAATAGGACCATATAAATTGTTCATTGGAGCATAAACACTAACACAATTGTTCACATACTTCGAACCAAGTTTTGGCCGAGTTTACCCTGAGTTAACCCCAAGTTTTGACTTATTTTTTACCGCGTGGATTACTCAGCTCTGTAACCCTTGTTTACAATACTGGCAAAAAAACACATCGACATTTTATATAGCCTTGAGAAAAGGCTAAAGGATCAAGCTTCTTAAACAATACACTTCCTATCCACATGTCGTTTATAGGCAAAAATGTAAAAGAGACAAAGTGGAGGTGATAATCATGTGCGAATGGAGCCAGCGCACCAGGCCACTGATTTTGAAGGGCCTCCTACTTATATATAGTCCGCTATACATACATATGATACTTACATCTAAGGATTTTATTAACATGAACTTCTTTTACATATGTCTGAGTTTGTATTTTTTTTACGTCCTTACATGGGGCCTACTTTCTAGTTAACGCACACAGCCTCCAAAATCAACAGGATGGCCCTAACATAACATTAATTGACATTCAAGATTAAAAAATTCTGATAGAAAGAGTATTCGTTTGCGTGAAACCCTTACACGTAGCATAATCAAAATCGATAAACTCTAAACACCATCATACTACTATAGACCATTGTCATCCATTAGCAATTACACGAACCAAAACACATTTAGACAAGCATTCTTAAACTTAGCAAATAAAAAAGATGACAAAAGTTGCAAACTTTAATAAACACGCCAAATCCATTAGTGTAAAAACCTTGACCTTGATACATACATATCAAAGTCTGGAATAGCTTATTTTCCGGGCTTATGAGATTATTTGATATTGGGAAACCTCATAAGCCATTTTTCGGCTTATCAATAGCTTTGTGGTTTTCCAATATCAAATAATCTCATAAGCCCGGAAAATAAGCTAATCCAATCACCAGCTAAACATGTAAAACATACTATAATCTATGTGAACAGTCACATTAGCATAAAAAAAAAAAAAAAAAAAAAAAAAGTTATATAAAAAAAGAAATCAAATTCATACCAAAGGTCTTTTTCATTGAAGGAAACAGAAAGGGCTTTGTTTTTAAGAGCTCTTTTCTTGATATGATGAGCTTGTACTTCTGATTCTAAACCATCGCCGTCAGCCTCCATTATCGTCGCCGCCGGTTAACTATTCTCAAAACCCTTTCCTTAAAACCCACCCAATGTTTTTCGTTAACCCTTTTTTTTGTTGTACTATGTGCAGAGTTTGTGGTACTTGTACATATGCCACCCTTGCAAATTTTGGGATGTTAATATTAAGTTTTAACTTTTTTCCCCCTCTCTAACAATTTTCATTTTGTACAAGGTTTAAGGTTCAACGCTCGCTATGTACATATTTGTGAGTTGGAGTAGTGCTATTTAGACCTACAGCATAAACCTAAAAATATATCTAATGCATAAATCACTTGTATAATTGTATTAGGTATTTTCTTTCTTCAAATTTCCACCAATCATTTTTTGAAATCAACCAATCAAATTATTAAGTATATTTATAGGTATGATTAGTAGGCATAACAATCATTTTTCTTGTGAGTTATTTGGAAGTAGTCAGAGAAAGGATCGAAAAGAGTCACGAGCTCGATTAAGACACATAAAGTCAAATTGGCTTTCTTCAAACAAAAAAATCCCATTCGTTTAACGTTTATGAATTGCAAATGAGTCATAAGTGGCTAACTCATAATACATTCATAAGTGTTATCAACCTGTCAATCATTTCTAAAAGATAGATATTATAAATTGGTATCTTCAAATATATCATACTCAACAACGCGATGTGGCTAAATTTTTATACGTGTCAGAATTATGTGGCAGCCGGGTAGACCGGCATACCCCTTTCCCAGTGCCTATTTTATAGACGTACAATGTGTCAAAAAGTGATTGCTTATGCTAATCGGCGTGTCTTTGTACTTTTAAAAAATGATACATACATTAATAATGACATGGAGAATTGATATGATTTCACACCTTATGCTTATTCTTATCATGCTCAAATACAAACTATTGTTCCACTTATTATATATTCGTGTGATGGTTCAATTAAACATTCATCCGTTTGTTTTAATTTGATTTTTATTTGATTTTCGATTTAACTATCGGATCTATCGAGTCAAAATTGTGCCGCATCTTGTTTGTTCTACGTTGACACTAGCTTAAGTTTAAGTGCCACGCGACAATGAAAATTTAGAGCCTCCTTTGTAAAACACACTTTTATTACTAAATATCAAGAGTATGAAAATAATAATAATAATAATAATAATAATAATAATAATAATAATAATAATAATAATAATAATAATAATAATAATAATAATCGACTTTGTGCCAGGTCGCATTGTGATTGATGCCGCAAAACGCAAACGTGTCAAGTACGGAGCTAAATGTGTGAATATGGGTTTATCCCTTTCTCATTTTCCTCTTTGGGGGGACTTGAGACAGATGTGGTGGCCTTACTCAAGCGGATCCGAAAGTTCTCTATAACTCAAGACATTAGGGCGCGTGCTGCAACCCATATCTTCAGTAGGATTAGTTTTGCTATTACTAAAGGTGTGGGGCTCAGATAGTTTCGAAGCTCCCCACCAATTTCTTGTAATTTCATAGTTTTGTTATAACTAAAGAAGATTATTGTTTGTAAGTTATCAATCTCAATCTAAAGGTTAATATTATGGGGAGTATTCGGAAACTGCCAATCATCTTTTCTTTTCTTGTTCTTTTGTTTCCCAGGTTTACGTCTTGCTTGCTCGATGGTGGGATCTTGATGTTCCAAGATTAAATTCGTATAATCAATGGTCAGATTGGTTATCCAATATCCGGATGAAGAGGATGCAAAAAGAAATTTTTCAAGCCTTGTTCTTTTCTTTATGGTGGCATGTTTGGGTGCATAGAAACGATTGCGTTTTTGGAGTGGCGAGTCCTAGAAAAAGGGTGTTTTTTGATAATTTTGTAACGAAACCTTTTACTTGGATTAATAGTAGGTATGGATCTACAAACTTCAGTTGGGTAGGTTGGCTTCAAAACCCAACTCTTCTTACTTCTATGTTGTAATTTTGTTTTGTTCTAGCTTTTTGCTAACTTAATGAATCATCGCCGTTCAAAAAAAAAAAAAAAAATCTCAATCTAAAGCCTAAACTAAACTATCTCACACTGTCATTATTGACATTTATTCACTTGTGAACATCCAAGTTGTAAAACGTAGATGTTACACCGACTATGACTCCTTTTATATATCCTCTTAACAAGAATTTAGAATAGCATCAAGGATCAAAAGTTTCAAAAGTTGCATAGTATAAAATAGCGCAAAACGAATGAAGCTCGTACCGTGTAAACTTTAAATTATTAAAACGAGATGGCTTGATTTGACACAACTACAACAATTCATCAATAGTTTGTTTTTTTTTTTTTTTTTTTTTCTTCACACAATTCATCTATGGCTAAGTTGAAAATATATACACCTTTAGCTATGCGCCTATCCTATAGTGCCTAAGTTGCGGCATTTAGCAGGCTACATATACATAATGACATTATTTCACACTTTTGTAAAGATACTGGGTGTGAGGAGGTGCTTCACGTCACAATAAAATTACTCTTTCTAATTTTTCTTTCAACTTTTTTTTTTTTTTTTTTTTTTTTTTTTTTTTTTTTTTTTTTTTACAGCGGATATTATTAAAAAAGAAAACTAGCAAGAATTTCTTAAGATTTCTTACATCTATGCTTACACCAAAGAAAAGACCTAGCCACTACCTCATAAAAAATTAGCACCTTCGAAGGACAAGCCGGACCTAATAAACTCTTGTTACGAAAACTCCAAAGGTGCCACCACATAACATAGCAAACTCCAAAGGTGCCACCACATAACATAACTCTTTTTCAACTATTGTAACACATTTTTTCACTATCTTCAACTTTTTATATTTTTTATTATTTAAAAATACATCAAATACACACATATCCACCCACAACAACCAATAAAACAAAACCGAGAAAACCGACCGATCCCGTCCCGTCCCGTCCCGACTGTCCCGAAACCGAACCGAGCTTAATCGGGTCGGGACTCGGTTTGGAGTGAATAATGTTATTGAACTGTTGATACTTGATATGATCATGTAGGTATTGTTATTAGATTAATTATGGTATGGATTATATTTTTATCATATTGCCTATTGTTTTATTGAATAAGTTAGATCATGTAGGTAAAGTGTGTAACAAATTATTTTAAAAAATTCTGTTGGATAAGTTATTTTACATAGTTTTTAGTTTGTGATAAATTTTTTGTCACTTCATAGTTTGTAGTATGAATGTCAAAGTTGGACTCTGTGTCCCGATTTCAGGTGGTCTGTTTGGTTAGTGTTTATTGTAACTAGTTCTAGTGTGTTACGTGTAGGCTGACTATTCTAATAAATTGATGTCTTTTTAAAGAAGCCTAGAACCTTTCATCTCTGTATCTTGGGTTGCTTACTTATCGAACCAAAATGTTTACATTTTTTATTTTTTATTTATTTATTTATTTTTTGAACGGCAAATTTTTTTACACCCTATACTACCTATCTCACAAATGCCTTCAACGAGGCTTGAACCCACAAACTCTAGGCTGGTGGCCAACTCACATACCACTAGACCAAAGGCCTTGGGTAAATGTTACATAGTTTTATTTAAGGTATGTTATGTACTTATATTTCTACCTTTTAATTTGATAGGCATACTTATGTCATGATGATTGGTCAGAATGTTAAATCTTGTTGCATTTACGAGCAATTATATATACATATATTCGTTGGTAACAGATTGTAAGTAGTAAAGGTATTAAACTGAGTATGTTACGTATATCAATGTTTTAAAAATCGTGCCTAAGGCGCGCCTACTCCCTAAATCCCACGAGGCTCTAGCCTTTGGGATTTTTTTAGATCGATGCTCACGACATGCATGGATCCCGTAAAAATCGCAGCGATTTGGGGATTTTTGCACTTTAGCGCCTTGGGGATTTGTTCGCCTAGAAGTTGTAACGGGGTTTTAGCCTTTTTTTTAATAGTAAGATACATTTTGGGCTTACATGTTATATACATTTGGCCCTTTAAGTTATAAAGTATCTAATAACCCTAATATTTAAGAAAATAACTAAAACACACAATCAACATAGAATTATGTTTTTATTGTAATCTAATGTCTAAGAATAGTAGCTTATTAACAGATATAAATGTTGTTTCTTTAGTGTTAAGTGTTATCAAACAACTATAGATTTTTTGTTGTTAATAGTTGATAGTTTGATACATGGTAATTTGTTAAATTTTATAAGTCATAAACTCGTATATTGTAATGTATATTCAGGAATTTAGGGTAGTTCATGGATTCCGATATGCTGCTTGCTTAATATTTTGGGTTTAAATGCAACATTTGTTAGATGTAATAACAATTAAGTGGCATTATGCATTGAATATTGATATTTTTTTGTTATTTAAGCTGCATAAGTTGTCACATATGTTATAAATAAAACCTAAATGCATAGTGCGCCTCATATTTATGAATCTCGCGCCTTGGTTTGCGCCTCGACTCGAGGCTCTTTGACCTCCTTTGCGCCTTAGTGCGCCTTGAGCCTTTCAGAACATTGACGTATATCAGAAAAAAGGTGAAAGCTGTTGCGTTTTGGTTCAATAAGTCCTAATATCTTTCTAAACCATTTCTAATTTCTTTTTGACTGTTTGATTTTCCAAGTATAGTACTGTTTCTCTTTTTGTATCACTTAAGCATGGCCGTCCTCAAAGGTAGGCGAAGTGGGCGATCATATAGGGCCCCCTTTTTCTTAGGGCCCAAAAATTATGTCCAATGTATATATGAAGATGTTATAAATATACATTATAAATAGTTAAACGAACTAACGACTTTATACAATAATACTTACGGAATGACATTTTTTGTAGATAGTTCTCGTTGTATGTGTTAAAAAGAAACACAATTTTCATTTAGGCTTTACATTAGGGCCCCACTTTTAATTCTTGCCAATGAACTCCAAAATTCCGGAACAGCCCTTATTCACTTACTATGACTGTTGCAACAGGTCGACCGAAGAAGCTGTATATATTCGTTAATCCATATGGCGGGAAGAAATCTGCTTCCAAAATTTTCAGCAATGATGTAAAACCGTTACTTGAAGATGCTAATATCGAATATACAATGCAAGGTGCATTCTAGTCACGTAATTCAAGCATGTATTTGCCTATTTCATTTTCCATATGCAAAAGGGTGCTTATTGGCCTTAATCTTCTTAACTACAGAAACCGAATATCAGCTTCACGCGAAAGAAGTTTCTCGTTCATTGGATCTTACAAAATACGATGGTATAATTTGTGTAAGCGGAGATGGCATATTGGTTGAGGTTGGTTTGTTACCTGTTATTATGAAAATTTAGTCAAATAAACATCATGTACACTTTTGAAAGCAATATTACTTTCATTGCTAAAGCTTAATAACCGTTTAACCTCTTTACCTGATCACCAACGGGATGGAAATTGTAGTAGGTTGTGAATGGATTGCTTGAAAGAGAAGACTGGGCAGCTGCAATGAAAATTCCTCTTGGCACCATACCCGCAGGTCTTTTCACAACTTCTTCATGAATATTTATTTTAATAGGTTTAAAACCTAACATTAGTATTATTGACATAGGTACGGGAAATGGTATGATTAAATCTCTTTTAGATTCAGTCGGCGAGCCATGCACACCAGTTAATGCCATTCTTGCTGCAATTCGAGGTATGTGTTCATTTGATCAATATGCTTTTAGTACTCTATTTTTCTTTCCTGGGCTGTTATTTGTATGTATTCAGACCTTTTAATGTTCCTGCTTATATCTGGGCAGGGCATAAACGCTCTTTGGATGTAGCTACAATCTGGCAAGGAGAGACTGTATTTTTTAGTGTCTTGATGCTTGCATGGGGTATGTTAAAAACCACTCTAAATTCTTTCAATCATTCCATCATCTAAAGTACAGATTGTGGTCCTTTTAACTTAACCATCCGGGGTTTGTTTTCTTATTGTCTTTTTGAAGGACTAATATCAGATATAGACATCGAGTCAGAGAAGTATCGGTGGATGGGAAGTGCTAGATTAGAATTCTATGTAAGTTTATACCTTTTCATTTAAGATTGCACTGAAAAGCGACAGTAAATGCTCTATAAAGGAATGCTTTATGTCAATCATGTTCTGAACAATTAATAGCTGATTCAGTTGAGATATAAAAAAAATTCAGGCTCTTCAAAGAATTCTACGGCTGCGAAAATATAATGGCAGTATATGTTTTGTACCTGCACCGGGATTTGAAGATGTAGGAGAGGCAAGTGGTTCGTGTGTTGATTCTATGCAACCTCTTAAGCCTAGTCAGCATGGATACCAAGGTCCCAAATTTGATTTACAGAATGCAAATTGGAGAAAGCTTAATGGTCCGTTTGTATCTGTTTGGCTTCATAATGTTCCTTGGGGTGCTGAAAACACTTTGGCAGCACCTGATGCCAAGGTTATTTACTCTTTTTATGGCTCAATAGAAAACATGAAGTTGTTTACAGTTTGTGAGATTTATTTGGTAGAGTTCTGAAAGAAACTGATAATTGTTGTTTCCTTGTTTTGCTTTTAAATTTTCAGTTTGAAGATGGTTATTTGGACTTCATTGTAATGCGGGATTGCCCCAAGTTAGCCTTGATATCCCTAATCTCTGAATTGAACAGTGGAGGTCATGTGAAATCACCATATGTTGTGTACATCAAGGTAAGTGCATCTTTCATCCATTAAGAATAACCACGATTTTTCATTGCTGACTTTCTTAAAATTGTTAACAGATGCACCTTGTTGCCCTTCGACAGTACCCTAATATGTGTTTATTAAGTATTAGCACTCTCCTTAAGAATCAACAGTACCCTAATACGTGTCTATTAAGTATTAGCACTCCCCTTCAAAAATGAAACTGCTGATGCAGACATAAAGAACCAATCCTCAGTGGATATATTCCAAAAACTAGGATTTAAGTTGTACTTGTGCTAGGAAGGGGTGTTTTAACCTGTTTTTGAAACTGATTAAGTGATATTGAATAATTATAATAATTATAACCTGTTGGAATAAAGCTGTGTTACAAGATGGTGTTTGCTCGTATGGATGTGCTTGTGATATTTAAAGTTTTTATAATCAGATAATCGACTATATATATATGCTTGACACAATCTGAGAAAGGGTGTTTACTAGGTTGATTTCGGGTTAAATTGGTTATTTAGGTTTTTGAACAACCAACAATCCACCTGAGATTCAATTGAAATTGGGCTGCTCAATCTAAATTACCCGAGTAAGAGGGTTCAGGTTTTTCAGGTGGGGTTTGGATGACCCAAGTAAGAGGGTTCGGGTTTTCAGTTGGGGTTTGGATGACCCATATTAGAGGAGTTTTGAATTTGGATTTGGGTTATCCGGATAAAACTATATTTGGTAGTGCATGTTCAATAATTGGAGCACCACCTAGAACGTTGAGGTAAAGAGTTGAGTGATTAAAAAATCAACCAATAACTTTCAGAAAACAATAATATGATACTTGTGCACACTAGCAAGCCCATTAAATCAGTAAAAAACCAGTAACATGCATATTTGGAGGATACAAATATACTTAATTACTATGTAAACTATAAACACCACCTACTCAATCTCGATGGATTTTGTTTATGAACAGGTGAAAGCAGTGATCTTGGAGCCTGGGACGCGAACAGACAAGACAATGAAGGAGGGGATCATAGATTCTGATGGGGAAGTGTTGGCTAGAGGGAAAGGAACTTACAAGTCAAATTTAAAATCCTTGATGGTATACGATAAGATGCAAGTCGTGGTGGACCAAGGTTTAGCCACTCTCTTCACCCCTATTTAACGGAATACAAATTCGGTAAAACTGAAAGTGAAAAATACGGTTTCTTGCTACGTATATATACGCAGAATATACAATGATTTCGTTTGTTCATCTTATCAAGTATGACCTAATACTTACGTTTGATGTCTGCAAAACGTGCGCAACGCACACATAATGTACACACAAACGCGTTATGCTCTCTTTGTTTTGTAAATGTGTTGTGGTAACATTCTCTCTTTGTGATTATTAAAGATAAATTCGACAACTCCTTCCTGGTAGATTCTTTAATGCAATTACTTATATTTTTCGGTAGTTATAATCTTTGATTTTTAGTCCACAACATCTCTTTATTTTGTCATTACTTGCAACTTGAACATTACCGGCTTAGGTGAACTCTTAATTTTCTATATATCCTATAGCAAACCGCAAGATCAGTGTTGTGGATAAATCACATTGTTGATATAGGTTGAGATATACCATGGGTGAATTTTATGATTTCAAGCCGGAAGGAGTAACAAAATGCCGCGTTTAGTTTTTGTCATAAACAACTGAAAAGGGTAATAGTGTCATCATGAGATTACGCAATTTAGGTTCTGTTCATGTTGGTTAAGTACTATGTTTATTTAGTGGATACTGCTTGTGTGTTTTGAGATAAAAAAAGACACCACAGTATTACCAAAATGTTACTGTAAATCATGCTTAGAAGTTACTGTAACACTACTATTCTGTATGTGGGTGTTATATTGTCATAAGCCTATAAACGTAGGATCTTTTTGGTAGGGTTCTTAGGCTTTTAGCTACAACTAATTATTTGTCCAACTTTATTCGAAGTGATGATATTGCACTAGCTAGGATAATCTTTTTAGTAACTTGTTCACATGACTAAATAACGACAAAATGTTTGGTTCCATATAGGAATGTAAATGTAAAACCAAAAACTAGAATATAGGATTTATGTGGTTTATTAGTTCAACCAGATGACCTATATTCATGATCATATTACCAACTCAATCTTAATAATCTTAATTTTATGTTTTATAACTACTTCAGGGTTATATCTCTAAGTTGCGAACTCGTCAAAACTCCGCCAGGATCATACCAGTATAGGTCTTTCAAGGAACGAGCTGCTAGAGAAGAGAACGTTAACGTTACTCCTTGACCTTCTTGTTGGCCTAACTCCCACATAGTGGCGCAACAAACAGTGTGACACAACTTAGCAGCTCGCGGAGTTGTTTTTCTTGAAACGCCAAAGTCACAAATTTGTCGTTACTTATATTGACCGATAGTTATTTGGCAAAAGGTAATTTAACTAATAATATGAACTAAAAATTGCCTCATCACTCTTAGATAATTTTCCCAGTGTGTACAAAACATATCAGATATTCAGTAGAATACATATGCAGTTAAATGTGACGAAAAAAAATGAAAACGAAAAAGAGACGCAACAAGAAGGACAACGGGTGACAATACTCTTGGTGACGAGTGACGATTAAAACCCCATTTTTCGGACTTGGACTTTGTCAAAAAGCTGAATCATGTAAACCGGAAACTTTGGGGACGACATGTCGTCGGGTCGCGAACATCTTCATTTTTCAATACTTTATTGTTTTCCCTCTAAAGATATATGCATTCAAGTGAAGATCCGAAGGCCATACAACAAATGGATTTACGGATTTACACATATGAAATACGATGAATATAAAATTTTCTCCTTTCTAAAATAGAATGACAATCATCATTATCGAAAAATATAGAAAGAGCTTTAAGTAGCTTATTTGTTTTTTGAATAAATAATCATAATCTCTTAACAATCTTGTGTGCCAAACATAATCCGAGTGTTTTAGTTACTACAACTAGAGTTTGGCGCGAGACTTATAAGGGATTAAGGGTGCGTTTGGTATCCCACTATGGGAATGAATCTATGACTTTGAAAGTCATAGATGTTGTTTGGTTGGTTATGGGGTCCACCACAATGGAATGAGGATACCCATGATATGTGGGTTTCCTCATAGGAGTATGGTTTGGTGGTATGTGGATACCCATGAAAAGTGATATCTACATACCCATTTCTATTCCACTATGTTCTCAAACCCATACCTATAGTGATTCCATCAAGCATACCAAACGCACCCTAAACTTTTAATTTTTAAAATAAGCTAGCTTTTAAAATAAGTTTTGTTTGTCACACATGCTTATTGCTTATAGCTAGTCAAATTATTTAAATACCATTTAAAATATAATGAATTATCAGGCAAAAGATGAAAATATATCTAAATTTAGTTTTATGTATTTTTATGCGATTTTACATTAATAAGTTTTAACTCCAACTAATTCGCCAAACAACTTTATAAAAATTTAAGCTCCACGGCTTATAATATACTAAGGTGCTGTTTGTTATTAAGAGGCTCTGAATTTGGATCTGATTCGCACATCTGAATCTGAATATGCGGTAGAAAAAACTGAATCAGATTTTTATCTTGATATGAATAAGTGGTTGGAAAACCTGAATCTGACTCGAATAAAATTGTTTGTTTTTGTAAGAATTTCTAGATTTGTTGAATTATCAGTTTTTACAATTTAAATATAAAACGATTGCATTTGCACAAAAATAAACTTTATTAAATATAAAAAACAAATTTTATAATATAATCAATTTAAAGTTTAAAGTATTTTAAACGAAACAAGCAATCTTATGTTTATTTGACAGAAATAAACGTGTCGCAATTTAAATTAAACTTTTAAAAACGATTAACTAAATAGGTTGTGTCATAGTTGAGATATATGAGTTCGAAATTGAACCCTTCAATTTGAACAAAATATGTATCATCTTATAATATGCAATGATTGTATTTAATACTTTTAATGCAAAAGACGGAGGTGAAATATGACAAAAAAACAAATAAATGAAAAATAAAAATAAAATTCATAATAAATAATAAATAAAAATAAAAATAAAATAGGTAAGAAAAAAATTAAGAATAAAAAAAAAGAGATATTAAGATGTGTTAAGACACCCCTCCACATCTAGTTCAATGAGAGATTTATAACTCTTACTGTCTCTTAATGATCAAAAGAAGAAGAAGAAAAAAAAAAAAAAAAAAAAAAAAAAAAAAAAAAAAAAAAAAACGCTCTTAATACATATTGCCTCTTATCGCCTCTAAATGAAATGAGAAAAACAAAAAATCTTAATGACCCAAATGTAGGGATGAGCATGGTACTGGTCCCGTACCGATCCCGTACCGAATTAGTGGTACCGATTTTTTCCCGAGCAAAATTAGTGGTACTGGTACCGTACCGAACGGGATTCGGATATCGGTACCGGTACCGAGAAATCGGGATTTCCTCCTTTTTTTCGGGAATTTTCCGATTTGGTACCGGTCCCGTACCGAATTAGTGGTCCCGATTTTTTTCCACCTTAGTTCGTTATCCCGGAACCGTACCGTATATCGGAAATCGGTACCGTTTCGGTACGGTTCCGGGATTCGGTTCGAAATGCTCATCCCTACCCAAATGTCTTACCACATCTAAATGAATTATATTAAGATATTGTTAAGAAGCACTTTTGAAAAAACAAACACAACCTAACTTCCACCTTCAGTCTCAACTCAAGCCACAACTATTTCGCCAAACTACCCTATTTAGGGCTGAGCAATCCCGACGAACGCCCGACGACCGACCGACGCCTGACTCCGACCGACACCGACCGACACAAACCGACCTTAACTCGGGTCGGGACTCGGTTTGGGTTTTCAGCCTTGTCGGGATTCGGGTCGGGAGTCGGGAGTCGAGATTACCCGAGAAAACACAAAGAATACCATACAAATCGGTTCGTTTCGGGACTCGGGTCGGGATTCGGGATTATCCGAACTAGAATCGGGTCGGGATTCGGTTAGGATTTTCAGCCTTGTCGATTTTGGGACTTGTCGGGATCAGGTCAGGACGGGTCGGTTTGGGCCCGATGCTCAGCCCTAATGTAGCTTCCCGTAATTTTTCAGTATGATTAGTAAATATTAGATTGAATAAAAAGGTATTACGTGGTTTGAATACCATCTTTACGAATAACAAAAAAAAAAAAAAAAAAAAAAAAATTGTTACGCATGACATGATATATGAATCACTAGGATATTTGTGATTGAACTTTTACCTAGGAACGATGCTTACACACGAACCTCGATAGTCTATAAATATCGCGAATAATTTTTAAAACGTTTTATTTAATAAATATACGTTTCAACGACTAACTATATACGTATTATATATTTCCTGAGCCTACGAAAAATTTCCTAAATACTCACTAATGTTATTGGACCTCAACCCGATACCCAAACTCTGCTACGTGGGTCCACAGGACCCATTAGGCTTTAAATAAACCCAAGCTACACCAAACGGACCACTTTTTATTCATTTTCTTGTTTGGGCCTGATCACACAAACAAGCCCATCAGGCTCAAGAGCCCAAACGCACCCTTTTTATTAATTTCATAGGTCGCGACCTCTATTTGCTTTGCCCGTTTCATTTCCATTTGCAGCACACAACGTATCAATATTATTACACAAATTGATCAACCTCCCAGCTAACAATCAGGAATGACAATTGTCATCACATATCTTGCACTATTAATGTACAAGAACTGACTCAAGCAAACTCACAAACACACTATCTATAACTTGTACACAAAGTGAAGAATTTTACTAGAAAACGTTCAATATACCTCCAAAACACCTCTAGTGCTCCCAAATCACCACATAGCCAGGTATTGAGTCCTCTTGACTCACTTGAGGGCTATTCGAAACTCACACAAGCTCCCTCTAATTTATTTGTCTCATAGCTTTTGGTTTTGGATGTCACATGCAAATCCTCATCATTTGATCCATTCTTACACTCCAAAGTAACATGTTTCTGCTTTCCTTCATCACTCATGCATGCAATAGTCGACTATATAAAGGATACATGCATTGTCGACCCAACTCACACCTAAATATATCTCATACCAAAATGTTACTAAGTCCTTGAAGGGTTCTAGTGCTTATGAGCTTTAGCAAGATTGCTTGGACCACGACTCAAGTTGAAGTTCCACAATTGCCCGTTCCTGTGTCTTTGGAGTACCAAGAAGCGAACCACACCTCCCTTTTGGCGTAACTTAGTTTCGACATCCATTTGCCCACCACGCTTTGAGGTGAGGTGAGCCAACAACGATACTCTTTTCATTTCTATACATTTGTATTTTACATTTGGTCTTGTACCACACATTTACTTTGCACCTATATTTCATTATTCATATATACGACCCATATATTATAATTGACGTACATATTATTCACTATGTTGTTAACAAGGTATTATAAACATTTGGTAACCATATTAACGTATAAGATAGAAATATCACACGTTTCTAAATTGTTTTGGACCCATACGTTTTCTTTATAAACACTTAGAAAATATTTTGAGTTTATGAAACTGGTTCAAACGTATTTTTGGCCATTTACTTTGATCGTGTAACTTCATATTTTGACATATAGCCATACAAATTTTAAGATTAAACTAAACGACCACCTATTGAACAATCGATACAAGTAATTACATTGGTTTAATAAGTTTGTTTTACCGCCTTTGAACCCTTAAAGCTAATCGAGTTTTAAGCAAACTTTTAAAACTAAAAATTAGACCGATTGGGCTTATAAGTCCAATAAGCAGTTTTTAAGCTTATTCCATAAGCTGGTCCTGTAAACTCTTTTACAACGTTTTTATAACTTAAAAATAAGCCCTAAGGTAGGCCCATTGTTCCCCCTAGCTCACTGGATCGTAAATGGTTAACGGGCTAAGGATTTGGCTCGTTAAGGGCCCAATTTTGTATAAAAGTGGATTTTAAGAAAATAAGTAGTGGAAATAAGTTAAATAAGCTGTTTTGAGCTTATTTAAAAAAATAAAAATGTTAATCTTTGAAGTTGGTAAAATTTTGGACTAGTTTGGTAAATATTGGTTAACCGAGGGACTAAAAGTGTAAACTTTGGAAAATTTGGGTTAAGACTGTCATTTTAATATTTCTGGGATACAAACTGAAATTATAGAAACTTTTGGGTAAGAAATGTTAATAATGATACTTTTCGACCTAAAATATAATTATATTTGACTTTGGACTAATATTGAAAAGTTTATACCATTAGGGTTAAAATTGTAGCTTTTGTGAAACACAGAGGATTTTTCTGTAATATTACCTTATAAAAATTATAATAATGTTTTACGTATGTACATATACATATTTAATATAAATCTTTTATAAACTTAACTTATATATGTACATTATTATATTCAAGTAATTATAAATTTTAACGATACAACTATACATTTAATTATTTCTTTTAAACATATATCGTAACACGTCGACTAACACTTTGACCTATTCATATGGATTCTCCATCACACATCTATCATCTATCATTTTACTCACGCGTTATATTCTTGAACATTAAACGTTAAAACAAATAAGATTGTTCCTAAATAACTAATATTCGCGATAAACCGGACTTAGACTATCAACTAAAACTTGCCATATCTTTTAGGTTGTGTGTGAAGCCGTTGCCTTGCATCGTTGAGATTACGATACTACTACTTCCACCGTACTACTGAGGTGAGTTCATAGCCCACTTTTAAACTATTTCGTGGGGGAGATACATGCTTAAAAACTGAACACAAGTCTTTTCTTGGTATTATGATACCTGCTGATTATTATTATTGCTTAAGTTGCTATTGCCAAAAGTCCTTCGATCATGAACCTTAATCACTCGTAGTGTGAACATAAATAATTGTGAGTAGATCTATTAGGGATTGACAATCCCCATTTGGCCACTAGAGGAAAGCCACCAAATGCACGTTATTTTGATTTCATAGGTTACTGGAAAATACCTATCTTGAGGGCCTATTATTTCACATCTTTATTATGGTTATTTTGATGTCTGTTAATCATTATGTGTCATGAGCTTAAGGCAATAATGGATGTGATTTTTTAACTTGTTTAATTGCATCGATATACAATTAATGATTATATCTTGTTTTCAACTCTTAAACTATGGATTTCACTCAACTTTTGTTGACTTTTAGCATGTTTATCTCAGGTAACTGATTTGGATGGATCTTGAAGGCACGGTGTGGGCATGAAACCCGACATGGGCTTAAATAAATGTTTTATCGTTTTCTTGAATAAAACTTGTTGTTTAATTATGAAACATCTTGGAAACTTGGATACTTGGTATTTTGAATAGAACTTAAAACGTCTCATTCGAGTCGTTTTCTATGATTGTGACAAAGATCCTCTATGTAATACCCCATAAGTCTTCCGCTGTATTGTTCATATTTTGGGTGTGTTATAGATTGGCATCAGAGCCACGGTTATAGAGAACCAGGAGTTTTTGAACACTAGACTATGACTACGCTTTTAAAACGGACCATTTTTACAAAATACCATCTTACGCCCTCCGTGCCTGAGCATTTCCAACATCTGGTAAATATGTTGATTATTATATGATTTTTTAACAATGTTAAATTGTTTATGATTATGCTACTTACTTATATTTACTAATCGGGATTATTACAGCGTCATGTCTTCGAACTCCCACCCTATCAGCTTGTCATCAGATTCAGGGGCTGAGGATGTTGTGCCTCCTACTTCAGCCTATGCTTTAAAAGCTATGCCCATGTCACCTGAAACTGATAAGTACATGCAGAGTCAGCAGTTTCTACCTGCACCCGATTCAGAGGTTTCTTCTCCAACATCACCTGGTCCGATTCGCCGAAGTAGGCAAATTCGACAACTTCAGCCTTATAAATCAGCTCCTGTTATATCACTACCAGCTCCTGCCATACCACCATCTGAATCAGTTGTGCCACCACCACTTGCACCTCCTGTGTACTTCAGTACTGCATCACCTGCACCACCTGTGCCATTATCTTCACCACCACCAACTACTATCTTCTATAGTCAGATCACCATTGTGCCACTATCATCTTCTCCACCACCAACATCTCCACCTGCGGCTAACCGCAGTGTTCCTGTGTCACCTCATTAGAGAACTTACCCTATACGTCCATCATCATCGGATCCTTGTGTCCGAGTTGAGACCGGCAAGCACCGTCGGACCCATAAGTGAGTGGATGCTCGCAAATGGTCATTCTTGTTACCAATCATGCACTACTGGCGATCTCAAGAAGGTGCCCCAACTGCGAGAGAACTTGGGGAAAGTTCTTCCACTGCTGCTTCACAAATTCTTTCGGTCACCGGAAAACCTATTCATCACACAATACCTTTGTTAGCAGCTAGACTTGTTCGTCATGAGGATCGGCTCGATGCAATTGCCAGCATGCTTAACAACTTTCCTCGTGAGCACATTGAGACCATTACAGTTAAGGTTGATAACCTCGTGATGGGTCAGCTAGCAATGGAGACTAAGATTGAGCAGATGGATACTCAGTTTTAGGAGTCGATGGACTTTATTGGAGCATTATGCGGAGCCAGTACCTCGATGGGGACTGTGATGGGAGCCATGGATCATGAACTTGAAAGCGTAAGCACTCAGTATATATATCTTAAGCGTCCATTCCAGGAATCCCAGGCCAGGGAGAGAGCTCGAGACCAGACCATTGAGACCCTGACCACTACGATCCAAGAACTTCAACGCCGTATGGACGATGCACTAGGAAAACCGTAGATCGGAGACTTGTCAGCTCAGCATATCAATGGCATGTTAATAAGGAATCTTGTAATTTGATGTTTTGTAAACAATCAAGCAAGTATTAATAAACGTTGCAATGTAATGACATTTGATTTATGCAATTCCAAGGTTGTTTTTATTATTCATATGTGTTGTGATCACTTGTAATTTATTGGTTATGTAGGTCAAATTATTCATAATTCAATGTATGTCATTCCGACATGCTGTGATACATTTTGACTTTAACCTATACATTATTTGTTACTTGAAGTATTCCAATGTAACAGGATCGTTATGAATTTTCTAATGAGATACTTTCTTTCATGGTTAATAGAAACATGGCTCGAACAAGGAGGCAAACTACAACCACTCCACCAGTACCAGTACCTTCCGAAGCCATGACCCCGTCAGCTATACAAAAAGCAATTGCCGATGGTGTCAATGCAGTCCTAGCTGAACAAAACTGCAATGGAGGTGCCGGCATGCAAGTAGCAGGAAATGTGGCACCTGCACCTCATCAATGTACCTACAAGGACTTCATGGCTTGCCAACCGGCATATTTAAAAGGTACCGAAGTTGTATCCGAACTGGCTCAGTGGTTTGAGCGGAGTGAAACGGTTTTTCAAAGAAGTGGGTGCTCAGAAAACAACAAAGTTACCTTCGCTACAGGAACTCTAATGCAAGATGCCCTATCCTGGTGGAACTCTATTGTTTAAACACTAGGAACTGCAGCTGCATATCAGCTCACATGGGCTGAGTTCAGAACCAAGATACTGAAGAAGTATTGTCCTCGTTCGGAACTACGAAAACTTAAGGATGAGTTTCATGTGTTAGTTGTGAAAGGTGTTGATTTGAGGGCTTATAATCGGAGGTTTCAGGAACTCAAGGTGTTCTGCCCTTCCCTGGTACCTGACCTTGAGAAAACCTGGGAGAAGTATGTTGAAGGACTCCCTCGGAGCATTGAAGGGAATGTCACCTCATCGAACCCAACAACCTTAGAAGTCGCAATGGAATTGGCTCAGAAACTTCTAGATCGAGAAGTTAAATGTAATGAGCTTAAAAGGAAGCTGGATTACAAGAGAACCACCCACCATCACAACAACAACCATCAAGGCAACACCACCAACCACCGCAGCAACAACCACCACAACAACAACCGAAACAACAACCAGTACCAGAATGATCGAAATGCTCACCACCAACAACAAAACCGAAGGCAAGAGAACACCAGAGTCTACGCTGCCACAGAAGGAGGAGGATAAAATGGCCAGAAACCGCAGTGTAATTAATGCAAGCTCCATCACTATGGTCCTTGTACTACTCGGTGCAACAAATGTCAATAGATTGGTCATCAAACCAAGCATTGTAGAGGTCCTGCTAAGGGAAGCAACACACATAATGTAACTCCCACCTGCTACGGATGTGGAGAAGTAGGACACATCAAGAGGTACTGCCCGAAGGGAAATGGACAGGAAAATGCTCGAGCTAGAGCATATGTACTTGGAGACGGCAATGCACCTGACGTTGTCACCGGTACGTTCTTTCTCAATCAACATAATGCTACAGTATTATTTGATTCAGGAGCAGATAAGAGTTTTGTGTCAGATACGTTTTCCCCTTTACTAAATGCTACTCCGTCTAAACTGAACACCACCTACGAAATCAAAATGGCTAATGGAAATCTCATAGGCACCGATACTGTTATGAAAGATTGTACCCTAACCTTACTAGAGAAACCGTTTGCTATTGATCTTATGCCTGTTCAACTTGGAAGTTTCGACGCTATCATCAGTATGGATTGGTTATCCAGCCATCGTGCCAGGATTTACTGTGACGAAAAATCTATTCATATACCACTTAAGGATGAAACTCTCATTGTCCATGGGGACAAAAGTAAACCTCGCTATGGAATCATCTCATACATCCGAGTGATAAAACACATGAATGAAGGATGTTAGGTATTCATGGCTTGTGTTACGGAGAATAAGTCAACCGAAAAACAACCTGAAGACGTACCTATCGTTAGAGATTTTCCCAAAGTATTTCCCGAAGAACTGCTCGGTCTTCCACCCGCTCGTCAAGTAGAATTTCAAATTGAACTAGTGCCCGGAGCGGCACCAGTGGCCAAAGCACCCTATAGGCTAGCACCATCTGAGATGAAGGAACTGTCGGAACAATTGAAAGAATTTTCCGAAAAAGGGTTTATTCGACCAAGCTAATCACCTTGGGGAGCTCCGGTTCTATTTGTTAAAAAGAAGGATGGACCGTTTCGGATGTGCATTGACTACCGAGAGTTGAATAAACTTACAGTAAAGAACCGATACCCATTACCCCGAATTGATGATCTATTCGATCAGTTGCAAGGGTCGAGTGTATACTCGAAAATTGATCTAAGGTCGGGGTATCACCAGTTGAGAGTCCAAGAGGAGGATATTCCGAAGACTGCATTCAGAACACGCTATGGACACTACGAATTTCAAGTGATGCCATTTTCTCTGACCAACGCACCAGCAGTTTTCATGGACCTGATGAACCAAGTGTGCAAGCCATATTTAGATAAGTTTGTGATAGTATTTATCGACGACATCTTGATCTACTCTCGCAATGAAGAAGAACATGCTGAACACCTGAGGATTATTCTAGAACTACTCAAGAAAGAAGAACTGTATGCTAAGTTCTCGAAATGTGACTTTTGGATTCGCACTGTGCAATTCCTAGGGCACATAATCAATAGTCAAGGCATTCACGTAGACCCTGCAAAGATCGAGGCTGTAAAAGGTTGGCCATCTCCTACAAACCCCACGGAGATACGTCAATTTTTATGTAACAATTCACATTTTCAAGTTAACTTCTATTCCCGAAAATTTAACTATTCATTTTTTACTATTCACTTTTCTGAAATTTGATTTTTATTTATATTCTCGTATGATAAATCATTTCCATGACAAAATAAAAGTTTGGCACTCATCAGATCATTTTCGCGAAAGTTATTAAGGAACTACACGTTTTAGGGTAAAATGTCATTCAAAAATCCTACGCACAACGAAACTCGACCGCGTTAATTTTCCCCGCATCAGAAAAATGTTTGATACACTCATGATTTATTTGAGAATTAATCATGACTAAGAAAAATGTGACCAAATAAACCCTCGGCCGTGAGAAACAAAAATTTTCGTTTTTAAGCGCTTTTACTTAGCCGTAACCTTAGCCTATACCTGCACCGCGTTTCTAAGACGATTTGAGTTTTCACATTCTTGGAAAAAGTCAACATATTTTTTCCCTCCTCCTTTGACCAAAAATCATTCCTTGATTTTATAAATCATTCCTTGATTTTTAGGCTTACGGTTTTATGTCTTAAAGACATTAAATACCAACCGACACTAGACTGAGCCCAGTCTAGACATTATAAGTCATTTTAAATCATTATTAGCATATTAGAAAAGTAATATTTTACTTTTCTCAATTTTACACAATATTCGTACGTTTTACGTATTACGCGTTTTAGACCCGTGTTTCCAGTTTTAGCACCCCAATGGAACCTACCACTCATTTTATATTTTATTATGGAGTATTTTGACAAGTTTAGTCATTCTTCCAAGTTTCACATTTTTATGATACCCGGTTTTACGTTTTATTCCTTAATCATTTACGGTTAGCAATTTACGGAGTCAAAACTAACTAAATATCTAGGATAATATCACCAAGGGACAACTCTTCCTCCCTAAGTTTTGTAAACCGCCTCTAAGGGGGGGGGGGGGAGTCATCACCCATGTGGCTTGATCTCATGTTTCTAACTCTAAGATGATTACATGTGTACAACTTAGGCTCCAAGTAAAACTTGGTCACCAAGTTTAGGAAATTTCCTAGTTACTTCCTAACCTCCTCAAGCTACTATAAAACCCTCTCCTCCCCTCCTTGGCCGTCCCATATCACACACACAAACATCAAACACTTAGCTAATTTACTTCCAAGTTTCATGCAAGAAATCAAGAGTATTATCAACACTTAAACCCTAGTTTGGTTTTGATTCATCAAAATACTTCCAATCTTTTGAAACTTTGGTGATTTATCTTGAGTTTAAATCTACTCAAGTCACCTCAACCTTCATCATCTCTCTTTCAAGAATACAAGTGTAGAAAGATTGCTTGAAGTGAAGTAAAGTGAAGCATAAATCAATCAAAGTCCTTACCTTACATGTTACTTACCTTTCTTTGTTGAAAGCAAACCCTAACATACTTCTTTTTAAATATCATATTCATGCTATTTACATATCATTCATGCTATATTTTGTCTTGTGATTATGTCCATGATGTATAAAAATGGGTAAAACAAGTATTGGTATATATATGTTAACTTATGTTATTTAAACAAGTAAACTAGTGACTTCCATGGTAAAATCTGACCAAAATGGTATAATTATGATATTGGACAATTACATATTGTAGTAGAGGACTTAACAAGGAAACCATAGCAATTTGAACCACTTAAATTGAGTACATGAGTAAAAAGTTATGACCATTTGCAGTTACCAAAACTTTGCAGCAAAACTGCCTAAAAACCTTCTGTATCAGAATTAAACACGCAAAAAGAGGCCCTTCTGGTCCGTTTCACGAAAAAGTTAAAACACGAAAGTTGTCCGAAATCACGTTTTATTTAAAAACACAAGGTCACGCATCCAGAAAACCAATAACGAATGAGATTTTCTTCAGTTTCTTAACAGCTATTTTATATACCAAAGTTACTATATAATAGTTATCGTTTAATAAGACCAAGAGGTCTAATGACCTAAAGCCAAGACCACAACCATGGCTAAAGCCAAGGTTGAGTCTCAAGACCATGGAAAAATGACCAAGGTCACGGCGAAGCCATGACTAAAGACCATATATACTTACCTAGGCGAAAACATGAGCTAAAGAGTTAGCGATAACTTAAAAATACAATTTGGATCTACTCCATCAAAAGAACCATGAGATCTTACAAGTAATTGTCATACAAGATTTAATAAACTCATTCTAATAACAATCTTCATCCAAAAGTAAACTTTCTTAAGTTTGTTCAAATACTGGACATGTAACTTTTCGGATCAAAACTTATATATATATATATTTTATCAAATACTACAATAGTAGGGAGCCTCATGTGAGGAGTTCATTAAGTAAGCCGTCGAGATGAGTTGTGGATTTATGAATTAAAGTGTCCTGGCTCCTCGAACGTTTACTACATGACTTCTGAATTATGTCGGCCCGAACGGTAGTAAGCGATATATAAACTATACATGTTTCATAAACCATTTCTTTTCAAAGACTTACACTACACTAAGTACTACATCATGGACTAAATGCAAGACATATATAGGCAATTCTTCATATTCTTTACTCAAATCCTAAGTCGCAACATTCTATTATAGGTTGCTCGTAGAAACCTTCGCGATTCGACCATCACATTCACTACTTGCTATATAACTTAAGGTGAGTTTGATGAGTTTGTAAATACTCATCATTTTTACCTATTCTGAGCTGCCAAAACATCTGAAAACACTCAAAATTGCATCAAAATAATGAAAATATCACAGGAATGTGTTTTATATGTTTCAGATGCAAAATAATCAAAAACAGATGAAAAATGAACAAAGTTTGCATAATTGGCAGTTTCAGTCCCTCATCTTTTAAAAGTTGTAAAATCTAGTCCCTGGTTATTCTAAAAACTTGAAAATGTCACCAAAGGTCCTTTTAAATCACAAAATGACATATTTAGTCCTTTGGTACAAAGTTTCACAAAATTGCAAGTTTAGTCCCTGAACTTTGAAAATTGACAAAAATGGTCCCTGGGATATTAAAATTTTGAGAAAAACAAATTTTGTCCTTGTACTTCTCATCTATGGCAGGAATGGTCCTTGGTTGCAAAGTTTGGTGAAATTACAAAACAGGTCCCTGAAGTTTCAAAGATTGGCAGAATTAGTCCCTGGGGTTTCATATGTGAAAAATTCAAAACAGGTCCTCATAATATTCTCATATGGCAAAATACACCTCATGATATACTTTGGAAAGATGCCAAGTCTAGTCCCTAAACTTTCAGAATATTACAAAAATGGTCCTTGTGATAATATAAACCAAACCGGACCCTTAATAAATCCCAACACCAAATCCAAGTCCAATCCAAATCACACCCCAGCCCACTCCCTTTATCTTGGCCCAACTCCACACCAGCCCACACACCCCATATAATATAATCAGGGTCAACGTTTAACCCTGAGTCAAAACGGTCAAACAAACACCCCTTCACCCTTCCTTCTCCTTCCCTCCCCCACACCACTTGCAGATCACATCAACCCCATCACCTCAACCCACCTTCACAATCCACCGCCCAAAACTACTATCACCTAATAATACAACCACAATTAATGCCACCCCCCTGTTGGGATATTTTTATATTTCACTCACCCCATTTTTTCCCGCCAAAATTACGTGGAAGGCCAGGGTCAATTCAGAAGGATTCAAGGGTCAGGATTGGTTGGGATTTTCTCAGAAGGCTTCGAGAAACCCTAATCCACAACTATAAATTGAGGAGAAGCAAGAAGAAAAGCCCTAGTCTATATTTTAGTTTTATTGTAATCGTAGAAGTTGTAGTATGGTTTTTTAGTTAAATCAAAAGCTTTTAAGCATTGTCTTAGTTAATTCAGTTGTAATCTTAACCTTTTTAAGTAATATAATCAAGTTTCAGTATCTCTTTTAGTGTATGTAATTTTCATCTTTATTTCAAAATTTCAAATTAAGCTATGTTGTTGTTTATGTTAATGTTAAGGACTTTTAGGATCACTTAAGCTCCCATAAGCTCAGTGAAGCTTTTAGAAACTATTAAAAAGCAATAGAATCATAAAACAAGAAAAATAAAAAAAAAATCAAAAAAATAAAGAAAAAATAAAAAATTGCAGGTTCATGATGAAGAAAGCTGGAGCAGGGTGAGTTTTGGATGGCCCTGGGTTAGAGGCTTTGTGGAAAGCCATTAGGAATGTTCTGTGGCCCTTGGTTCATGTGAAGTGTTGCTTGGATGGCATGAAGTAAGCAAAATTCCTATTTTTCTTCTGTTTGAATCTTACCTAGTATTATCTGTTGTTATTTATGTTTGTTCATGTGTTTTAGATCTTATTAGAATAGTGTTAATCTGTTTCTAGTCCTAAATCATTGTTTTGCTTTGAAAATTTCATCATTACAGTGTGGTAACTAGTGTTTGGATTAGTAAGTATCACTAAGTAGAGACCTGTTTTTGTTGTTCTTGTTTGTTGAAATATGTTGCAGTAGGTATAAGTAGATCACCTAAGTCATAAAACCTAGGTCTTGTTCAAGAAAAAGTCAAATTCACTTTTAATCTCAACTAATTGATTGACTGTTAAGACTTAAGTGTCTAAATTCTTCACATCAGTTCACTAATTGTTGTTTTAACTTAATTTCATCACAGTATATCATAACATAGCTTAATCAGTCAATAGTGATCATTGGAATTTGGTAAAAGTCAACTTAGAAGTATTTTTCTCAAAAGTCAAAAACTAAACCTGTGAAATTGGACAGATCCTTGAGATCATTTGTAGGATTTAATACTGGTCAAGATTGCTAATCTCTTGTTGATTTGTAATATTTGGTTGCTTGTGAGTCTGAATTAAAAGAAAGATTGGATTTTAAACATCATTTGGTCATAATAAATTGGTCTTGAAGTTGTCTGTTGGACTTATAACCTCCCCTGTGCACTGGTTCATAAGCCATTTTCCATAGCCTGCATAGTGCTAAATTGTGGGGCTCACCTTCTGTTTTCTAGCTTTTTGGAAAGCCAATAAGCTACTCAACCAGGTTCAGGCCTTATTTTGTATCTCCTAGCTTATTTGCTAGGGCTGCATATACCATTAAGTTTGGCCATTCCCTCAGGGTACACTGATCACTCAGTGTTTGACCCAACCTTCATTGCCCTACCCAGAGCTCATTAATAAGCCATAAGCCCTACTTATTGGCTTATTGTGTAGCCCTCCAGTCCACCTTTATAAGTCAACTTTCATTTTGGACTCACCTTAACTTCTGTGGACCCCACAGAGGTCCAAAACCTCCCATTTCTGGCCTGTCTTGGCCTAAGTAGTTGATAAGTGCTTATTTGGTCACTTTTGCTTATTCAGTATGCTTAATTGTTTCCATTTGTCTTATTTCAAGTTTACAAACATCTGTGTATACCTAGTTTGTCATCTCCTAGCTTTTTCAAGATTGCATAAGTCCTAATAAGCTAAATTAGTCCACTATTTGATATGAGGGGGTGCACACAGCTTATTTTTAAGCTATAACAAAAGTTGTTTTGTAAAAGTTTCTTATTTTCAACTTATTTTTATCTGTCAAAAAGAAAAACCACAAAAAAACCAAACTTAAAATTAGTGATAGCTTCTATTTAATAGATTCTATCTTTTTCATTTTTCTTTTTAGCTTATTAATAAGCAATTCATCATTTTCATAATTTTCTTAATTTCCTTTTACTTTTAAGTATTTTCAGTAATTTGCTTATATTTTTCTCTTTTAGTTTGATAATTATTAGAATTAAAAATAATTTAATTAGTTAATTAGGTATAATTAGTTAATTAGGTAATATTAGTAATTAAATAGTTTTCATAAATTTTAATTAACAACAGTAGGTTTTTATAATTTTCCTAGGTTTTATAAATCACTTAAGACTTTTAGAAAATAGATTTTTAAATTCCACTGTTCATTTTCTAATTTACTTATTTAATTTAGTTAAATTAGATTTAAATTAATTAATAAGTAAATAATTAGTAAAATAGTCTAAATATAATTTTTAGAAACTTTTTATAATTTTTTAGGATTCCTGTGATGGTTAATTAGTTTTATAAATTTTTCTATAATTTTTTAAGTTATTTTAGTATTATTAGTAAATTAGAATAGTTTAAATAGTTTAATTAATATAATTAGTAATTAATTAATAGAAATTCCACAAAAAGACAAAAATATTTCTTTTTAATTTTTATACTTTCTTCCAGTTCATTTTAAGCTTTAGAAAATAGTTTTGCAAGTTTTTAGTTTAATTTGTAATCTTTATCATTTTTAGTTTAATTCAAATTAGGTTTTAAATAGTTTTAATTAATTAATTAGTATTTAAATATTAAAATAATCAAGTAAATCATTTTCTTTTCATTTTTAATTTTCCTTTTATTTTAAATTTGAAAAGTTTCACTTGCGCCCCCTGTAGTTTGTAATTTGTTAAATCCCACTTTTCTCCGTCTGCAAACCTGATTCCCAAGTTGTGTATTTGTAATTATATCTGTATATCTGTGATTTTTAATAATTGTCCAAATACCAAATATCAGTAGCATAATCATTTCCCAATCATCTTGGCTACTGTCCTCAGTGTCACTCATTCCTGAAACGTTTTCCAAAAACACCATTGCAATCTCGCTGGGACATAACGACCCGGGGAAACACTATACTATCCACGGAGAATTGGAACTGAGCTGTCTTTGACTTATTGACCTTGGTCAATAATATCTGACCGTTCGGAACCAATCAGAGTTCATAGCCCCACTTTCCATTACTTAATTGTTTTACAAACCCTTGGGGGGAATACATGCTATTTTAAACCAAACATAATGCTTTGAAATTATATGCTATCCGATTGTTTTATTATCACTAAGTACCATCCTTGCCAATCCAATATCCCTTATCATGAACCATTTAATCACTAGTAATAGTGAGCGCGAATATTGTGAATAGGCCTATTGGGATTGACGAATCCCATTTGTTTTGACTAAGTTCAAACAAATGCATTAATATTTGAAACATAGGTATAACGGCAAAGTACCTACCGGGATAACTCCGCCGATTGATATTGGTACCCGTTAACGTTTTGATATCATGAGCTTAGTGTAATAATACGTTTTATGGGCGTATAACAATGTAGCCCATCGTTTTCGAGTCTAATTAACTCACACTACCAACATATTGTGTTCAACCATTAAACAAACTCTATGAATATCACTCAACCTTTGTGTTGACCTTTTAAGCATGTATTTCAGGTCCATGATGATCAAGGATGGCACGGAAGGGCACGGATATTCAAGAGGGCTATAAAATTTATTGTCATTCGAAAACTCATTTAATGTAATTTGTAAACATGGAACCATCTGGGACCTCATTTTGTAATCTCTGATATTTATATAATTTGAATGATAAATCTTTTAAAACGACTCAATTAGAGTTCGTTTTCTATTATTGTGACTATTGTGCCGTCGAGTAACACCCAGTTTGAATTCCGCTGCATCCATGAATTGGGGGTGTTACGGATTGGTACCAGAGCCATGGTTATAGAGAAACGGGTCTAATTGAGACCTAAACTATAACTACAATTACAAGCAAAAACATTTTTATAGCCTTCCGCTCTTCGTGCCTTCCATCCTCCAGACGATTATGGACTTATTAAGCATTTTATATTACACAAACATTTTAGCATATTGATATATGTACCCTTAGCATATTTGAGCATTTTCCCTTAAGCATGTTATACTACATGAACATATTAGTATATTGATATATACACTAGGCATTCTACACAACACGAACATATATAAGTATATTGATATATACACTCGATTTATTTTCAATCATTTTATCTAAACAATGGACTAAACATATCTGCGTATGCCTATTCTAGGGCATTTTGACACAACCACATTCTCCCAATCACGTTCCTACTCCAACATCTTATTTCCAAGATATTGTAACTAATTACAATGTCTTTCCTATTTCCCGGACATTGTATGATACAATGGTCTTAATCATTTCTCAAATGTTTTGAGTCACACAATGGTCTAACCTACTTCCCAGACATTGTGAATTGCACAATGGTCTAATCTACTTCCGAGACATTGTGATTTGCACAATGGTCTCTGGAATTATTCCATCACCTCACCAATATCATTTCATATGATATCAAAAACCCATCACAATCTATCGATTTCCAAATAGAAATATGATATTTCTAAAGGATAAACTAAACCATCATCTACAAAAGCTGAAGTTTCTCTACATTCATCAAAGTTTTCTTCTGAAACCTTCATTGTTAAAAGTTCGTGATCCTGGCCAAGTATGGACTGTTTTAGAACTACTTAAAACTTCCTTTCCACACATATCTACCCGTACTATCTTCTAGGCAATGGAATGTGAAAACATAGGTTACAAGTCTTGTATGGGCGGGACTCGCAACTGAATGGTTTGACATCGCCTTTGTTTAGTGGACAGTTTCCCAAAAGCAACGGACATATCACAAGTATACCTAATTTAGGTATTTGAAAATTTTATCGAACCTCGGCTAAATAGAGACTAGTCACCTATATTTAACCTAGGGACAGTGAAACATAGTCTGACTAACTATGTTCGACTTAAAATTTTCAAATACTGGGGATAGTTGTACTAGGGTTATGTTCAGATTAATTTCCTACATGAACTCGATAAACCACCAGAATTCATTAAAACAATCTAGAGACACGATAGTGTCTTACTACTCAGCGAAATCTTAACACCTTATTTGTACTACCTAATTTTATTCTTGAAAGTTTTCATTTATGAGATAATCCGAACTACTATCTTGGGATAGCTATCAATTCTTCTCTTCATCCCGTAGAAGTACTATCCTGTTTAGGTCCTAAGGATACCATTCCGTCATAAACCTTTAAAATCTCTTAAAATTTTAAAGGAAACTTGACATCTCTACCAATATTAATGTTAAGCATACACTACATAATTTTGTTCATCAACATATCACATCATTATCTTCACAACCGTTACAACCACAAGCTCATTAACAGATCTTGATGCACTTTTAAAGCTCAAATCATCCTTAGTTACACCACAAGTACCCTCATCAGCTTTACAAGATTGAATATTCATTTTGTACTTTTGGAACACCAATATCATCTCGTAATACACTACCTTGTAACTCACCGGCTAAGTATGAATGTGGTGTTGGGAATTCTTAGGTAGGATGATTTATTATGTCCTTATTTGAAATGGATTGGGATGCCTTTTCATTTAAATAAAGAAATTGTAAATCACCGAACCATAAGTTTATATTCCTCTATTTACATTGTTTGGGATGCCTCTCTATGTAAATAAAGAATTATAAACAAGTGGGCTTATTTGTATCCAAAATAACATAAGTATGAAGTCAATAAACACTAGGTACAACAACAGATTACCTACTAGGCTATGATTGCAACTACTATCCCAATTTCTATTTGATATTCAACTACTATATCAATTTCTGTACAACTACTATATCAATATTCGACTGCTATATCAATTTCCTTTGATATTCGACTATTATATGGATCTCTACTGATATTCAACTATGTTATCAATCTCTATTGACACACCGTATTCTGAGACAAATCAAACTACATCACTAGTAATCACAGACTCTAGTCCTCATAAGTAACCACACCTCTTCATCGACACCACTCCAACATATAACACACACAGAACTTCGGGACAAAGTTCCCGTAAGGGGTAGAGACTGTAACAATTCACATTTTCAGGTTAACTTCTATTCCCGAAAATTTCACTATTCATTTTTTACTATTCACTTTTCTGAAATTTGATTTTTATTTCATATTCTCGTATGATAAATCATTTCCATGACAAAATAAAAGTTTGACACTCATCAGATCATTTTCGCGAAAGTTATTAAGGAACTACACGTTTTAAGGTAAAACGTCATTCAAAAATCCTACGCACAATGAAACTCGACCGCGTTAATTTTCCCCGCATCAGAAAAATGTTTGATACACTCATGATTTATTTGAGAATTAATCATGACTAAGAAAAATGTGACCAAATAAACCCTCGGCCGTGAGAAACAGAAATTTTTGTTTTTAAGCGCTTTTACTTAGCCGTAACCTTAGCTTATACCTGCACCGCGTTTCTTAGACGATTCGAGTTTTCACATTTTTGGAAAAAGTCAACATATTTTTTCCCTCCTCCTTTGACCAAAAATCATTCCTTGATTTTTAGGCTTACGGTTTTATGTCTTAAAGATATTAAATACCAACCGACACTAGACTGAGCCCAGTCTAGACATTATAAGTCATTTTAAATCATTATTAGCATATTAGAAAAGTAATATTTTACTTTTCTTAATTTTACACAATATTCGTACGTTTTACGTATTACGCGTTTTAGACCCGTGTTTCCAGTTTTAGCACCCCAATAGAACCTACCACTCATTTTATATTTTATTATGGAGTATTTTGACAAGTTTAGTTATTCTTCCAAGTTTCACATTTTTACGATACCCGGTTTTACGTTTTATTGCTTAATCATTTACGGTTAGCAATTTACGGAGTCAAAACTAACTAAATATCTAGGATAATATCACCAAGGGACAACTCTTCCTCCTTAAGTTTTGTAAACCACCTCTAGGGGGGGGGGGGAGTCATCACCCATGTGGCTTGATCTCATGCTTCTAACTCTAAGATGATTACATGTGTACAACTTAGGCTCCAAGTAAAACTTGTTCACAAAGTTTAGGAAATTTCCTAGTTACTTCCTAACCTCCTCAAGCTACTATAAAACCCTCTCCTCTCCTTCTTGGCCGTCCTATATCACACACACAAACATCAAACACTTAGCTAATTTACTTCCAAGTTTCATGCAAGAAATCAAGAGTATTATCAACACTTAAACCCTAGTTTAGTTTTGATTCATCAAAATACTTCCAATCTTTTGAAACTTTGGTGATTTCTCTTGAGTTTAAATCTACTCAAGTCACCTCAACCTTCATCATCTCTTTTTCAAGAATACAAGTGTAGAAAGATTGCTTGAAGTGAAGTAAAGTGAAGCATAAATCAATCAAAGTCCTTACCTTACATGTTACTTACCTTTCTTTGTTGAAAGCAAACCCTAACATACTTCTTGTTAAATATCATATTCATGCTATTTACATATCATTCATGCTATATTTTGTCTTGTGATTATGTCCATGATGTATAAAAATGGGTAAAACAAGTATTGGTATATATATGTTAACTTATGTTATTTAAACAAGTAAACTAGTGACTTCCATGGTAAAATCTGACCAAAATGGTATAATTATGATATTGGACAATTACATATTGTAGTAGAGGACTTAACAAGGAAACCATAGCAATTTGAACCACTTAAAATGAGTACATGAGTAAAAAGTTATGACCATTTGAAGTTACCAAAACTTTGCGGCAAAACTGCCTAAAAACCTTTTGTATCAGAATTAAACACGCAAAAAGAGGCCCTTCTGGTCCGTTTCACGAAAAAGTTAAAACACGAAAGTTGTCCGAAATCACGTTTTATTCAAAAACACAAGGTCACGCATCCAGAAAACCAATAACGAATGACATTTTCTTCAGTTTCTTAACAGCTATTTTATATACCAAAGTTACTATATAATATTTATGGTTTAATAAGACCAAGAGGTCTAATGACCTAAATCCAAGACCACAACCATGGCTAAAGCCAAGGTTAAGTCTCAAGACCATGGAACAATGACCAAGGTCATGGCGAAACCATGACTAAAGACCATATAAACTTACCTAGGCGAAAACATGAGCTAAAGAGTTAGCGATAACTTAAACATACAATTTGGATCTACTCCATCTAAAGAACCATGGGATCTTACAAGTAATTGTCATACAAGATTTAAGAAACTCATTCTAATAACAATCTTCATCCAAAAGTAAATTTTCCTAAGTTTATTCAAATATTGGACATGTAACTTTTCGGATCAAAACTTATATATATATATATATATATATATATATATATATATATATATATATATATATATATATATATATATATATATATATATATATATATATATATATATATATATATATTATCAAATACTACAATAGTAGGGAGCCTCATGTGAGGAGTTCATTAAGTAAGCCGTCGAGATGAGTTGTGGATTTACGAATTAAAGTATCCTGGCTCCTCGAACGTTTACTACATGACTTCTGAATTATGTCGGCCCGAACGGTAGTAAGCGATATATAAACTATACATGTTTCATAAACCATTTCTTTTCAAAGACTTACACTACACTAAGTACTACATCATGGACTAAATGCAAGACATATATAGGCAATTCTTCATATTTTTTACTCAAATCCTAAGTCGCAACATTCTATTATAGGTTGCTCGTAGAAACCTTCGCGATTCGACCATCACATTCACTACTTGCTATATAACTTAAGGTGAGTTCATAGCCTCACTTTCCATTACTTAATTGTTTTACAAACCCTTGGGGGGAATACATGCTATTTTAAACCAAACACAATGCTTTGAAATTATATACTATCCGATTGTTTTATTATCACTAAGTACCATCCTTGCCAATCCAATATCCCTTATCATGAACCATTTAATCACTAGTAATAATGAGCGCGAATATTGTGAATAGGCCTATTGGGATTGACGAATCCCATTTGTTTTGACTAAGTTCAAACAAATGCATTAATGTTTGAAACATAGGTATAATGGCAAAGTACCTACCGGTATAACTCCGCCGATTGATATTGGTACCCGTTAACGTTTTGGTGTCGTGAGCTTAGTGTAATAATACGTTTTATGGGCGTATAACAACGTAGCCCATCGTTTTCGAGTCTAATTAACTCACACTACCAACATATTGTGTTCAACCATTAAACAAACTCTATGAATATCACTCAACCTTTATGTTGACCTTTTAAGCATGTATTTCAGGTCCATGATGATCAAGGATGGCACGGAAGGGCACGGATATTCAAGAGGGCTATAAAATTTATTATCATTCGAAAGCTCATTTAATATAATTTGTAAACATGGAACCATCTGGGACCTCATTTTGTAATCTCTGATATTTATATAATTTGAATGATAAATCTTTTAAAACGACTCAATTCGAGTTCGTTTTCTATTATTGTGACTATTGTGCCGTCGAGTAACACCCAGTTTGAATTCCGCTGCATCCATGAATTGGGGGTGTTACATTTTAGGTCTTGCGGGTTACTACCGAAGGTTTATTGAAGGTTTTTCCAAGATTTTCAAGCCTCTGACTAAGTTAACTCAGAAGAGTGAGAAGTATATCTGGGGAGAGAAAGAAGAAGCAACTTTTCAGTTGGTGAAACAGAAGCTTTGTGAAGCTCCAATCTTAGCACTTCCTGAAGGTAGTAAGGACTTTATAGTGTATTGTGACGCTTCGTATCACGGTTTAGGAGCGGTCCTGATGCAAAGAAGTAAAGTGATAGCTTATGCCTCACGAAAATTGAAGAAACACGAGGAAAATTACACAACCCACGACTTGGACCTAGGAGCAGTAGTGTTTACTTTTAAGTTATGGAGACACTACTTATATGGCACCAAATGTACCTTGTTCACTGACCACAAAAGTCTCCAGCATATCTTGCATCAAAAGGAGTTGAATATGAGGCAACGCCGCTGGTTAGAGCTACTCAGCGATTATGACTGTGAAATACGTTATCATCCAGGAAAGGCTAATGTAGTAGCAGATGCGTTAAGCCGGAAAGAACGATTGAAACCACTCATGGTAAGATCATTAGGAATGACTATTTGCTCACCCCTTTAATCACAAATCCTTGCCGCTCAGAGCGAAGCTCTTAAGGAAGAGAACCGACCCAAGGAAAAGATTTATGGGATGCCCGAAAACAAGAACGGTTTCGTGAAAAGATCCTATGGAACGCTGTGTTTCAAGGATAGAAGTTGGGTCCCACTCTTTGGTGGTATTCGTGAGCTCATCATGAGTGATTCTCACAAGTCAAAATATTCCATTCACCCGGGATCCGACAAGATGTACCAAGATCTAAAGAAACTGTATTGGTGGCCGAACATGAAAGCCGACGTTGCGGAGTATGTCGGTAAATGTTTGACGTGAACTTCCAATGTGGAAATGGGAACGAATCACTATGTACTTCATCACCAAACTTCCTAGAACTTCATCCGGATTCGACACCATATGGGTTATTGTCAATCATCTCACAAAAGCCGCTCATTTTCTACCTATCAAAGAAACTAACGAAATGAGCACGCTTGCTCAATTGTACTTAAAGGAAATAGTTTCTCGGCATGGTATGCCAATTTCAATCATCTCGGATCGAGATAGTCGCTTCACCTCGCATTTCTGGAAATCTTTACAAAAGGCCTTGGGAACTAAGTTGGATATGAGCACAGCCTATCACCCACAAACTGATGGGCAGAGTGAGAGAACAATTCAAACCTTGGAGGACATGCTTCGAGCATGTGTTATCGACTTCGGAAAAGGTTGGGATAAACACCTGCCACTGGCAGAATTCTCGTACAACAATAGTTATCACGCCAGCATTAAGGCAGCACCGTTCGAAGCACTTTACGGTCGAAAGTGCAGATCACCCGTTTGTTGGGCACAAGTTGGAGAGGTACAACTCATAAGACCAGATCTTGTTCATGAAACTACGGAGAAAATTATTAAGATCAAGGAACACTTAAAAGCAGCCAGAGACCGACAGAAGAGCTACGCCGATATAAGACGAAAACCTATGGAGTTTCAAGTTGGAGATAGAGTTTTATTGAAAGTGTCTCCCTGGAAGGGAATGATACGATTCGGGAAACATGGAAAGCTAAACCTAAGATACATCGGTCCCTTCAAAATCCTGGAAATGATAGGACCCGTGGCTTATAAGCTTGAACTACCGGAAGAACTTAGCCGAGTTCATGACACCTTTCATGTGTCGAATCTCAAGAAATGCTTATCCGATGAATCTCTTGTTATTCCATTGAAAGAGATCCGACTTGTTGTCAAGCTTATTTTCACTAAGGAGCCCGTGGATATTATGGATAGGGAAGTTAAACACCTGAAGCAAAACCGTATTCCTATTGTCAAAGTTTGCTGGGACTCCAAGCGAGGACCGGAATATACTTGGGAACGCGAGGATTAGATTCGCACTAAGTATCCACATCTTTTTCCCTAGACACCCCTGGCAACTACTTTAGACTAGAATTCCGGGACGGAATTCACTGTAAGGGGTAGGTACTGTAGCCACCCGTAATTTTCCTGTATGATTAGTAAATATTAGATTGAATAAAAAGGTATTACGTGGTTTGAATACCATCTTTACGAATAACAAAAAAAAAATTGTTACGCATGACATGATATATGAATCACTATGATATTTATGATTGAACTTTTACCTAGGAACGATGCTTACACACGAACCTCGATAGTCTATAAATATCCTGAATAATTTTTAAAACGTTTTATTTAATAAATATACGTTTCAACAACTAACTAAATACGTATTATATATTTCCCAAGCCTACGAAAAATTTCATAAATACTCACTAATGTTATTGGACCTCAACCCGATACCCAAACTCTGCTACGTGGGCCCACAGGACCCATTGGGCTTTAAATAAACCCAAGCTAAACCAAACGGACCACTTTTTATTCATTTTCTCGTTTGGGCCTAATCACACAAACAAGCCCATCAGGCTCAAGAGCCCAAACACACCCTTTTTATTAATTTCATAGGTCACGACCTCTATTTGTTTTGCCCGTTTCATTTCCATTTGCGACACACAACGTATCAATATTATTACACAAATTGATCAACCTCCCAACTAACAATAAGGAATGACAATTGTCATCACATATCTTGCACTATTATTGTACAAGAACTGACTCAAGCAAACTTACAAACACACTATCTATAACTTGTACACAAAGTGAAGAATTTTACTAGTAAACATTCAATATACCTCCAAAACACCTCTAGTGCTCCCCAATCACCACATAGCCAGGTATTGAGTCCTCTTGACTCACTTGAGTACTATTCGAAACTCACACAAGCTCCCTCCAATTTCTTTGTCTCATAGATTTTGGTTTTGGATGTCACATGAAAATCCTCATCATTTAATCCATTCTTACACTCCAAAGTAACATGTTTCTGCTTTCCTTCATCACTCATGCATGCAATAGTCGACTATATAAAGGATACATGCATTGTCGACCCAACTCACACCTAAATATATCTCATACTAAAATGTTACTAAGTCCTTGAAGGGTTCTAGTGCTTATGAGCTGTAGCAAGATTGCTAGGACCACGTTTCTAAATTGTTTTGGAACCATAAGTTTTCTTTATAAACAGTTAGAAAATATTTTGAGTTTATGAAACTGGTTCAAACGTATTTTTGGCCATTTACTTTGATCGTGTAACTTCATATTTTGACATATAGCCATACAAATTTTAAGATTAAACTAAACGACCACCTTATGAACAATCGATACAAGTAATTACATTGGTCTAATAAGTTTGTTTTACCACCTTTGAACCCTTAAAGCAAATCGAGTTTTAAGCAAACTTTTAAAACTAAAAATTACACCGATTGGCTTATAAGTCCAATAAGCAATTTTTAAGCTTATTCCATAAGCTGGTCCTGTAAACTCTTTTACAATGTTTTTATAACTTAAAAATAAGCCCTAAGGTAGGCCCATTGTTCCCCCTAGCCCATTGGATCGTAAATGGTTAACGGGCCAAGGATTTGGCTCGTTAAGGGCCCAATTTTGTATAAAAGTGGATTTTAAGAAAATAAGCAGTGGAAATAAGTTAAATAAGCTATTTTGAGCTTATTTAAAAAGAATAAAAATGTTAACCTTTGAAGTTGGTAAATTTTTGGACTAGTTTTGTAAATATTGGTTAACCGAGGGACTAAAAGTGTAAACTTTGGGTTAAGACTGTCATTTTAATATTTCTGGGATACAAACTGAAATTATAGAAACTTTTGGGTAAGAAATGTTAATAATGATACTTTTGGACCTAAAATATAATTATATTTAACTTTGGACTAATATTGAAAAGTTTATACCATTAGGGTTAAAATTGTAACGTTTGTGAAACATAGAGGATTTTTCTGTAATATTACCTTATAAAAATTATAATAATGTTTTACGTATGTACATATACATATTTAATATAAATCTTTTATAAACTTAACTTATATATGTACATTATTATATTCAAGTAATTATAAATTTTAACGATACTACTATACATTTAATTATTTCTTTTAAACATACATCGTAACACGTCAACTAACACTTTGACCTATTCATATGGATTCTCCATCACACATCTATCATCTATCATTTTACTCACGCGTTATATTCTTGAACATTAAACGTTAAAACAAATAAGAGTTTTCCTAAATAACTAATATTCTCGATAAACTAGACTTAGACTATCAACTAAAACTTGCCATATCTTTTAGGTTGTTTGTGAAGCCGTTGCCTTGCATCGTTGAGATTACGATACTACTACTTCCACTGTACTACTGAGTTGAGTTCATAGCCCACTTTTAACTATTTCGTTGGGGAGATACATGCTTAAAAACTGAACACAAGTCTTTTATTGGTATTATGATACCTGCTGATTATTATTATTATTGCTTATGTTGCTATTGCCAAAAGTCCCTCGATCATGAACCTTAATCGCTTATAGGGTGAACATAAATAATTGTGAATAGATCTATTAGGGATTGACAATCCCCATTTGGTCGCTAGAGGAAAGCCACCAAATGCACGTTATTTTGATTTCATAGGTTACCGGCAAATACCTATCTTGAGGGCATATTATTTCACATCATTATTATGGTTATTTTGATGTCTGTTAATCGTTGCGTGTCATGAGCTTAATGTAACACCCCCAATTCATGGTTGCAGCGGAATTCGAACTGGGTGTTACTTGACGGCACAATAGTCACAATAATAGAAAACGAACTCCAATTGAGTCGTTTTAAAAGATTTATCATTCAAATTGTATAAATATCAGAGATTACAAAATGAGGTCCCAAATGGTTCCATGTTTACAATGTATAATAAATGAGTTTTTGAACGATAATAAAAATTTATAGCCCTCTTGAGTATCCGTGCCCTTCCGTGCCATCCTTGATCGTCATGAACCTGAAATACATGCTTGAGAGGTCAATACAAAGGTTGAGTGATATTCATAGAGTTTGTTTAATGTTTGAACACAATATGTTGGTAGTGTGAGTTATAGGCTCACACCAATGTTTGGAAAGCAAAATAGGTAGGCTATGTTGTTATACGCCCATAAAATGTATTATACACTAAGCTTATGACACCAAAACGTTAACGTGTACCAATATCGATCGGCAGATTTATCCCGGTAGGTACTTTGCTAACATACCTAAATCTCAAATATTAGTGCATTTGTTTGAACTTAGTCAATACAAATGGGATTCGTCAATCCCAATAGGCCTATTCACAATATTTGCGCTCACTATTGCTAGTGATTAAATGGTTCATAATAAGGGATCTCGGTTTAGCAAGGCTGGTACTTAGTGATAATAAAACAATCAGGCAAGCATACAATTTAAAAACATTGTGCTCGGTTAAAAATAGCATGTATTTCCCCCAAGGGTTTGTAAAACATTGAAGTAATGTAAAGTGGGGCTATGAACTCACCTTGAGTTGGATGATGTATAATGAGAATGATGGATATGCCGTAAGAACTTCTACGAGCAACCTAGAATAATTGTTGTAACTTAGGTTTGGAATAATATCTAAGGAAACATAAACACGCCAATATATATATCTTGCATCTAGTCCATGATGTGGTATGATGTATAATGTAAGTCGTTGAAAGAAAAGATTCATGAAACATGTATGTTTTGTATATCGTTTACTACCGTTCGGGACGACATAATTCAGAAGTCATGTTAGTAAGCGTTCGAGGAGCCAGGACACTTTAACTCGTAAATCCACAACTCATCTCGACGGCTTACATAATGAACTCCTCACATGAGGCTCCCTACTATTGTAGTAGTTGATGAAATATATAGATATAAGTTTTGATCCGAAAGGTTACATGTCCGATATTTGAATAAACTTAGGAAAGTTTATTTGTACATGAAGATTGTTATTAGAGGTAGTTTCATAAGTCTTGTATGACCATTTTCTCTTTGTAATATCTCATGGTTCCTTTTAAGTGAAGTAGATCCAAATTGCTTGTTCAAATTATCGCCAATTCCTTAGTTCATGTATTTGCCTTGGTAAGCTTGTATGGTCATTTCGTCATGGCCTAGCCATGACCTTTGGTCATTGTTCCATGGTCTTGAGACTCAACCTTGGCTCTAGCCATGGTTGTGGTCTTGATTCTAGGTCATAAGACCCCTTTGGTCTTCATAAACCATAACTTATATGTAATGACTTTGGTCTAAAAATGGGCTGTTAAGATTTTGAAGAATTTATCACTCAAAAAGCATTTTCAAGGCTCGAGCTTCTTTACTCCTGAACGAAAACGTCGTTCCGGACAACTTTCGTGTTTTAACTTTTTGATGAATCGGACCAGAAGTGGGACTTTCAAAATCAAAATTTGATCAGAATGCTATTTAGGCAGTTTTGCCGGAAATTTTGGTAACTTCAAATGGGCGTAACTTTTGACTCGTATACTCGTTTTGGGTGGTTCAAATTGCTATGGTTTCCTTGTTAAGTCCTCTAGTGTAATATGTAATGATCCAATATCATATTTTTACCATTTTGATCAGGTCTTACCAAGAAAGTCACTAGTTTGCTTGTTTTAGTAACTTATCTTAACAATCAATTACAACAACATGTTTTAGTCATTTGTATACATCATGGACATTAATACAAGACATAATATAGCACAAATAATATGTAAATAACATGAATATGATTATTTAACAAGAATCATGTTAGGGTTTGGCTTACAACTTTTGGCTTTCAAAGATGAAAGGAAGTTAACATGTAAGGAAAAGGACTTTGATAGACTTGCTTCAACCCATTTCACTTCATGCAATCTTTCTACCCTTGTAATCTTGAAAGATGGATGATGAAGGTTGAGGTGACTTGAGTGGATTCAAACTCAAGAGAAATCACCAAGTATATGAGGTTATGGAAGTGTTTTGATGAATGATAACCTAACTAGGGTTTCTATCTTGAAGAAGCACTTGAATCATGCATGAAACTAGAAGGAAATGAGCAAAGGATGGATGTGTTTGTGTGTGTGATATCCACGGCAAAAGGGGAGGGGGAGGGGGCTTATAAAGGGTCTTGAGGAGGTTACAAGTTTGACTAGTCCAACCTTGGAGGCCAAGGTGAACACATGTAATCATCCTAAGGCTCCTAGCATGAGATCAAGACACACAAGGCTGAATTCCCCCCCCCCCTAGGTCGGTTCCTAAACTTGGGGGACAAGGTGTGGACTTTGCTTGGTATTATCCTAAGTATTAGGAAGAGTTTTGACTCCGGGAAATGACAACCGTAAATGATTAGGCCTCAAAACGTAAAACCGGGTGTCGAAAAATTATGGAACTTTAAAGTATTGTTAGACATGTCCATATGTCCCATAATAAAATATAAAATGAGTGGTAGGTTCTATCGGGTGCTAAAACCCTGCTAAAAACTGGAAACACGGGTCTAAAACGCGTAATACGTAAAACGTACGAATATTGCGTAAAATTGAGAAAAGTAAAATGTTACTTTTCTAATGTGATAAAAATGATTTAAAATGACTTATAATGTCTAGACTGGGCTCAGTCTAGTGTCGGTTGGTATTAAATGTCTTTTAGACATCAAACCGTAAGCCTAAAAATCAAGGAATGACTTATAACAGCAAGGGATGATTTTTGGTCAATGGAGGAGGGAAAAATATGTTGACTTTTTCTAAAGTTGAAAACTCAAATCGTCTTAGAAACGCGTTTTGTGGTCTAACGGTTAATCGCCCATACGGTTAAGCGTGCTCATGCGAGAGTAGTACTGGCTTGGGTAACCTGCCGGGAAGTCTTTGGTCATGTTTTTCTCAGTCACGATTAATTCTCAAATAAATCATGAGTGTGTCAAACATTTTTCTGATGCGGGGTCACTTAACGCGGTCGAGTTTCGTTGTACGTAGAATTTCTGAATGACGTTTTACCCTAAAACGTGTAATTCCTTAATAACTTTCACGAAAATGAGCTTATGAATGTCAAACTTTTAATTTGCAATGGAAATGATTTATCACTTGAGCCCAAGAAATAAAAATCAAATTTCGGGAAAATTTTCGGGAAAAATGAATAGTAAAAGTGAATAGTGAAATTTTCCGGGAATAGTAATTATCCTGAAAAATGTGAATTGTTACACTTAAGGCAATAATGGATGTGATTTTTCAACTTGTTTAATTGTATCGATATACAATTAATGATTATATCTTATGTTCAACTCTTAAATTTAAACCTATGGATTTCACTCAACTTTTGTTTACTTTTAGTATGTTTATCTCAGGTAACTGATTTGGATGGATCTTGAAGGCACGGAGTGGGCATGAAACCCGGCATGGGCTTAAATAAATGTTTTATCGTTTTCTGGAATAAAACTTGTTGTTTAATTATGAAACATCATGGAAACTTGGATACTTGGTATTTTGAATAAAACTTAAAACGTCTCATTCGAGTCGTTTTCTATGATTGTGACAAAGATCCTCTATGTAATACCCCATCAGTCTTCCGCTGTATTTTTCATATTTTGGGGGTGTTACACCTAACCCTACGTGTTATTGGTTCAAGAGTCATTTAAAAGAAATCACCACTCCAAATAAAGGAGGGTTTGTTCAAATCACATCTACCTCAAATAAATAGAAATAAACACCTGTCCACTAACTCTCCCAAAAATCACACCACTGTCCGATCATTTTTTATCCCGCCCAAATACTTCACCCTGGTATTTTAGGCAAAAACCCCCAAAACCGAATCTTCATAATTAATTCAATCCCCAATTTTACTTCCCATTTCAATCCCCAATTCAGACCCAATTGTAAATCGCTAAAATCATTCAATTGTTCTCCCCAAATTTTCACCCTAAAATCAATCAATTGTTCTCCCCAATTAATAATCTTCCCTTCACCCTAAATTGAAATCAATAAAATCAATCAATCATCATAGCAGATTAATCTATTAAAAACCAAAAAAAATCCGTAACCCTAAAATAATACACTTATTATTCATGGAAAAAAAAAAAGCTTTGGTAGTTGGATTATCGATTATGTATTTTATCATTGGGAAAAAAGGATAAAGATCTATTCTTTATCATTTATCCATGTTAGTTTTGTCATTTAATTGTATATTATTATTGTTATTGTTATGTTATAGTGTTTATGTTTTAGGCATGTTTTAGGTATTTTGCATTCGTAATATTTTCACAGCATTTATATGTAGTGTAAAGTATAAGTACGAGATTTGTGAGATGGAAATATTCTTGGAAAGTTTGAATTAAAAAAAAAAATCATATCCCCAGTTATTGTGTTTTTTTGGCTATTGATATGTTCCTGATGTTTGATCTAGGGTTTTAATTGTGTTTAATATTACTGTCGCCCTTTATGCAAGTAGATTAGGGTTTTCAATTTTTAGGGTTGCGTCTTTTGAAGATTTAGCATGTTCTATGTAGTATGTTAACATAAAAATATTCTTGGTAGCCATTATATTAAATACTTTTAACTGGTCAGTGATGAGTGTGTAAATACTCTTCATTTTTACCTATTCTGAGCTGTCAAAACATCCAAAAACACCCAAATATGCATCAAAATACTGAAAATATCCCAGGGTTGTGTTTTATATGTTTTAGATGCAAAATAATCAAAAACAAATAAAAAATGAACAAAGTTTGCATAATTGGCAGTTTCAGTCCCTCATCTTTCAAAAGTTGTCAAATCTAGTCCCTGGCTATTCTAAAAGCTTTAAAAAGTCACCAAAGGTCCTTTTAAATCACAAATTAACACTATTAGTCCTTTGGTGCAAAGTTTCACAAAATTGCAAGTTTAGTCCCTCAACTTTGAAAATTGACAAAAATGGTCCCTGGGATATTAAAACTTTGAGAAAAACAATTTTTGTCCTTGTATTTTCATTTATGGCAGGAATGGTCCTTGGTTGCAAAGTTTGGTGAAATTACATGTTTGGTCCCTAAAGTTTGGCAAATTGGCAAAAATGGTCCCTGGAGTTTCATAAGTGGAAAAATCAATAAAGGATCCTTGTACTATTAAAGATTGGCAAATTTCATCCTTGTAAGAACTTTGGGAGAATGGCAAATCAGGTCGCTTAATTTTCAGAAATTTACATAATTGGTCCTTGTTATAACAACCAAACCATACGGACCTTTATTATTAGCAAATCCAATACCAATAAACAAAAGCTAGGCCCAACCTTTTTCCCAGCCCAACTCTACACCAAGCAGACACCCTTTAATACCACTCCCTCCCGGTCAAAATAAGTCAAAACTACGCCCTGTATACACATCCCTCCCAACTTGACCATGCAAACCATCACTTCACCTCTCCCACCATCTCCACCGCCCAAACCACTCATACCACCACTCTTACCTAACAAACAAATGCATTTAATGCACCACCACCCCAATTGCTATAAATGTCCAAATATTGCCTCACTCCAATTTTCCCGCTAAAACGAATGGATGGTCAAGATTGAGTATCAGTAATCCAATGGCTTGGATTAGTGATAAGAAAGTCTCAGAGGGATGCACGAACCCTAATGGAGGCCTATAAAATGAAGAAGAAGCAAGAGAAGGAGTAGTAGTCATTTTAGTTAAAAATTTGTATGTCATATTAATTTAAATTACCTCTTTTAGTGTACCTTTCAGTTTCAAAAGTGTAATCTCAGCTTTCTTAGTGTAATTCAAGGTTTTATTAATAAAAATATCAAGTTATCAGGAAATTATTCAGTTTTTCACTTTTAAAATTTTAAATTCTATTTTAGCTTATGCTTGGTTGAAAGCTTGCATTTACTGTTTTAGTACCTTACATTAACTAAGTATAGCTTAACTAAGCCTTAAAATCTTGTTAGTGTTAGTTTTAAATCAAAAAAATAAAAATAAATAAAAACACAAAAAAAAAAAAATCAAAAATACTACCTTTGCTTTGGACTATGGAATGCATTTGGAAGTTGCCTGCAATGGAGGGGCAAGGAGGACTGTACTAGCTTGTTTATAACAAGCTAGAGCTTGTAGCTGCCCATTTGGGTGCCCTTGTTTAGCTAGGGTCTCACGTGAGTTCAAACTTTTCTATTTTTATTTTTTATTTTTGGTTAAGTCCTGTAGCATTGCTTTTCTAGTGTTTCTATGTGCTTTTTTAAGTTTATTGGTTAACATTTAGTAGTATCATTGCTTAATATCTCATTTGTGATCATTAGAATTGATAGTGTTAGGTTTCTTTTATTTAACTGTCAAAATTAGTAATTTAGTGGTTGTAGAGTAATTGTGGTTAATAGCGATATTTGTAAGCTTAATTAAGTCATGTGCATCATATTAGAACCCTGTGGATCTAAATTATTGCTTGATTTAGTTAAAAGGTTTGAATTCCATGTTTTAAGCAATTTAAAGGGGTGTTTGGTTTATACTTGTTCACTGTGTTGAAGTCTGTTTCAGATTGTACATTGAGCTTTTACAAGTCATATCAGGTTAATAGAGAACTAAGGAACCATAAAATTTAGCACTCATTCAATAAAAAGTCAAAATCACCTCAAATATCCATTCATTGTTAACTGTCAAAAAGTTCTTAGGCCAAATCATTAAAACAGTTATACAATTAGATAAGCTTGCTTAAAACAGTGTCATTTTAGTCTAATTCAATATATTAGAGCAGTTAGATTAATTAAAAGTTCATAAAGGTCAACTTAGAATCAAATCTTTAAAAGTCAAAAGGTCCATCACAGTCAAAATGGAATGAACTTTGAATCAACCTGTAGGATTCATAAGAAATTGGAATTGATTGATTCTTGTTGATTTGGACAGTTTGGTAGCTTGTTAATCTTTTTCAAAAAGAAAATTTCATTTTAGAAGTCATTAGCTTATAAATAAGCTCATCCAAACTTGCCTGTTTGCACATTTGCGTCCCCTGCTCCAGGGGTGTGTGTCTGGTTTCATAAGCTCATTAAGAGCTTATTTGTGGGCTTTAGGGCATAACCCTTGTTTCTTTTGAAAGATTGTTGGTTCATCTTATTATTCCAGTGCTTATTTGTGAACCCTATACCTTTGCCCATAGATTCCCCCATCTCACTGAGTGCACTGAGTGACTCAGTGTGATCACCCGACTACACAAGCTTCTCACAAGTTTGTTAGTGGTCCTCTGGGTGTGCCATTTGGATTTTTGTAAAGCTTATCCACTAGTCCATAAGTCCCTGTGCTTATTTTTCCTTTTCAAGCTTATTTCATAGGGCTGCTACTAGCTTTTAACTTTCACCATTTTGCTGTCTATACTGCTTACTCAGTGTAAACCCCCAACTTCATAAGCTCACCCCAAGCTCCTCAGTGGACTATAAGCTCTGTTTATTGGCTTATTGGAGAGCTTACCTGGCCCACTTTTCAAATCAAGTTTCACTTCAGACCCTAGATCACCCCTGTGGGCCCCACACAAGGCTGCAGTTTGTCCCATTTTGCCTATTTGGTCTCTGATTAGGCATAAGTGCTTATTTGAGGTTTCTAGCTTATCCAGTGTGCTTTTTCATTCTTCCTTGCTTATTTCAGTTCACTTAAGTTGTTTGTATCATAATTTATAGCTTGTATGCATTGTGTGGCTTCTCATTAGCTTTTGCCTTATAAAAAATCCAAAATACCATCTGTTAAGCTATTAGGGGGTGCACGTAACTTATTTTTAAGCTATATCAAAAGTGTTTTCACAAAAGTTGCTCATTTTTAGCTTATTAACACCTGTCAATAAGAAAAACCAACAAAAAAAACAAATTTACAAATAGTGATAGCTTCTATTTAATAGATTTTATCTTTTTAAATTTTCTTTTTAGCTTATTAATAAGCATTTCATCATTTTTATAATTTTCTTAATTTCCTGTCATCTTAAAGTAGTTTCAATAATTTTCTAAGATTTTTCTTTTTTTAGTTTAATAATTATTAGAATTAATAATAGTTTAATAAATTAATTAGATAATATTAGTAATTAAATAGTTTTCTTAATTTTTAATTAACAACAGTAGGTTTTTATATTTTTTCTAGGTTTCATAAATCATTTAGGACTTTTAGAAAATAGTTTCCTAAACTCTACTGTTCACTTTCTAATTTTCTTAATTAATTTAGTTAAAATAGGTTTTAATTAATTAATAAGTAAATAATTAGTAAAATAGTCTAAATATAATTTTTAGAAACTTTTTATAATTTTTTAGGATTCCTGAGATGGTTAATTAGATTTTTAATTTTTTCTATAATTATCTAGTGATTTTTAGTATTATTAGTAATTTAAAATAGTTTAAATAGTTTAATTAATATAATTAGTATTTAATTAAAAGAAAACCCACAAAAGTCAAAAACATTTCTTTTTAATTTTTATATTTACTTTAAGTTAATTTAGAAGTTTAGAAAATAATTTTGCAAATTTTTAGTTTAATTTGTAACCTTAATCATTTTTAGTTTGTTTTAAATTAGATTTTAATTACTTTTTAAATAGTTTTATTAATTAATTAGTGTTTAAATATTAAAATAATCAAGTAAATAAATTCCTTTTCATTTTAAATTTTCTTTTTATTTAAAGTTTGTAAAAGTTTCACTTGCACCCCCTGTAGTTGTAAATTGTTAAAATCTCACTTTTCTCTATATGTAATCTGATTTCCAATTTGTGTTTGTGCAATCATATTTGTATATATATTGTTAATATTATTTCAAATTATCCAAATACCAAATAATCTGTAGCATAATCATTTCCCAATCATCATGGTTACTGTCCTCAGTGCCACTCATTCTCAAAAACGTTTTCAAGCACCATTGCAATCTCGCTGGGACATAACGACCCGGGGAAACACTATACTATCCACAGAGCATTGGTCTAAGCTGTTTTTGACTTGTTGACCTTGGTCAATAATATCTGACGGTTTAGCCCCAATCAGTCAGTTTTCTAAAGTTGATTACTTTTTGTTAATTAGATGGGAATGGGAGGTGCTTTATGTGGGCAAGCTTATGGTGCGTTCACAGAGCCAGGTCCTGAACACAAACAAATCTCACAAGTATGCATCGCAGATCCTGTGAAATACATAACGACTACAGTCAAGGTAGAAATTTGTGTTATATAGTGTGTTTGGATAATGCTTATGCGGAAATAGTGTGGATTTGGATCAAGTCACTTCAGAAACAAGGAGTGTTTGCGACAAACGAGGTCAAAAGCCATCGCAAAGAGTTGCTGAAACTGACACAAAGGCTATGTATCAGGTTTATTTTGATTTGAACATGTCTGATATCTTGGCATGAAACTTGCAGAGATTGTGGTATGATATCCTGGCATGATACTTGGGTTGTTCGGGACTTTTTTTTTTATTATTATTTTATAATAGCTTATTGCATATTTAAATTGATTTTGTATATACATTAATTTTTTTATAGTAGTGTTTAACTTATGACGATACTTTGTGATAACTTGCAGGCGTAGCACCTTCCAAGACCAAAAAGCATTGCACAGATACTGATGTTGCGAATAGCTTTTGGATGAACCACAATTTTCATACCCGGTCTGCACAGTCCATCTCTATTCACATCAAAAGGTGAGTGTTTTTTTGTTCCCGTTATTTGTTCTGTCACTACTGTTCTTTTTTTGTCGATCATTTTTTACACCTTTCTTTTATTTACTTTTGAAAAAAACGCAAACAAATTATTATCCATGGGATTTTGGTTACTGTGAAAACTTTGAATTGTACAAAATAACATATTATTGCCCCTGTAAGCAATTAAAGGTGTTGGGCAAACCACTAGCATAAAGTTGAGTATATGCGTTTTTCTCTTCGGAGGTTGAGACTTGGTATTAAATTAGCTTTGTACGATGGAGGAGAAGCTGTCAGTTTTTTGGGTACTCAAAATATACGAATGCAATTAACTAATTAACCTATAAAGGTATATGATTGCAGCTCAGGTCATCATCACTTATCCTCTCTAAATTTTACCTACCTAACTAACTAACTAATTTTGTGAAGTAGTGGTCGAGGCAAAAAACAGCGGCTTACACTGAACAATACCCAAGGATGATCTTGATGAACACATGTAGTCAGAAAGGTATTCTGTTTTTTATTTTATTTCCATGGTATGTTCCAGATATTTTTTGAAGACCCATAAATTTATAATATTTATCCAGTGCTTCTTATATGGTTTTTGCCCCTGATGCGTGGTTTTGCAACCTTGCAAAAGGTTTTACCTCTCGAGGGATCTCGAGAAGCTTGCAATCCCCACCAGGCAGTGTACCTGACCGATGTAGTATAGTGTAGTAGCAAGTACCGGGGGATTGATCGTTCTACTTGGGGAATAGTGTTCATTAGGATTAAAACTTAATTAAACTAGGTCTAGAGGTGAGGGATGATTCTTTTTGTATTTTTACATTTTATGGAAAGCAAATAAAAATCTCTGGTATTGGAAGAGTGGGCGGAATTAGTTGCTAGTCAACTAACCTATATAACTACAAATGCAATAAAAATAAAATAACAAGAAAATAAAATGTGAGAAAAACCTTATATGGAGAGAAACATGTTTACTTATATTTCACTACTCCCTAGCTATCTTTCATTAATTTATTAGTTTGTTACAATTGCGCGGATGACGGGTTATATTCCTTAATACCATTCGTGGGGCCGTGTACGATCATCCCCAACTCTATAAGCTTCTACCTCTTCCTATGTCGAGCCGACAACTAGCACCTAACATGGCATCCTTAGTAGTCACTTATGCATTAAATACAACCATTAAAATCGTAGTACACATTCGATTCATGTTTCTTAAGACATTCTAGCATGTTACCAATTGGAGATTAGCCAGTTTTCTTAAGCCTAACATCGAAATCATTCATCCAACAACAATTAATAACAAACAATCAATCAATAATTAATAGCTAGGTTTCATTACATCTAAGCAAACACAAACAAACCTAGCCTAGCATGTTAATGTAAAGACAAGCATAAGATAGAATCAAACAACACATAGACATATTGAATAATTATTGGAAGACTTATCTTTAATTAATCATGGATGAAAGAAGGGTTTGAAACCCTTACAAAAAGGATAAAATTCGTCATAGGGTTTATGGTGAAGTTCCTCCAAAAGTTCTCTCCTTAATGAATGAAATTTAGAAAACTATATATAGAGAATATAATCTGACGGCGTCACGTTATACATGTGAAGCCGTTAACTCGCCGCCAATGCTCTCCTCGGATTGCCTAGATCCAGATCTGACGCCGTCACTTTATATTCTTCACTTGGCCGTCATCTTAAAAATTGTACGTGATGGCCTAGGCGTTACAAAGGGTGATGCCGTCACTCTTTAAACCCAAAAATCTTTCTGGCGCGTCTCGTGTAAACGTCATATCGACCTCTTTGCCAACACATGACGCCGTCACCTTTAGAGCGTGACGCCGTCAGGTACTGTTTCCAGCTCGATTTTGGAGACTTTGTCTTTTTCTTCACTTTTCGCTCCAAAAACATCCAAAATGCTTCCTTTTCCGTATTTCTTCTCCAAAGTACCTAAAATGAGAAAAGGAATGATTTGAGGCAATATTTTATCAAATAATCAAGACTTAGGGCTTAAATGACCCCCTAAAAGCGTAACACTTTTCGCTTCATCAAATACCCTTACACTTGAGATTTGCTTGTCCTCAAGCAAATGCGCTTTTATTCTAATCAAAATACAAGCTAAGGGTCATTTAACACTAATATAAAAGTAATTACAACAAATGATTGTTCCACTTCAACCAAAACAAGCACGGAAATTATACACTAGCACCTCACAAATAGTGTTTGGATACTCACATCTCTCGGGTGTAATAAAAGTATATATCACAAATGAAAATGAAAAATATCTCTCACTACCTACCATAGCACATAGATTACCATAGGCTTGGGAAAGGATCAAACCTCCACCACTTTGGCATAAGCACCTATGATAAACTATCAAAGAGGTCTTTTAAAGGGTTGTAACGTGAGGTGTAGGGATATGATAAACACGGTTTTGTTGGATAAAGGCAATCTTTACTGGTGGCGATTTAATCATCTTGGTCAATTACATGTATAATGTGGCTTTGCTAAGCTAAGACTCGACTCGACTTAAGCTAATGAAAACTACAAAAACATAAAAAGAAACATAAAAGGAAACGGGATGGTAGTCCGTATGTTTTTTTCTACTTCTTTTTCTATATATTTTTTTTTTTTTTTTTTTTTTTTTTTGCATACACTCTTGCCCTACCATCCAAAATAATACATCGTAGGGAATTTGCATTCCCCTTACACTTGAACTTTTACGTACTTTACAATTAACTATTCTAATGACTCGAATTAAGATAATCAAAACACTTAGAGTACTTTTTAAGATATTTACGCACATATGGGGGTAATAATTGACTTATTCCCCAATACTTCATAACAATAGTACTTTACCCATGAGTCCCAATCATCCCAAAACAATATGTACAAGATATTACTCGACTTAGCAACCATGTAATCAATTAGACAATTAACTAAGGGTTTAAACATGTAACAATCATGCACTAAAGATGAGTGCATACAAGGAAGGCTAAGGCGATTTAGGTGTATATTTAGGGGTAGATTGTAAACAAATTCCTCCTTTCAGTAAAAATAAATTATGTAAGAGCGTGACCGTGAAGACCATTCAAGAAATGTTAAAGGCTTCACCAAATTACAAGACAAAGGTCAAGACGCAAGCTACACCAAAGGCGCGCTTTGTCTTCGCTAAGTTTTGTAATTTTATTTGCTTTCGGTTTTTATTTGTCATCATCAAAAAGGGGGAGATTGTTGAGGTAACATGATCAAGATCTCTTTACATTTTAATGATGACAAATAAACCATCGAAACACATAAAATACCAAACGTTAGCTCAAAATCGCCGGAGCCAATGTCTGCTCCTGGCGCGCTGCCCGCGCATCAACGCGCGGGTGACTCGCCAGGAGTCTGTATGGTTCCGGGCGAATTTTGAAAGTCAGCTTTCCCCTTACCCGACAAATGTGGATCTTTCAATACAGGTATGAATATGTTATGTGCTTAATTGAGAACACTCAAAACGAGTTTTGAAACTTGAGAGATCCCACTTTTAGAACACCCATTTACGGGAAAACGCCAACTCATGTTTTCTAACTATCGCCTCTAGCTAAGGCTTTTCTAAACTTAGGGAGTTTATATATTTCACGTAACATCGTGTTAAAGCATCCATATGCTCATATATCGTGCTTACGTCTTCTCTAATTACGTAACGGGTTTACTCCCTTATTGGTCAAACTAAGTCAAAGGTCACTTTGCGTAAACGCGTCTTTTCCCACTTGGGTTATGCTTTACATCAAGGCAAAGCACTTAACTTGTTTGAACCAAGGTATTAGTTGAGAACGTCGAGTCGTGGAAAGTCACGAGATATGAAACTATGGATTCTCGACGTTGTGTTACTTGAACTTATAAGTAACCTATGATTTTCTTAACTTATAATCTTAATTGTCTAAACCTTTTCTTCTTAATGACAATTAGATTATGCCTTAATCCTCTCTTAATCCCATTTATACATAAGACAAAACCAATCATATCCAAATAAAATATTCTCTTACACAATCTCTTACACCCTTACATATTCCCTTACACACTACATCTAAACCATCCATTCCCTTACAACACATCTCACCCCTTCATTTTTAACACATGTGGAATTGTTTGAAACCCTAATATGGCTCCTCTCATCCAAGCCATTGAATTCAAATTACAACACATCACAACCATCCATCCAACCCTTCATCTCTATATCATCACATGTACTTGATCCCAACCATTGAATTCAAACTAAACACATCTCAACCATCCATCTAATCTCTCCTATCTATGCCACCACATGTGTTTGATCCTAGCCATTGAATTCAAACCAAAACCATCTCAACCATTGATCCACACTTCTTCCCCAAGCAAAGGAGGCTCTCTTTGATCTCCACCATCTATTTCAAATGAAACCATCTCAACCCTCCATTTCTCCTTTCCCCCCAAGCAAAACATATTCCTTTGGAATATTCTTTCTCAACCCTAACCTAGGCATGTTTGATCCTAGCCATCCATTTCAAATGAGATCATCTCAACCATCCACATTCACCACATGTCAATTGTTTGAAAACCAAGGGAGGCTCCCTTTGATCCTAGCCATCCAATTCAAACCATTTCATCTCAACCCTCCATCACATTCTTCCCCCCAAGCATTGGAATATTCCTTGGCATATTCTTTCTCTCTTTTCTATGCCATGTGAGGAGATACACTTCTACCCCTTCCAAATTACCCTATCTACACTTTAAACCCTTGGTAATTTGGTTTCTCTTTAAACACTTCACAAAACATTTTCCAAATTGGCTACTTGAGTTGGTATACCTTAGAATGATTAATGTTAAGGTTTAGTGTGAAGTACAATTGGGGGTTTAGCAAGGATAGGTATTTCTAAGATCCAAACACCCAACACTTGGGAAAATCTTACAGACGCCTGGCGCGCTGCCCGCGCGTTGACGCGCGGGTGACGCGCCGGCCTCGGTAAATTTTCCCAAGTTTGGGTTCTTGGCCTATAAATACCACCCTTGCCTCTTGTATTCCTCACCCCTTGTCATTATTCTTTCTCTCTAAACACTCTTAAATCTCTCTATCTCTCTATCTCTAATCTTGTGTTCTTGATTTCTATACTAACATCTATGAAAGAACACATCTACTTGCAAGGGAAGAATCACAAGAACCTAATCCACTCTTGTGATTGTGTCGAGGGTCTTCTTTCTTATACCCTTTCTATTACAATCGAGTCACTAGGTTAGGTTAGGACTTGATTGAACAAACATTCATTCATTCATTCTATTGTTTGTAAGGGAAGTCTTGTGTCTTGGTGACCAAGCCTAGATCATTGGGGATCTAGTTGGGGTTTGATACTTCCGGTGGGAAGTCTTGGTAGTGGTCTTGGTGACCCTTAGGTGAAGTTGAGTCGCGAGATTCTTTTGGGTGGTTTCCGAGGGCGGAATACCGTTGGGGGGTAACTCCTTCTTTGTGAGCATCAATATTGGTGAATATTGGTGGAGTGAATTGTAACGGTTTGTAGTCCACCGAAAGGTGAATAGTATCGGAGTCTCAGATTCGCAACTCGACGTACGGATGGTATAAACCCCCCATCCCGAACCAATATATATCGTGGTGTCTTTCTTTATTCGCTTTATATACTTTGGTTGTGTTTGTGGTTGTTTGGATTGATTATACAACCACTTAGTTTTCTTTATGGCTTAAAGTTTTTAAACGGCTTGAAAGCCAAAGAAACCGTATTCACCCCCCCCCCTCTACGGTTCTACAATTGGAATCAGAGCGGTATACTCAAGTTTTTGAGCACTAAAGCCTTCCCGAGAAGTCGTTTTAAGTCAAAAACTTCTTTCCCAAAAATCGAAAATCCTAACTAAGGTTTTTGGTAAAGTAGAGTATTGATCCATGGCTCAAGAGAACTATAGAGAGGGGCGTTCTATGGAAAGACCACCTTTGTTTGAATACAAAGGATTCCGTTTTTGGAAAATCCTATTTGAGACCTATGTTAGGTCTAAGAATTATGACTTGTGGTACATTTTCCAAAATGGTGATTTTGATGATATGGAAAGGAAGATGGCCGACAAGAAAGTTCGAGCCAAAATGATGATATATGATGCCCTACCTCAAGAGGAGCTTGAGAGAGTGTGCATGTGCAAGACCGTGAAGGAGATTTGGGACTTACTTCTTTTTGTTCATCATGATACTACACAAGACAAGACTAACAAGATAGACTCTCTCATTCAACAATATGAAGAGTTCTCTATCACAAGTGATGAAACTATCGATAGTAGTTTAATGAGATTCAATGCTATCACTACAAGCTTGAACTCGTTAGATCCAAGCTATTATAGCAAAAATCATATTGAAAAATTTGTTCATGCTATTTCAAAAAATTGGCAACTTGAAGAAGCAAAGGTTGAAGAAACAAGAAGTTTGGGACAATTATCGTTAGAAAAGATAATTGATGATCTTAACGCACATGAAGTGTTTCTAGATAATATTAGAGTCATCACCAAGGAAGAGGCCGATTCACTAGATTTTGAAGATGAAGTTACTACAAGCCAAACTTGTGATCAAGATGCTTCTCTTGATAATGTCAAAGGTGTAGATTATGAAGTCATTGTGACAACAAGGGAACTCAATAGGCACAATGAACAAAGAAGATGCAATGATCAAGAGATTGCATTCGTCGGAGTGGTTTGGAGCAATATTGAAGATGAGAATCATTTGCATGAAGAAGTCACTTCCCTCATGACACTTGAAGCTCTTTAGGTATCATCTAATCCTTCCTCGTCTAATAATAATCTAGATATTTATAAATTGCAAAAGGAATATGAAGAATTAATTAAATTTGATGAAAACAATTTGAGAAATATAGAAGAACACGAAATGAATAAACTTAAACTCAAGAAAGAAATTAGTGAACTTGAAAATAAATTGATACTACTTAAATTTAAGAAAGTAGTTTTGATTTAAACAAAATATTAAGTGAACAAAAACCCTTTCATGATAAAGGAGGTCTTGGTTTTTCTAAAAATGATAAAAATACATCTACAAGTCAAGACAAACCTATTGTATTTTTAAAAGAAGGTTGCAAACCAAAAGTTACTGACTCTGACGCGCTGACTGACGCATTAACGCACGATCAACGTGCCAGATGTCTGAGTAAAAATGGTTCATCATTAAACGCTTTCGCCAAACCATACTTTCCTCAAACTTCTTGCGTAAACATCCATAATAATACTCTTCATGAGTTTGTAGAATTTACCAATGATGAGCATGGTAGCAATTTAAACTCTAAGTTTTGTATTATAAGTAATCTTAATGATGATTTTAGTATTATGTTCACCAATGTAGATTGCACTATTAGTAAAAATGGTAACATACTAGCTAAAGGTCATAGGCTAAACAACTTGTATACCTGTTAATCTTAGATTATTTGTAACATGATATGCATTTCAAACATGGTAAATAACCCAACGCCTCGGCTTAGGAAAATAGGTCTTGTCGACAAGCTAGTAAGCAATTTACCATATGGTAAATAACCCAACGCCTCGGCTTAGGAAGTTAGGTCTCGCCGTTTAGCTAGTAAGCAATTTACCATTGTTAAGTTTTGAAAGGCATTATTGTGATACATGTCTAGGGAGTCAAGCTCAATGCATGCAATAGAAATAGGCATGAAGAGTCAACAAATAAGGTTTTGGAATTAATACATTTAGGTTTGCATGATCCATCTCCAATTCAATGTTAGAAAGGAAACTTCTACACTTGAATAATGTTTTTAGAAAATAAGGATGAAATATTAAATAAATTTAATACTTTAAGAAAGAAACTTGAAAACCTAGTTGATTGATCAATTGTATCAATTAAAACAAATCATAGTAGCGAATTTCATAAAATGCAATTTGGAACCTTTTGTGAACAACATGGAATTTCTTATAACTTATTGGGCCCGTTCACTTCTCAATCGCATGAGATTGTTGAAAGAACACATCCTAAGTTAAGAAAGATGAGTCGTGCAATGCTTGACGAGCAATCCATTCCACAAAAGTTTTGGTGTCATGCCCTAGATACCGTTTGCCACATTTCTAATAGAGTCTACATAAGAAAGGTAATTAATAAAACACCTTATGAAATACTTAGGAATAGAAAACCATCCCTAGAGTATTTTAGAGTATTTGGTTGCAAAGTATTTATACTTAACACCAAAGAATATCTCACCAAATTCGACCCAAAGTCGTGTGAAGGTGTATTCCTAGGATTACTCTCAAACTAGTAAAGCATATATAGTGCTTAACAAGGAAACAATGAAGGTTGAGGAATCTCTCAATGTGACCTTTGATGAGAGCATGCCCGAGCCTAATCATCTTCTTCGGTAGAAGATGATGTGATCAATGAACCTTTAGTTCAAGATCAAGAAAGGTCGCCAACATTACAAGTTAATGTTTCGGATGAAGGCAATCCTAAGGAAGTGAGAGAAGCGAGGGGTCATCCTATACAACAAGTCATTGGTGACTTGAATAAAAGGACACTTAGGTTACAAAACAAACAAGTCTAAGTTTTGGCATGACATTTTTCAAAAGTCCAAATTACTTTGGGATAGGTTTTGATGCTAAAACATGCATCTTAGGAGAACAATCTTTAGGTGCTATTAGAGCTTATGTGATTAAGGCTTATGTGGAGGCATGGATGGAAGATCAAAAAAATGTCTTACAAGAGGAAAGATATGTATCAATCCATTATTCAAACAATGATTGATAGTATCCAAGATTCTACATTTCTATACTATGTGCTTGAACAAGAAAACCTGACACAAAATTATCTTGATTTATCTTGAAAATTTTGACTATGTTAAGTTTGCAAGATTAGATAAAATCTCGAAACACAATTCACACTTGTGTATAAGATCTTGTATCTAATTCTTCTTGTTCACCATTATGTGAATATGGCATGCTTTGTGTTTAGGAAAGAAGTGAAACGAAGGATTTTATGCAAACATACAAACTATTTACATAGTTGAAGAGAATTCCTATGAATCGAATTCGGTATGTTATTGCATAACAAACTAAAATATCCAATGAATAGACTAGATAAGCTAAGTTCCTCATCCGAGATCTTAGGAACTTATGTTGTTAATGCAAGTAACACATAAGGATTATTTATGTCGACACACTACACAACGAACTATGAACCAGAGATATCATGTATTGTGTAATGTCTTTCTACATAATGTGTGATGGTTCGTAGAACCTAGCTTGTGTACCTAAAATGAAGATGCACTTTATAATCATAACACTTATAACTACACTCATTGAATATCCTACATGAAATACTTGCACTTGGTTCATGTATCGGGTAGTTGTAGGTTCAAAATGGTGTTTGATAAAGTCTCTTTCAAAAGATTTGATGCCACTTGATCTTCACTCATTAACTATGATAAATTCATGCATTTTTTTTGTAAAGAATGCATGCAATTACCATAGGATCTAACATGGGCATTCAAATCCAACCAAACTCATAACTAACTCAATCCTAATCACTCATGTCATACAAGAATAATTATCTTCCCCATGCACCACTCTCTTTCAACTCATCTAGTACTAAGAATGATTATCCTTTGGACTATAGATCTTCCTTAAACATACCTAATTCATACTAATTGGCTATAAAAGGAGTGACTTTGTATCACATTTCTTCATCACAACCTACTTCTTCCTTAAATACGCTTATCTTCTCTTCAAAAATGGCAACTAAGTTTTTCATGAAACATGTTGATGAGTCTAATGAAACTAATGTGTATGAACCATTTGAGTATCGTGAATATCATGAAGGTCGTGAATGCGACAAAAATTTCATGTGTGCCACCGATATGAGAAAACCATTCATCAATGCTGATGCCATCTCCTTAGTTCGTGACCTACTCATAGAGATTTATCCTAGGCACCTTCAAGAATTTTATGCTAGGTTATATCTAGATCAACCTTCTCTTACCCTCAATTTTCATATGTATGGGCATGGGTATGCATGGAGCTTAAAGAAGTTGGGAAAGGTTTTGAATGTGTGTTCTAAAGGGAATTTGTTCTTTACAAGATCCACTAAGAAGGAGGACTTCATGAGTATAAGTCACTATCATCCGAGCACTTATGCTCTTGTGGCCCCAATTCATTCCGTCATCATTCAAAATACCATTCTACAACCCGACTACCATTGTGAGAAGGCTCCATTTGAACATTGGAACAAATATCAACTCCATGTCAAATTGATGCCTTGGGCGGAGGTGTTGTTGAAGAATGTGTTTATGGAGGTGGAACATCAAGAGAAGATACCATTCAACTTTTCTTACTTTATGACCAAGACTCCATTCAACTTTTCTTACTTTATAGCAAAACGAATGGAAGCTTTGGACTACAATAAGGAGCCACTTACATATGCTAGACTCTTGTCACACATCTTTGATCACATCAAGAGCAAGTACCCAAATGATCATTCTAGAATGATTGAAGTGGATGATGTGACACCAATGGAGGAACCTTTCACAATGGACTCTCTTGAGTTTTAAGTTCTATCCATAAGTTGTGGTAGTTTTTCCTAGGAGTTCTAGGATGTTTTATGTGTTGTTGCTTTATTGGTTGTATGACCCATGTTTGTTCCACGAAATAAAATGCTTGTGCTATGTTATAATAATACTCATATGAATATACACATATATAGTATTGCTCTTGCTCATCATTCGGTCTATAAAAGTCATAAAGGGATAATCTTATAAAATCTAATTAAAGTGGACAAACACATACACATATATATGTATTATTATGTGGACTAATCCATGTTGCAAGTTTCCGAATGGTAACCTAACCCATCTTGGAACTTTCACATGTGAGAATTTCTTTGTTGGTTGCATGTTGTGATTTCTATGTGTAGCTAGGCCACCGCAAAGGTGAGGCTCTTAATCCATGGATCCCCGCCTTGCAACAAGGGCGAGCAACGATCTAGGGGGAGCTATGTTCAAGGGGGAGCACATTCGGTCCCGCCTTTTTGATTCGACAAAAGGGGGAGAAAGAAAGCAAGAGCGTGAAGACCATTCAAGAAATGTTAAAGGCTTCACCAAATTACAAGACAAAGGTCAAGACGCAAGCTACACCAAAAGTGCGCTTTGTCTTCGCTAAGTTTTGTAATTTTATTTGCTTTCGGTTTTTATTTGTCATCATCAAAAAGGGGGAGATTGTTGAGGCAACATGATCAAGATCTCTTTAAGTTTTAATGATGACAAATAAACCATCGAAACACATAAAATAATAAATATTAGCTCAAAATCACCGGAGCCAATGTCTGCTCCTGGCGCGCTGCCCGCGCGTCAACGCGCGGGTGACGCGCCAGGAGTCTGTATTGTTCCGGGCGAATTTTGAAAGTCGGCTTTCCCCTTACCCGACAAATGTGGATCTTTCAATACAGGTATGAATATGTTATGTGCTTAATTGAGAACACTCGAAACGAGTTTTGAGACTTGAGAGATCCCACTTTTAGAACACTCATTTACGGGAAAACGCCAACTCATGTTTTCTAACTATCGCCTCTAGCCAAGGCTTTTCTAAACTTAGGGAGTTTATATATTTCACGTAACATCATGTTAAAGCATCCATATGCTTATATCTCGTGCTTACGTCTTCTCTAATTACGTAACGGGTTTAGTCCCTTATTGGTCAAACTAAGTCAAAGGTCACTTTGCGTAAACGCATCTTTTCCTACATAGGTTATGCTTTACATCCAGGTAAAGCACTTAACTTGTTTGAACCAAGGTATTAGTTGAGAACGTCGAGTCATGGAAAGTCACGAGATATGAAACTATGGATTCTCGATGTTGTGTTACTTGAACTTATAAGTAACCTATGATTTTCTCAACTTATAATCTTAAATGTCTAAACCTTTTCTTCTTAATGACAATTAGATTATGCCTTAATCCTCTCTTAATCCCATTTATACATAACACAAAACCAATCATATCCAATCATATCCAAATCAAATATTCTCTTACATAATCTATTACACCCTTACATATTCCCTTACACACTACACCTAAACCATCCATTCCCTTACAACACATCTCATCCCTTCATTTTTAACACATGGGGAATTGTTTGAAACCCTAATATGGCTCCTCTCATCCAAGCCATTGAATTCAAATTACAACACATCACAACCATCCATCCAACCCTTCATCTCTATATCATCACATGTTCTTGATGCCAACCATTGAATTCAAACTAAACACATCTCAACCATCCATCCAATCTCTCCTATCTATGCCACCACATGTGTTTGATCCTAGCCATTGAATTCAAACAAAAACCATCTCAACCATTGATCCACACTTCTTCCCCAAGCAAAGGAGGCTCTTTTTGATCTCCACCATCTATTTCAAATGAAACCATCTCAACCCTCCATTTCTCCTTTCCCCCCAAGTAAAGCATATTCCTTTGGAATATTCTTCTCAACCCTAACCTAGGCATGTTTGATCCTAGCCATCCATTTCAAATGAGATCATCTCAACCATCCACATTCACCACATGTCAATTGTTTGAAAACCAAGGGAGGCTCCCTTTGAGCCTAGCCATCCAATTCAAACCATTTCATCTCAACTGTTGGGATCGCTCCTAACAGTTAAATGTGACAACATTAACGGGATTACAGTAGTTATCCTGTTTAGCCAAAACACAAGGACTAGAATCGTAATATTGTAATAGTTAGTTTGTGTTAGGCTATAAATACCCCTCCATACTTTCATGTGTTAAATGTGGTTTTGGTTGATTATTTGTGGTGTAAATCTTGTCAAAATCGTATTTTTTAGACTGTTTTTATCAAATTTTTCGCTGATTATTATTATTTCTAGTTTAACAGTCTAAGTGGTCAAAAGTTTTCTACTTTTTCTTTCACCACATTTATACAACTGATTTATGTGGTCTCTTAGTCACGCATAACAGTTTTGTATCAATATTGGTAACTTTTGTCCATAAACCTGTGAGATTGTGCGGTAAAATATTGGTCTAATACTTGTCAGAAATTATGGTCAAAAGTATTGGTCATAAACATGGTCATAATGGAGGTCTGATAAATATATTGGTCGGAATATGGCCGGAAAAGAGGTCGGAATCTGGTCGGAATCTTACCGGAAGATGGTCAAAGGGTCAAAACCCTCATCTTACGCATAAGATGGTCTAGTTAAGCAAAAACACCCTCTTTTTACGCGTAAGACCCGATTCTTACGCGTAACCCGTCTACAGTTGTATTTACGCATAACTTGGAAAGTTATGCGTAAGGTTTTTAGTCGTAAAACGCTATGGTTTCGCGTATGCCCACTCTTTACGCAAAACCTTATGCTAAAGGTTTGCGCAAAAGTTTACGCGTAAGACCAACAAACCTTAACAGAAATAGGAGATGAACAGAAGATAGCTTGACCAATGACCATTACCAAATACTATATCATTAAACCATATGCCTAAGACTCGGTTGACTTCAATTATGACCATCATCAGTCATGTGCCTTAAATGAAAAAGAAAATGCAATCGGAAATATAATGATATCAGATCCAAACCAAACGATCTCATCAACCAACAACCACTCTAATCTAACCTAATCCTATCACCATGACTACAACACATCCACTTAACTAAACTAAACCGATCTCCGTATCACAACCTCGACTCTTTACAAAAAAAAATAATTCAAGATCTCAGTTTGTTCAAAACACATTCACAGATTCACGGTTCTATAAAGATCTTGCTTATTTGAACACAACTCTTCATCGATCTCTTTGAAGCGTAGCTTCTAATTTTAATTTTCGAACTCATAAAAGAAAGAACATGAACTAGTTTGTTCACATCCTATCTTTGATTCGATTCAATTGTAAAACGCAACAAATGAAAACAAGAAACGTTAAAAACGAGAACAACTCCTACCGTATACCATTTAAAGAATCTTGAAGCATTGGTGACCTTGTGGTCCCTCTTGATGTGAGTTACGGCTTGATTAAAGGAGATAAGATTATTGTTTCAATTTGGATTTATCAATGATATAAAACAAGGGATGATTAGTGTGTTGTGGTCTTTGTTTGTTTATTTGATTATCACTGATATCAAATCAAGGGTCGAACATAATTTATGTAAGATTTTCGTTTGGAATATGTGGAAGAATAGAAGTTGTGACTGCGTATTTTGTTATTAGATTGTGGTGTGAGTAAAATTAGGGCAACAAAATTATTAGTGTGTCTTAAATAGCTAAAGATTAGGGTTAGTGTTGGAGTTGGACTTGGGCTTTGTATTTCGTGTGAATTAGATTGGGCTATTAAAATCGATTGTAGCTGAAAAGGTTACGTATAACACATGAATTGTGTTTGGGCTAACTTAGTGCTACATGTATCACGAATGATGTTTGGGCTCATAACGGATTGCGCTGAAATTTTGATAACTGAATGTATTGGATTTTATGAGTTGAGCTGAAAACTTTGATTATACAAATGCATTTCTAATACATTGTGTAAATTTTGGGATATCATTTGACTTAGAGTGGTATTTCAGATGTGCAAATTTTCACGGGGATACGGATACAATTTTGACAAGATCGGGAAACCATTATCAAATTCACTTAAACCGTCAAAAAGGCTAGTGTTTGGACATTTAACCGTAAGATGTGACTACGGGGTTAATTCTTTATTATTTATTTGAGGTTGAAGTGGAATCTCACGGGTGCGTGTACTTAGTATCTGAAGATATCGGGGTTGGTTGGATGCATGATTCTTCGAGATCCTTGTTCGAGCTTTTATCCGTACAAATGACCAAGACTTGATTTGTGTAGTTATACCTGATGTAAGGAGTTACGTTGTTGTACTCACAGAGTATAGTTATCACTTTAAAGGAGTTACGTTGTAGCGCTCAAGTGTCACCATAAGATGTGGATAATTCAAGAGACGTTCATATACTATAAAGGATGGATGGACGGGTATATGATTCTACCTTTATTGAAATTCTCAGTATTGGTTCTTTGTCAGACAATAGTGCAAGTTTAAGTTACAAGTTCGGGTTATTTTACTTCAGTCTCAAGTTCGTCATATTGGGTTTTCTCCATCAGTAGTCACTACAAACAGCCGTCGGAATGATAATGGGGTCTGTAAAGAGTTAGTTGAGAGGAGTGTAAAAGAGTAGAGATGTCATCAGCAGTTGATTCTCACAGGCTATTTACGATACTTCACACGTATTCGGTTAGTTGGACATATGGGGTTACGCTGCCTCCGTTTCCATCGTAAACATACTTTGTATGCTTCCGATTCCGCGAAGACATAGTGGGGGAAGAGAGAGTGGGTGTTCTTTTTCTTCTTTGACTTTTCTTGATTTCTTTGCAAAAACACTCATTTTCCACGAGGATCTGCAATTAGGGGGAAGAAATGTGCACATCAAGGATGCATAATAGACTCACGTGATCAAGCTTACAATTGTATTACTACTGGAGAGATGTCCGCAGAGATGATCAGTGGTTCAATTTTGTGATTTTGGTGTAATCATTTCAACTCTCGCGAGTTGTGAAGTGTGAAGTAGCCTGCATATGTGAGAAGATATTGCTGATTTCTTGCATGTTACCCCTGAATGGAGTTTCGCGTAGAGTATAACTGTGATTAAGTAACTACTCAGATCTGCTTGGTGTGGTCTACGGTGTCATCTACAAATTCCGCTGCGTACTTAAAACTTCAATAGTTAGAGGACATGTTAACTACATTAAAGCTTCGAATCTGTTGAAGATGGTTTTCAGTTTGGGGGGAAGCTGATTCAAAAACTTCGCCAAAAAGAAGTGGACTGAGAAGCTGCTAAAGACATGCAGCATGAATTGGGGGGAAGTTAATCCATTTCATGCATATTACATCATTTTGCCTACAAGTGAAGATAAAGTTCTCAAGCCGAGGTACAAGATAAGGACAAAGAGCGTCAACTGTCGTCATCCTCAGCAATTTGAAGAGCTTATGAAGACCTTTCTTTATTCTTATTTGTACTTGTAGGAAATGTTGTAAGTAATCCCTTATGTTGCCACATTGGGGGAAGATTGTTGGGATCGCTCTTAACAGTTAAATGTGACAACATTAACGGGATTACAGTAGTTATCCTGTTTAGCCAAAACACAAGGACTAGAATCGTAATATTGTAATAGTTAGTTTGTGTTAGGCTATAAATACCCCTCCATACTTCCATGGAGGGGTGAGACTCTTTGTGGAATTTACTTTTCCTTATCAATAAAACACATAGTTTTTCCCTTCTCTCTCTACTCTCTCTCACTAACAATGGAAGATTTAATCTTTCATCATACACGACCTCCTGAATCACAATACTCAATCTAAAATATGATCCTACATCAACCCTCCATCACATTTTCCCCCCAAGCATTGGAATATTCCTTGGCATATTATTTCTCTCTTTTCTATGCCATGTGAAGAGATACACTTCTACCCCTTCCAAATTACCCTATCTACACTTTAAACCCTTGGTAATTTGGTTTCTCTTTAAACACTTCACAAAACATTTTCCAAATTGGCTATTTGAGTTGGTATACCTTAGAATGATTAATGTTAAGGTTTAGTGTGAAGTACAATTGGGGGTTTAGCAAGGATAGGTATTTGTAAGATCCAAACACCCAACACTTGGGAAAATCTTACAGACGCCTGGCGCGCTGCCCCCGCGTTGACGCGCAGGTGACGCGCCGACCTCGGTAAATTTTCCCATGTTTGGGTTCTTGGCCTATAAATACCACCCTTGCCTCTTGTATTCCTCACCCCTTGCCATTATTCATTCTCTCTAGATTCTTTCTCTATAAACACTCTTAAATCTCTCTATCTCTAATCTTGTGTTCTTGATTTTCATACTAACATCTTTGAAAGAACACATCTACTTGCAAGGGAAGAATCACAAGAACCTAATCCACTCTTGTGATTGTGTCGAGGGTCTTCTTTCTTATACCCTTTCTATTACAATCGAGTCACTAGGTTAGGTTAGGACTTGATTGAACAAACATTCATTCATTCATTCTATTGTTTGTAAGGGAAGTCTTGTGTCTTGGTGACCAAGCCTAGATCATTGGGGATCTAGTTGGGGTTTGATACTTCCGGTGGGAAGTCTTGGTAGTGGTCTTGGTGACCCTTATGTGAAGTCGATTCGCGAGATTCTTTTGGGTGGTTTCTGAGAGCGGAATACCGTTGGGGAGTAACTCCTCCTTTTTGAGCATCAATATTGGTGAATATTGATGGAGTGAATTGTAACGGTTTGTAGTCCACCGAAAGGATTATACTAGTGAATAATATCAGAGTCGCGGATTCGCAACTGGAAGTACGAATGGAATAAACCCCCCATCCCGAACCAGTATATATCGTGGTGTCTTTCTTTACTCACTTTATATACTTTGGTTGTGTTTGTGGTTGTTTGGATTGATTATACAACCACTTAGTTTTCTTTGTGGCTTAAAGTTTTTAAACGCCTTGAAAGCCAAAGAAACCGTATTCACCCCCCCCCCCCCTCTACGGTTCTACACTAACTACACGAATGTAGTCTCACATGTGGTCTTGGGATGCATCACTATCACAAGTTCTAAATCTAAGTACCACCGGTACACTCATAAGCATCTTTTCCTAACAAATCTAGGGGCGAACCTCACATATTTGGGGTGGAAAAGTTTTGAGTGGTATGGTTTTTTGTGCTAGTTATACAACTGCTATCCATGAGACGCTTATTAAGGCTAAAGATTCACTCCTATATGTTGTAAAAAATTTTAAATTTGGCGCTAAAATTACCCTAATAAGTGTTTCTCTTAGTTTTATTACACACCTACTATTAAACAAACAAAATCAAGTGTAGTTGCATTCTCTAAGGTATCATCATTTACCCTCCCTTTACATTTAGGCTGAACATTGTCCCCAATGTTCAATTAAAAGTATGTAAAAGTAAAGAAGGTAAAAGTATGAAACAAATACTCCCCTGATTCGTTCGGTGTGGATAATGCGTTAACATTGTTAGATCCTCCTCCATGAAAATGAACGTTGAAAGCTTCCCTCCAGAAATATAAATCATCTTCTTGTCCAATATAACCTGTTAAACTTGAGAAAACAATCATGGCAAACCTCGCGTAAAATCGGCGGCAAACTCTATATATAATAAAATCCTAGAAAGCAAATAAAGATATAATGCTTGTGGAATGAATATTTGCAGATTTCCTGGAGTTTATAAAACTAAAGATTTTAAAAAAAAAAAAAAAAAAAAAAAAAAAAAAAAAAAAAAAAAAAAAAACCTTTACGATTCCGGCAGAAAAACAAAATTTGCAAAATTTCCAGAATTTTACACATGACGCCGTAAGGTTATAATCCTGATGCCGTCAGAAGTGACCTGCAGAAATTTCATGTTTATTTTTTGAAAAATTTCTGGAAAAACTTATGCCTTAATTTCTGGAAATCCTGCAAAATACTCATTATTACTCGATACAAGCATTTGACTCAAACAAATACTAATATGCATATTCATTCAATATTGTTGTGATTCATGTTCAATCTCGTTCTTAGAAACAAATTTTGATTTCCCTTACACTTATCTTTTGCAAAATACCTTTATATGTAGTCAAGACGAAGTTAAAAAAAAAATAAAGCATTTTCACAATTTACTTTGAAACATGAGCCACAAACAATAAAAATAAAACATGCATACGGAAACAAATAAAATCAAAAAAATAAACAAATAAAGCTTGGGTTGCCTCCCAAGAAGTGTTTTTTATTTATTTACGAGTCTTGTAGCTAGACTCAAAGTCATGGGATAACACGTGACTTCGTCATCAAAGGTTATGTCCCTCATTGATCATCTCATTACCATTTTCTTGATAATGCTTAACCGTTGTATATTCACCGTGAATTGCCTATTCTCATCGTCCATCAACACAACAGCTCCGGTTTTAGAGGAGCTTTTCACGGTGAAAGGTCCATACCATCTAGATTTAAGTTTCCCAGGAAACAACCTTAAACGAGAATTATATAGTAGAACCTTGTCTCCTTATGAGAACTACTTAGGTCTCTTAATCCATTCATCATGCCATCTTTTCGCCCTTTCTTTATATGTAATGGAGGATTCGTACGCTTCCAGTCTCAATTCATCAAGCTCCTAGAGTTGCAAGAACCTATTTGTTCTTGCGACCGTATAATCCAAATTACAAGCCTTAAGTGCCCAATATGCCTTGTGTTCCAGCTCTATTGGAAGGTGACATGCCTTGCCGTAGACCATGCGGAACGGGGTCGGTCCAATAGGTGTTTTATAAGCAGTTCGGAATGCCCATAAAGCTTCATCAAGCTTAAACGACCAATCTTTTCTGTTTTGATTGACCGTTTTCTCTAATATTCTCTTTATCGCTCTATTGGTATTTTCTATTTGACCGTTGGTTTGAGGATCATAAGCGGTATATCTTTTCATAACCTTTTCCATTTGTGCGTTGCAGAAATGGGTTCCCCTGTCATTAATGAGAGCTTTAGGAATGCCGAACCTAGCAAACAGTTTTTTTAAGAAATGAATAACTACCCTAGCATCGTTGGTCCTAAGGGCTTGTGCCTCTACCTATTTTGAAACAGAATAAATGGCCACTAAGATGTATTCATTCCCCATGTAGATGGGAAGGGGCCCATAAAATATATTCCCCAAACATCGAAAACCTCGCAAACTTGTATATAATTCTGAGGTGCTTCATCCCTCCTGGAGATATTTCCAGCTCTTTGACATGTGTCGCATGCCTATATCATTCCCTTCACATCACGAAATATTGTAGGCCAATAGAATCCTGCGTCAAAAAAATTTCGTGCAGTAGTGTTCATTCCATGATGCCCCCTAGATGGGCCTGAATGACATTCTTTCATGATCTTTATTGCCTCTTTTTCATAAACACAACGCCTGATCACTTGATCAGGACATCTACCGAACAAGAAAGGTTTGTCCCAAAAGTTTTTAATTGAGCGAAGAACCTTTTTCTTTTGTGTTTGTTCATGTATTCCGGAATAATTCTGCTTGCCAGGTAGTTAGCATAATCCGCATACCATGGTTCAGAATCATCTATTGACATGAGTTGCTCTTCAGGAAATGAATCCCGAATCTCACTCTTGTCAGATTCGCTAAGGCTGGGATTTTCGAGTCGAGAGAGATGATCAACCGCTAGATTCTCTCTCCCTTCTTATCACGGATTTCTACATCAAACTCTTGCTACAACAAGATCCAGCGAAATCGTGGTTTAGCGTCCTGTTTAGCAAAAAGGTATCGAATAGCCGAATGATCTGTAAAAACAACCTTTTTTTAAAGGACAAGATATTGGCGAAATTTATCAAAAGCGAATACTACGGCCAATAGCTCCTTTTCAGTGGTGGTGTAGTTTTCCTGAGCAGGATTCATAGTTTTGCTAGCATAGTATATCGGCTAGAAGTGTTTGTTAAGCCTTTGGCCTAATACTGCTCCAACAGCATAGTCGCTGGCATCGCAAATGATTTCAAAGGGCAATTCCCAATTAGGTGTAACCATGATCGGGGCTTGCGTGAGTTCCTGCTTCAACCGATCGAATGCATCCTTGCATTCTTAAGAGAAATCAAACGGAGCATCCTTTACAAGCAACTGGGTCATTGGCCGAGCTATTTTAGAGAAGTCTTTAATGAATCTCCTATAGAAATCAGCGTGACCCAAGAAGCTACGTATTGCCTTGACTGTAGTTGAATAAGGTAGCTTAGATATAGCTTCAATTTTTGCTCGATCCACCTCAATTCCATTCCCTGAGACTTTGTGCCCAAGCACAATCCCTTCTTTTACCATAAAATGGCATTTTTCCCAGTTTAGAACCAAGTTGGTCTCCTTACAACGTTTGAGCATTATTTCGAGGTTAGCAAGACAGCGATCGAAAGAGTCTCCAAAGACCGAGAAATCATCCATGAAGTCTTCCATGAAGTCTTCCATCAACTCGTGAAAGATTGTGGGCATACATCGCTGAAAAGTGGCGGGGGCATTACATAACCCGAAAGGCATTCTCTTATAAGCGAATGTCCTATAAGGGCATGTAAACATGGTCTTTTCTTGGTCCTCAAGGGTGATGGGGATTTGGAAATATCCTGAGAACCCATCTAAGAAACAGTAGTACTCATGCCCTACTAATCTTTCCAACATTTGATCTATGAATGGGAGAGGAAAGTGATCCTTTTGGGTTGCATCATTTAACTTCCTAGAATCGATGCACACATGCCAACCAGTGACTGTTCTTTGGAGCACTAACTCGTCGTTGTCATTCTTTACCACTGTCATTCCTCCTTTCTTTGGTACAACCTGTACATGACTAACCCACGGACTATCTTTTTCATAACTTCCTTGATGTTGGGGTTTAATCGCCTCTGGGGTTGCACGGTTGGTTTACAATCCTCCTCTATGAGGATTTTATGCGTGCAAAAGGTCGAGTCGATTCCCTTTATGTCGGCTACACTCCATGCAATAACCCCTTTATATTTTTTTTAAAACTCCTAGGAGTTTATCTCTTTGTCCACCTTTAAGGGAAGAGTTTATGATTACCAAGACTTGATCTTCTCCTTGGAGGAAAGCGTATTCTAGGTGGTTTGGGAGTTCCTTAAGTTCTAACTTGGGTGGCTCGACAATGGAGGGTTTAAGTTTGTTTCCAGGCTTACGTAGCTCGAGTGGTTCAATGATTTCTCGTCCGGGATCGAAGGAGACTGCGCTAACACCCTTTGTCTTTTCCTTCTCAAATATGGGCAGGAAAGCTTCGTCCTGCAGCCAACCTTCTTCGACTTGTTCATCAACACAGTTGTCAATGACATCGGTTAATTCATCGACCTCTCAAATGAAATACAGCCGGTTAGCTGCTTCGAGAGAAAGGTTCATTATATCCTTGATATCAAAGGCTAAGCTATCGGCTCCTACTCATAAGGTTAACTTGCCGTTATGAACATCAATGACGGCACGAGCAGTGGCAAGAAATGGTCTCCCTAAGATGATGGGCACTAGGTCATCTTCTTCCATTTCCAAGATTACGAAGTCAACCGGAAATTTGAACTTCCCTACTTTAACTAGCACATTCTCACATATTCCTAAGGGGTATTTGACTTATCTATCGGCTAGTTGGATGTTCATACGGGTTGGTTTCAATCCTGAATATCCTAATTTGAGGAACATGAAATATGGCATGAGGTTGATGCTTGCTCCTAAATCAGCTAGAGCATTCCTTAATGATAGAGATCCTATAGAACAGGGCAAGATGAAACTACCCGGGTCGTCCACCTTTTTTGGTAGTCCTCGTTGGGTCACCACCGAACATTCTTCTCCTAGGGTCACTAGACCCTCGAGTCTTTTTCTGTTGGTGAGTAGTCTCTTGAAGTATGTACTATATTTGGGCATATGGTAGCATGCATCAAGGAGGGGTATGGTGATTATCGAATCCTTTAAGTATGAAAAGAATATTTTATTATCCTTCTCAATCTTTTGATTCTTGAGGCGGGACGGATATGGGACTTTCACGGGTTGGTTGGGTGGAGTAGGTGGAGAGGAGGTTATTTGAGGGGGTTGCTCATGAATCTCATCGTTCACATTACCTTCTTCTTCGTGAAGAGTGTCCAGCTCAATGGCGACGGGGTGTTGGCTCGGATAAGGAGGATCCTTAGTTGTTGTTCCGGCTTGGGTGGTAATAGCGAGCAAGGGGTCTTTTTGGTTCACGTGGGGTTTGTTGTGGCCATCAAGGGCATCATTAAGTTCTAGGTACCTTTTTTCTATGTCATTTTGTTGATCAGTGATGAGGTCATTGAGCCCTTTTAGCAATAAACCTTTTTCATGAGTGAAGTGTCCAAGATCATCCTCAAAAGTGCTCCTGATTTTGAAGTTAGGACCTTTTGCCCCCTCCTTTCTTCTTACAAGATTTCCCCAAGGGGTAGAATCATTGTTTTGGTAAAAAGTTAAAAGGGAAGGGTCATCGAAGATGTCATGGCTTGACAAACATGCATGTTCGGCGGTGGTTTCTTCTCTACATTCTTCTACTTCATGTGGGCCCCTACAGTGGTCGCAAATCAAGTATGGGTTTGACAATTGTTTAGTTGCTCGCGACCCTGCTAGGTAGGATACCTTTTCGTGAAGCTTTCTCAGCCGGTTCTCAAGAGAGGGTTTTTGTACGATCTCGGATATACTCATAGTTGAATCGGGTTCATCCCAGGTATCGTCCTGATCTTGAGCATATTCCTCAATCCTATTCCACCCTTCCTCAGCGCTTAGGTTGTCTATTTTTCCTTTTATCGAATTATTGATTCCGTTCTAGTCGTTTTGGGAGATATTTTCGTAGAAGATTTGGACAAGGAGCCAAAGCTCGATGCCTTGATGGGGAACTTGTCTTATTAGATCCTTAAATCTAATCCAAGATTTATAGATGGGTTCGTCTTTTCCTTTATGAAAACGGAGGATTTTGTCCCTAAATGTTGAGGTTCTTCCTGCTGGGAAAAATTTCTCATAAAATTTAGAGATGAGTTGCTCCCATGTAAAAATTGACTCAGAGCAAGTTTGTCATATAAATCTTTGGCTTTATCTCGAAGGGTAAAAGGAAAGAACCGTAATCGGGACATGTCTCTAGTGGCCCCATCCGTATGGAGGGTGTCCACTATCTTCAAGAAATCCCTAACATGTTGGATTAGGTCATTAGTTTTCAACCCGTGAAACTTGCATACACTTTGGACAAGCCAAACATCGTTTGCATGCAAGACCCCATTGGTGCGTTTGTTTGGAAAAAAAATAGCATTTGAAAAGCCGCGAGGGTTCGGGGAAGAGTAATCCTTAAGGCACTTAGGGGTAGGAATTTCTGGAATTCCCATATCGTGATTGGATTGGGGGCTAGGGGGTGTAAGGTGATCATCGGAGTCTTCCTCAGAAAGAGCTTCATCAAAGTTGATGGTTGCGCCAAACGGTTCGGATGTTGGAAGAGATTGCCTTAGCCTATGCATTACCCTTTCAGGTTCTGCGTAGGGTGGAACAAGATTTCTTATGGAACTATGACTCCTAGTGACTCTAAGATCTTCGTTTACCATGATGGCCAAGGAAGATTTGAGCAATGGGTTGGGTAGAAAAAGATAGACTAAAGAAAACCTATAAAAATAAAATAAAAATCTTACTAGAAAGGAATCTAGCAAGTAGACCTAATAAAAAGAAATTTCAATGCAATAACTATTCCCCGGCAGCGGCGCCAAAAACTTGATGCGTGGTTTTGCAACCTTGCAAAAGGTTTTACCTCTCGAGGGATCTCGAAAAGCTTGCAATCCCCACCAGGCAGTGTACCTGACCGATGTAGTATAGTGTAGTGGCAAGTACCGGGGGATTGATCGTTCTACTTGGGGAATAGTGTTCGTCACGATTAAAACTTAATTAAACTAGGTCTAGAGGTGAGGGATGATTCTTTTTGTATTTTTATATTTTATGGAAAGCAAATAAAAATCTCGGGTATTGGAAGAGTGGGCGGAATTAGTTGCTAGTCAACTAACCCAAATAACTACAAATGCAATAAAAATAAAATAACAAGAAAATAAAATGTGAGAAAAACCTTATATGGAGAGAAACGTGTTTACTTAGATTTCACTACTCCCTAGCTATCTTTCATTAATTGATTAGGTTGTTACATTTGCGTAGATGATGGGTTATATTCCTTTATACCATTCGTGGGGCCGTGTACGATCTTCCCCAACTCTATAAGCATCTACCTCTTCCTATGTCGAGCCGACAACTAGCTCCTAACATGGCATCCTTAGTAGTCACTTATGCATTAAATACAACCATTAAAATTGTAGTACACATCCGATTCATGTTTCTTAAGACGTTCAAGCATGTTACCAATTGGAGATTAGCCATTTTTCTTAAGCCTAACATCGAAATCATTCATCCAACAACAATTAAGAACAAAAAATCAATCAATAATCAATAGCTAGGTGTCATTACATCTAAGCAAACACAAACAAACCTAGCCTAGCATGTTAATGTAAAGATAAGCATAAGATAGAATCAAACAACACATAGACATATTGAATGATTATTGGAAGACTTATCTTTAATTAATCATGGATGAAAGAAGGGTTTGAAACCCTTACAAAAAGGATAAAATTCGTCCTAGGGTTTATACTGAAGTTCCTCCAAAAGTTCTCTCCTTAATGAATGAAATTTAGAAAACTATATATAGAGAATACAATCTGACGGCGTCACGTTATACATGTGACGTCGTCAACTCGCCTCCAATGCTCTCCTCGGATTGCCTAGATCCAGATCTGACGCCGTCACTTTATATTCTTCACTAGTCCGTCACCTTAAAAATTGTACGTGACGGCCTAGGCGTCACAAAGGGTGACTCCGTCACTCTTTAAACCCAAAAATCTTTCTGGCGTGTCTCGTGTAAACTTCATATCCACATCTTTGCCAACACATGACGCCATCACCTTTAGAGCGTGACGCCGTCAGGTACTGTTTCCAGCTCGATTTTGGAGACTTTGTCGTTTTCTTCACTTTTCGCTCCAAAAACGTCCAAAATGCTTCCTTTTCCAGATTTCTTCTCCAAAGTACCTAAAATGATAAAAGGAACGATTTGAGGCAATATTTGATCAAATAATCACGACTTAAGGCTTAAATGACCCCCTAAAAGCGTAACATTTTTCGCCTCATCAGCCCAATTTACGGTTGCTGTTCTCAGCTGCTGCCATTTTTAGGCAACATAATGAATTGTTTGAAAATCCCAGCCACATATACAAAATATTCACATCCCCATATTGTTTGAAATGTAAGCCCAAAACAAATAAGATCACCCCCTAAAACCTTTTATAAACTGAAGCTTTTTTTTTACATTTTTTCTGAGTAATTGTAACAAATTAAGAAAATCCGAATACAATTTTCATAAGTACTTATTTTTAAGCCGCTTATATATATTGTGTGTTTTGTGTACTGATGAACGTGATGTGATTTGTGATGTTAGGGGAAAGCCAACTGTTCGAAACTGCAACAGAAGAATAAGAGGGCGAACTCTGTATTTACTATTTCGGTATGCTAATGGTTAAAGCTTAAAGATGATCTTAGTAAACATATTTCATTTGCGCGTTTCTTTAATCCAGGTTTGAATTCATGTCGGAATGGTTTGGAATTGCTATAATGTTGTCCAGTCTGTTTTAAATGGTTTTTTAGTTTATTGTATTGCGTATTATACGGAATAATAGAGCATTCACTTGAAACTGCTTAATAGCTTTTTGAATAACGAAAAAGGTGTTTGTGCTAAAGTTATCAAATTTTCTTATAAGGTTAGCCAAACACCCTCTCATGGCACTTCCTAATCAAAATAGTTTTTAGTTCAGCGAACAATAAGTTTATAAATCCAACTGACATAATTACAGTTTGTTGATGCAAGTAAGTGATGCCATAGAAATTGGGTTAGAAATTGTATGTGAGGTTGTCCGTTGTCATGCGCCTACGTGGACTCGATAAAGGTATAACCACATGTGCCTTGGCAAGGAAACTAATTGCAGTTGTAGCCATGGTGTATGTATCCTCTTTTGTCAATTGCCTACTTGGTTGAGCCTCATGCACCACGGTATTCAATTTTGAGAATCTGTTCTGAAGCCAAATGGCCAAACCAAATGAAGCCTAGCAGCACCAACCCATACACAATAAATAGAATTTAAATAACTCACTTTGTGTACCTACTTGGTCAAATTGTTTAGTAAGAAAACGCTTTAGGTTTCGAAATGGACACCACTTAAGTTAAGCAATGCCCTAAACTAAATGGGTCCAATTGGGTAAACTACGAGTCAATTGAAAATAAAGTGACTATGTATGTATATTAGACTTAAAATATTAAGACGAAATATCTATTAACATCTTACTTAGAATGGATTAAAATGTAAAAGATTATGTGACGATATTTATAAGCACCTTGAGGTAATAAAGGAAATATACAAAGTCACGAGTCAATAAGTTCATAAACCCAACAAGTAAGCAAAGACACCCCATAATAAGCACAACTTAAGACATTAATAGATTTTGCTGTAAGTCCATGTAACTTTTTTAGAGCGGTGAAAGTGACAAATTGCTTAAGATTATATGCCATCTGTGTTAGTCTTGACCAACACTTTTAGCTTATTTTAACACCATCATATTGAGCCTTCCTTTATGCTAATGGTGTAAGGATAGTCATAGTTTTGGACATTTAAAATATCTGACCTAATAGTTGGTATTACAACAAACGTAGGATCTATTCTTCTCATGACTTTGTTTGGTGTTATTTCTGAGTACTATCCGTTGGACTGTCACATTTGCGATAATTAGGTGTTGATTGTTGCTTTACATGTGGTCGTTTGTACAGTGTCATCTGGTATGTAGTTAGTTTGACAGTTAGACCTGATTGTAAGCTGCAAAAATGATGAAATTAGATGTTTTTTTTAGTGCTGATAAATTTTAGGATATGACATGGTTTTTGAAATAAAAACAGCTCACTTTCATCTATTTAATAAAAGGTGTGATTTTATTCTCAGGGTGTCTTCAGAAGCCTCGGGTGATGAGGAAATTGACGACGATCAAGCCTGCTATCGTGGTAGTTTCATACATAACAGGATAAATCCAACAATAGTAACTACACAAGCAATCAATCAAGGCTAAATTATTCATGTTCCTGAACTGATTAGTCACACTTAAGCTATCTGGATAGAAGTTCCTGAACCGAGGCTAAATGACAACCTGGATAGAAGTTTCTTCCTTTTTCTTATTAAATGCTATTGATAACCTTCAATCATGTGTATTAACATGGTATAGGGTAAGCTCTACACCACCCGTGCCATCGCTATTCATGTTCCTGAACTGATTAGAAAAGCTTAAGCTATCTAACGTCAACTTCTTCTGTAACAACCCGCATTTTCGGGACATTTCTCCTATTCACTATTCATCGATTACTATTCACCGGTCACTATTCATCATTTTACTATTCATCATTTTCGGAGTCAGTTTGTGATTCCGAGAAACGTTCAAAAATTTTACTATTCATGAGACACTATTCATTCCCGAAGGGAAATCACTATTCATGATCATCGTTCGTCATTACGTAAACTAAGTTTACGAGTCTTCAAATTCGCGTAACCAGTTAGGTTTAGCTGCGAATTCATGCATCATTCATTAATGACATTTCATATAGACTGGAATAGTCTACACATTATCATCATCATTTGAGAACCTACACGGATATGCATTATTTTCATTTACGTATGCTTAATTTGTAATTAACGATACCACTCAGTTTTACTACTAACGTATACCCAATACTCCCGACTATGATTCTAACATATTTACATACTCATAATAATAATATAAAAATTATATTATTATTTTTACCCGGTGTTTTCTAATCAATTACTATATTTTACGGTCGGAGCTTATAACTCCGTCGGTTTGCGCTATTTCAATTCAATAATTATTTTAACACCCGATTATCATCTGGAATAATATTTTACAACTTTTACAACTTCGTCGCATTTTATTTCACCTCGATAACATTTATTTTTAGTTAACTCGATACCCGATAAACCCCAAAACATACACAAATGCACCAACTCATCCCAACATTTAGACAACAACATTAATGAGCCCACAAACCTTTTTCCTTGTCTTACTTCTTTTGGTGCCACCCCCCCCCCCCCCTAAGACCAAGACCACATTAATGATGTTGACCAAAAAGACTTTCTATCAATATATATATATATATATATATACACTTCAACCTTTCATTTTTTTCATTCAATAAACCAAATGAACTAGCAAAAACTCTCTCATTTTTCCTTCTCTCTAAAAATTTCAGCCAAGGCAAGTTCAAGCAAGAAATAAATTGATTTTTGAAGTTCAAGTAATAAACAAGTTTCATTAGTGTTCCTTGTTTGGATTTTGAAATAAAAATCCCAAGGTTCTTTAAGTATTTTCATCCAAATCACCTCAAATATTCAAGTAAGCTTCAAGAATACTTTTGATCTTTTCATACTTTCAATTACTTTATATTTTTATGTATTTCCAAGATATATTGGTAAAACATGCAAGTATGTATGATCCATACCACTTATTACTCATTTCTTTCCTTATAAACATAGATCTACAATTTTTATTAGTAATCTCATGAGATCCACCAAGATTGGTGATGTTTAGGAACCCATGACACCCTAAGAAGGTGTATGGTAGGATTGGGTATTTGTGAAGTTGATTTGAGATAGTTTGGTTAAACCTTGAACAAGTTACAAACTCGGAAAGTTGATTTTTACAACTATATAAAAGCTACTGTCCCTTTTTGTTAAACGTGGGAAACTCAGGGTCTAGGGTGTAACTTTGGACCAAAGATTTAGAAAATACATTCCGAGATGAAACTATGGCCGAAAACGGGGATAAAATCCGAGTTACGACGAAAAAGATATGCTATTTTCAAGATTTATGACGAAAACTATATTTTCTGAAAATGTTGAATCTTCCCCGATTTTTTTATCTAGGAAAACTGAGATTTAATGATATCTATACTAGCCGAGACCTTGAGAAACCTAAAGTATACTTGATTACCTTCGCGGGGATATAAAGAACATAGAAAACGGGCTTATAACGAAAAAGATACAAGTGTTTGAAATCCGACGATATATATATATTTCCATCAGCTTTTTACACTAATAGAGTTTTGACGTAAACTGTCTTTGCGAGACACCACTTTCACGGCTGTTTTTCTTTATGATCGGATCAGTTTGAGTCCGAGCCGTAGTTTTATGAAATCAAGATCTCCCAGCAAGCTTTTCAAATCAATTGGCCGTTTGAGCATTGGGCTTATAACGAATAAACTACGACCTCATCTATATACCCGATAAACTATATATATTTTGACAGCTTTTGCTATAAGGAAATTTTCTAAGTGTTGAACAAAATATTTTCAAGTAACAACAATGAGAGTCGATTTGCTCATCGATCGAGACCCGTATAGCCTAAAGTTAAATAACACGACTTAAAGATATTGTTACAAGGTTTTCAAAAACACCGAGCTTGACCATTAACATTTAACGTACAATATTTCGCGACTAGTTTTGCGAGGCCATTTTGGGCATATTGTCAAGTAATGAAAATGTTATATTTTGCGACGAAAACCTTATATTTACCGATAAAGCACCAAACAAGGATCGTGGAGTACCGTTTCAACATATTTACTTGAAAAGTGGTTATTAACTTAACGAGACGTCAAAAATGTATTTGCCGACGATAAACATTATTTTCAAAACTAATGAGTGGTATCGATAACATACGTATTTGCATGTGTAGCATCATTTCATTTCTCACATTAGAGACTATCATTCATATTAGGTTGCGATTAGAGATCGTGCCTCATTTCAGTGTATCCACTTTTGTCATCATAGCTATCGCACCAGGTGAGTTCATACCCCCTACTTTTACTTGTTTCTATAACTGTTTTGGGGGAGAATACATGCTCGTTTTTAACTAAACTCGAGGCTTGTTTTATTTGAATGCGCAATACTTGTTTGATTATTCAAATGCACATATGTGTATATTGGTTGCATACTTGATTATTTTCTCACATAAACAAGTGTTTTATAAACATGCAACACACTTTATGAACTATTGCTTTTATGCAACACACTTTATGAACTATTGCTTTTATGCAACACACTTTATGAACAATTGCTTTTATGCAAACACTTTTATGGACCACACTGAAAGTTATGCTTTGTTTAAACTATTACGCGGATTAGCCTAAGCCCTGTTATGTCCCAATTATGCCCATCTCATGAACCGTTAATTCCTGCTGGGAAGCTCGAATGTTATAAATAGATCTATTGGGGGTAACGCCCCCATTCGGTTTGGCCGGATAGGCAAACGAACGTATACCATGTCGAAACACAAGTGTCTGGGATAAACACTTGCCGGGCCCTATATTTGATTACATGCTCTTTAAGCATGCACACTGTTAGAGCTTCGGTTGCATGAACTTAGCGCTAGCGTAATAGACTATTTTACAATGTGATATTATATTTGTTGTAATGATCACACACTCTACTCATGGTCCACAATTTTAATTTTTACTGTAAGGTAAACACTATTTTCATGACATAGTGAGCCACACAATGGTCACAAAACTCTCTATTGAACTCACCAACCTCGTGTTGACACTTTTAGCATGTATTTTCAGGTATTAAGCAATGGCACGCTACAGGAGGTTTTGGCAGGGCATGGCATGGTCATAGAAGACTCTGATTATTCACTTGGGGACCGTTTTAAACTATTTTAAGGGCCTACTTCCGCACTACTATTAAAAATGTAAATTAAACATTTTTGATTAAGCTATTTTATTCTAAATGATTCAAGTGAAAACCCTTTTTGAACTTGTGTTGTAATACCAATTGAGTTACACCCCAGCTACATGTATGCTTCCGCTGGACCCGATTTTGGGGGTGTGACTGATTGGTATCAGAGCTTTGGCTATAGCGAACTAAGTGTTTTTAAAAACCTAGACTATAGCTACTTTCAAGGAAACTTAACCCTATGACTGCCACGTGCCTGCCTGCCAAGCTGAAGCCTCATTTGTGGTTAGTTGCTGACTTAGAGGATGAGATTTGTATCTCATTATCTGATATATTATATGCATTTATTATAGTTGATTACTATAATTGTCTTTCATATAAGCATGTTCACGTATCATATATGTCACCGCGCTATGTTTCTCTTTGCATAGTTTCATCAATTGACCTCGAGTTTGGTCCCTTGCTTTTGTCTTTCAGAACGTCTTGGTATTTGGGAAGGACATAGTCTTAGTATAACTGAGCTGAGTATTTCAAAATTCATGGAACCTCGGTGGAATATAGACTGGTCATCTATATTCAACCCGGGATAGTGAGATATAGGCTGACCACCTATGTCTGACTCAGAAATGAATTTTGCAATACTGAGAATGGTTATAATAAAATTCTGTCTGGATTGAATTCTCTACTCAATTCCCAAATGTTTCATTTACGTGTGTGTAAACACTCGTTGGCAGAACATTCATACTTTTCACCATCTCGTTAACCACCGATTGGAAGCACGCAAACTGGTCATTTCATCTCATGGACATTTACGTCTATGCAAGATACACTTATATCACAATATTTTCTTTTATCACAATCTCATTTTGTCGCAGTTGTCACAATCTTTCCCCTTCTCACCCTCATTATCATTTCCTTTCCCCACCCCCATATATATATAAGGAATTAGCTAACACTTTATAGATTCCGATGTCACTCATCCCTCACTACTCCGTATATTGATAAGGGGATATTATCAATGACCTCCCTAGGAAAGACTTTCCATACCTTCTAAGAGGATGATCCCTCGATACATTAAGACCTTTCAAAACTCAACAGAAATCTCAGGATATCACGAAACCATTCGGACCACTATCACTGGCCTGATCGCCAAAAATTTCAGCATCTAGAAAGTATTGCCTTGACTGAATTACAGGATTTGTTTCGATACGAGTGCCCACTAAGCAACACCATAGAGATAAATCCAACCTCTTAACCGAGACTATAAATTGAACATGTCCTCACCAATAGCCTCTATTCAAACATGTTAGACATCTACGCATTTGTGCAGACATATATACCTGGCTATTTTATCCTCTTAATACTTTCACTTCTAAATAGATTTTTCTCCAAACTACTGTTATACAAAACATATATCTTGTAAGAAATACTTTTCTGAGGCACTTATTTTGACAAGTAAATTCCTTTTGGTTATTCTTTTACAAAAACTATTGAATATTAAGAAATTTTAAACATCGATCTTTAGTAAACCATACTGTCCATCTAATGTTGAAAACAGTCCTATCTTGCATAACTACTAAATTTTGAAACATCGAGAAAAATGTTACTTGGAAAGCCGTTTGCTTGAAGTTGTAAATTTATTTACTCAGGGAAGGTCTATGAACAAAACACTCAATCTCAAAACAAACCTTGAAAACCAATCACTATATTACCTCACTTATACATTAAGAATTTTGTGATTTGATGGCATAGCACTTGGGGAAAATCTTAGTAATGGAGACTAAGCATCGTAGGTGGAGAGAGACTCGATTCATGACATCCTGCGGAGGATCACAACCCGATCCTAACCTAATCTTGCTAATAACACCCTTTGACGGACTTAACCTTGTAAGTTTTTCCACAAGATTCAGGATACCCATTTCAATTATTCCTAATAGAGGAATTTGATTCACCTCGAACTCCTAGCGATTTCATTAAGATTCCTTTGGAACCACACCACCTATTATCTTCAGACCAATGGTCAGAATTTGAGGTTGATTCAAACATAGGGAGATATGCCCAAATCGGGTGTGATTGACACTAGAAATGGTTGGACTAACCATTTGCCATAAATCAAATTCAGTTGCAACCTTAGTTACCACACGAGTGTAGAGACTACACCATTTGAAGCATTCTATGGCCGAAGTGCCAACATCCATTGACGGATTGAAATTGGGAAAAGCCCAACTCTCTAGTCCAGTAAGCATTCATGAACCCGATATACACTGGACCATTCAACATTTCTGACAGAGTAGGCCTGGTGGCCATCAGACTTGAACCTTGTTAGAGCTCAATAGCTTACACGATAAGAATCATCACCTTTTCAACAATACAACTTCAGAGACCAACATAAACTGAACTTCGGGACGAAGTTCCTTTTAAGGGGGTGAGACTGTAACAACCCGCATTTTCGGGACATTTCTCCTATTCACTATTCATCAGTTACTATTCATCGATTACTATTCACCGGTCACTATTCTTCATTTTACTATTCATCATTTTCGGAGTCAGTTTGTGATTCCGAGAAACGTTCAAAATTTTTACTATTCATGTGACACTATTCATTCCCGAAGGGAAATCACTATTCATGATCATCGTTCATCATTACGTAAACTAAGTTTACGAGTCTTCAAATTCGCGTAACCAGTTAGGTTTAGCTGCGAATTCATGCATCATTCATTAATGACATTTCATATAGACTGGAATAGTCTACACATTATCATCATCATTTGAGAACCTACACGGATATGCATTATTTCCATTTACGTATGCTTAATTTGTAATTAACGATACCACTCAGTTTTACTACTAACGTATACCCAATACTCCCGACTATGATTCTAACATATTTACATACTCATAATAATAATATAAAAATTATATTATTATTTTTACCCGGTGTTTTCTAATCAATTACTATATTTTACGGTCGGAGCTTATAACTCCGTCGGTTTGCGCTATTTCAATTCAATAATTATTTTAACACCCGATTATCATCTGGAATAATATTTTACAACTTTTACAACTTCGTCGCATTTTATTTCACCTCGATAACATTTATTTTTAATTAACTCGATACCCGATAAACCCCAAAACATACACAAATGCACCAACTCATCCCAACATTTAGACAACAACATTAATGAGCCCACAAACCTTTTTCCTTGTCTTACTCCTTTTGGTGCCGCCACCCCCCCCCCCTAAGACCAAGACCACATTAATGATGTTGACCAAAAAGACTTTCTATCAATATATACATACACTTCAACCTTTCATTTTTTTCATTCAATAAACCAAATGAACTAGCAAAAACTCTCTCATTTTTCCTTCTCTCTAAAAATTTCAGCCAAGGCAAGTTCAAGCAAGAAATAAATTGATTTTTGAAGTTCAAGTAATAAACAAGTTTCATTAGTGTTCCTTGTTTGGATTTTGAAATAAAAATCCCAAGGTTCTTTAAGTATTTTCATCCAAATCACCTCAAATATTCAAGTAAGCTTCAAGAATACTTTTGATCTTTTCATACTTTCAATTACTTTATATTTTTATGTATTTCCAAGATATATTGGTAAAACATGCAAGTATGTATGATCCATACCACTTATTACTCATTTCTTTCCTTATAAACATAGATCTACAATTTTTATTAGTAATCTCATGAGATCCACCAAGATTGGTGATGTTTAGGAACCCATGACACCCTAAGAAGGTGTATGGTAGGATTGGGTATTTGTGAAGTTGATTTGAGATAGTTTGGTTAAACCTTGAACAAGTTACAAACTCAGAAAGTTGATTTTTACAACTATATAAAAGCTACTGTCCCTTTTTGTTAAACGTGGGAAACTCAGGGTCTAGGGTGTAACTTTGGACCAAAGATTTAGAAAATACATTCCGAGATGAAACTATGGCCGAAAACGGGGATAAAATCCGAGTTACGACGAAAAAGATATGCTATTTTCAAGATTTATGACGAAAACTATATTTTCTGAAAATGTTGAATCTGCCCCGATTTTTTTATCTAGGAAAACTGAGATTTAATGATATCTATACTAGCCGAGACCTTGAGAAACCTAAAGTATACTTGATTACCTTCGCGGGGATATAAAGAACATAGAAAACGGGCTTATAACGAAAAAGATACAAGTGTTTGAAATCCGACGATAAATATATATTTCCATCAGCTTTTTACACTAATAGAGTTTTGACGTAAACTGTCTTTGCGAGACACCACTTTCACGGCTGTTTTTCTTTATGATCGGATCAGTTTGAGTCCGAGCCGTAGTTTTATGAAATCAAGATCTCCCAGCAAGCTTTTCAAATCAATTGGCCGTTTGAGCATTGGGCTTATAACGAATAAACTACGACCTCATCTATATACTCGATAAACTATATATATTTTGACAGCTTTTGCTATAAGGAAATTTTCTAAGTGTTGAACAAAATATTTTCAAGTAACAACAATGAGAGTCGATTTGCTCATCGATCGAGACCCGTATAGCCAAAAGTTAAATAACACGACTTAAAGATATTGTTACAAGGTTTTCAAAAACACCGAGCTTGACCATTAACATTTAACGTACAATATTTCGCGACTAGTTTTGCGAGGCCATTTTGGGCATATTGTCAAGTAATGAAAATGTTATATTTTGCGACGAAAACCTTATATTTACCGATAAAGCACCAAACAAGGATCGTGGAGTACCGTTTCAACATATTTACCTGAAAAGTGGTTATTAACTTAACGAGACGTCAAAAATGTATTTGCCGACGATAAACGTTATTTTCAAAACTAATGAGTGGTATCGATAACATACGTATTTGCATGTGTAGCATCATTTCATTTCTCACATTAGAGACTATCATTCATATTAGGTTGCGATTAGAGATCGTGCCTCATTTCAGTGTATCCACTTTTGTCATCATAGCTATCGCACCAGGTGAGTTCATACCCCCTACTTTTACTTGTTTCTATAACTGTTTTGGGGGAGAATACATGCTCGTTTTTAACTAAACTCGAGGCTTGTTTTATTTGAATGCGCAATACTTGTTTGATTATTCAAATGCACATATGTGTATATTGGTTGCATACTTGATTATTTTCTCACATAAACAAGTGTTTTATAAACATGCAACACACTTTATGAACTATTGCTTTTATGCAACACACTTTATGAACTATGAACTATTGCTTTTATGCAACACACTTTATGAACAATTGCTTTTATGCAAACACTTTTATGGACCACACTGAAAGTTATGCTTTGTTTAAACTATTACGCGGATTAGCCTAAGCCCTGTTATGTCCCAATTATGCCCATCTCATGAACCGTTAATTCCTGCTGGGAAGCTCGAATGTTATAAATAGATCTATTGGGGGTAACGCCCCCGTTCGGTTTGGCCGGATAGGCAAACGAACGTATACCATGTCGAAACACAAGTGTCTGGGATAAACACTTGCCGGGCCCTATATTTGATTACATGCTCTTTAAGCATGCACACTGTTATAGCTTCGGTTGCATGAACTTAGCGCTAGCGTAATAGACTATTTTACAATGTGATATTATATTTGTTGTAATGATCACACACTCTACTCATGGTCCACAATTTTAATTTTTACTGTAAGGTAAACACTATTTTCATGACATGGTGAGCCACACAATGGTCACAAAACTCTCTATTGAACTCACCAACCTCGTGTTGACACTTTTAGCATGTATTTTCAGGTATTAAGCAATGGCACGCTACAGGAGGTTTTGGCAGGGCATGGCATGGTCATAGAAGACTCTGATTATTCACTTGGGGACCGTTTTAAACTATTTTAAGGGCCTACTTCCGCACTACTATTAAAAATGTAAATTAAACATTTTTGATTAAGCTATTTTATTCTAAATGATTCAAGTGAAAACCCTTTTTGAACTTGTGTTGTAATACCAATTGAGTTACACCCCAGCTACATGTATGCTTCCGCTGGACCCGATTTTGGGGGTGTGACATCTTCCAAGTTTTAGTTCGAACTACTCTTTTGCTTATTTGGCGGTGAATTAGTGTATGAAGTTTATCAGTTGTATGAAATATTTACGAGTTGTATGAAATATTACATGATTAGTAGTTAAAATAAAGATAAAGAATATTATGTTCATGTATTATTGTTTGAAGTAATTTTTTGGCCAGATCCGGATATATATGGCTTAGGTGAGTCTCATTATGAAGATGATGATATTGCTGAATGGTGATTGTAGTTTAAGTAATGGAAATGTTTCAATTTTTATGTATTGTTTCAATTTTTCCAATAATATTTTTATTGCAAGACGTGATGTTACAATTATTGTTTATAACAGTTTTGTTTTATGTTTTTTGTACCGATATCTTAAAAACTCTACTACTAATTTTTATCTTGAAGATATATCTAAAAGGTAGCCGCCCAACGGGCGGGCCTGGAGCTAATATGGTATATAAGATGAAAGTTTCTGTTAAGAAAAACAGTTGTTTTAACTTTTAAGTACTTTAAATAAACAAAATCTCATGCTAATATATTAATATAAAGTCTTGGGTTATTTATTAAAATTAAAACATGTAAACTGATATGTTTATTTAGGCTAAACACAGTAATGAGAGTAATGAGGGTCAATTCTTCTCATTTTATTTGCCACGTCAGCTTTCTCTCTTCGATGATTGGTTGTCACAGTAAGGCGACATACACTACAAAAAAATAACCAACATAAAATAACTTTTTCATTTAATTAAAAGTTTAAAACACAAAAGTTGGGCAATCTAGATCGCTTGGACGACCCACATCCAAAAAAAAGAGGGATTAATCGACTGGTGATTTTGTGCCATACTAAGAATTGATCGAGTGTTTGATGGATTGATCAATTGAATATGTATTATTGTGTGCAGACTTAAGTTCAAATAGCATTTTTTTTTCTTTTCTTTAAAAAAAATAAAAAATAAATAAATAAAAATCTACGCATGTGTTTTTATACATACTTTTTATGCTCAACGAAATTTAGATAAATTTGACAAAATTGTTTTAATGTTGTCTTTTTATTGTTTAATAGAATGACTCCATGTTTCCTATATGGCAAAATCAAGTTTTACTATTGACCCAATTAAAGAATGCTCAACAATTTGATCGTTTAGGCATGAGTTAACCGGACCCTCTGTAGGGAGGGTTTGTGGAAGACAGTGCTGCCGCCGCCTGTACTGTCTGCATTAAAACTTGTATATTTTGACTAAAGTAGGTGGACCCCATGGTATGGAGGGTCCGGTTAACACATCCCATCGTTTATTTTGCATGTTTAGTTGTTAAATAACGGATTGTACTTCATCATCACGATTCTCTGGTCCGGGTAAAACTGGATCACTATATGCGATAAGAAAACAAAATAAGTTGAACTGTTGAAGTAATCATTGATAAGTAATGTTCATTTCAAAGACCATTGATGATTGTACTTCATTATTGATGCTGGAAGTTTATAAAGTCTTGTCAATTACAGTATTTCCACTATGCAAATGAAAGAACGAAATTTTAACCGGGTTTTTTGGCTTTTAAAATCATTACATTTTTTGTAACTTTTATAATGTATGCATAAAAAATAAGGCACGATATTTATTTAAAACAAGGTTTAGATAACAAACTAGCAACATTTTTTTTCTAAAGTTTAAACTATAAAAAATATAATTAAATGCAACGAACTTTCACAAAATATTCACATTAATAATGACATGTGTTAGTCTTCTGGTATGACAAATTGACAACACATCAAAATGTGAATATTGAAAAATATTTTATGAAAGTTCGTTGCATTTAATTATATTTTTTATAATTCACGTACTAAAATGAGACTATAAAAAAAAGTTGATTGATGTTTGTGACCTAAACTTTAATCAAATTCGAAGGCTCACTTGTTTAATTAATCTCACTGTAAAATCAACATGATATATCATATTTAAATCAATTTGAGAGAATTCTCATCCAAAAATAAGGATCAATATCATTTCAAGTTAATGGTAACATAATAAAAGTTCAAGCTAGAATCAAGCATGCTAGTAATTATAATTGTTCTAAAATACTACAGTAGTAATAAAGTACTATATTAATTTACTGTTAAGCGTGATAACGGGCCGAACTTACACTGTCGGCATTGGGCCCATTTCCACTCATATGTTAACATCAATGGTGGAAGTGTGAAAAAAGAGTGCATCTTCATGACCATATGTTGTTTTCCAAACCAATTCGAGTCGAGTAAAGCCAAGGTTCAGTAGAATCGAGCTGAGTCAGATTTGAAGACTAAACTACAAATCGGGTAAAGGCACTAATCCCCAGAACCGATGGTCGACTTTCTCCGCCTTGTATCAACTAATTATCAATTCAATTTATAGTAATTGGGCATTAGTTTTGACTTTTGAGTGCTAACTTGACACGACTGAATAATTATATGACTTAATTAGAAGATGAGACCTAAGATGTACCCTCCTCACAACCGGTGGCCCTTTTTTGATTGCAAAACTAATTTTTTATAAACAACATTTATAGATTTAGATGTCATAACATTGCTATGTATAACTCGTTGAAGGATAAAACCGATATATCTTCTTTGTAACGTATATCTTTGAGAAAACTTAATACCGAAAAGGCATGTAATTATTAGTCTCACACTGGAACTGGAGTTCAGAAGATGCAAAGCATACACATTTCGCAGTCATTGTTCATAACATATCAAAGTTGATCATGATGGCAATTTAAGAGGGGAGACAACTCGACAAGTTCAAAATTAGCATATTATTGAATTGGCATGTTAGATTAACGGTAATGAAAATGAACAATATCTACTATGGACCTAGATAGAATAAGAGCTAAAGCAGCTCTCATTTGATGCAACCCTAAAGGATATCTATGTAACATCCTTCGTGTTTGTTCCATTTTTGGTCACCATTGACCCACAACAAGACATAGCATTCAATATCATTAAATCATTTTCATCAAATGACATAAATAATAAAAGAAAGCAAAGCCATAATAAATAAAATGTCTCTGCCTAAATACGACTCTCTACACAACAAATTCAACTAGATGCCTTGATTCCACAGGTATAAAAGTTTGAATACTATATATACGATATTTTTCATGTGCATAGTGATAGAATTGTCAATTGGGTTGCTTTCTTTGATTTGATTGTTTCTCATTTCGTCAAACATAACATGAGTTCAACTCCTCATCATTTTTGTATGTTACCATACGTGTGATGGAATTAACGTTGTCCTTAATTGTTGTCGACAATATGTTTCGCGATACACTTTCATTAAATGTTGTGAATGGTACTTGCGTTGTGTTTTGTTAATATATAATCCCAGACACATTAGGGTCTACGCTTTTATATAGATTGCAACTACAAGATTTTGGGTGAATACGTGTACCTGTAGCGAAATTCTAGTTATTTCTTACGAGCAATTTAGATTTCAAGCCACTTTCATTAAATGTTGTGAATGGTACTTGTGTTTTGTTTTGTTAATATAAAATCCCAGACACATGCATTAGGGTCTACGCTTTGTTAAGGTTGGACGTAAGGAGAGACAATTCCTCCCAATTTTACTGTCACATCAGCTTTCTCTTTTCAGCGATAGAGTGACTCAGTAAGAGCGAACTACACTATAAAAAACATACCTCACAAAAATACCTTTTCTAAAAAGGGGGGGGGGGGGGGGGGGGGGTGGTTAAAGTATCTCGATCGTTTACACGACCATGATCCTCCAAATGCTCACTCTATCGACATCTTAACAGTAAGGAGATTGACTTGTAATCGATCACATATGTCGATCGCTACCCCTTACTGCGTGTAGCCTAATATATAATCCAGACATTAGGGTCTACGCTTTTATATAGATCGGAACTACACGATTTTGGGTGAATACGTGTGTACTTGTAACGAAATTCTAGTTATTTCTTACGAGCAATTTAGATTTCATGCAACATCACAATCTCTTATTGCATCTCAAATTTTCGATGCGTGTCAAATTTGATTATCATAAGTTAAAGTTGTAAGAAGTTTCAAGAACTCGGTTCTAGAGGATGAATAAGAAGGTGACGCAAGGTACATGAAAGTCCTGAGTAGTCATCACTTGAAAGGCATATTTAAGCACACACCCATTGTGCAACAAGTGAGAGTAAGGGTGAGCATGGTCCAAAAACCGGACCGGACCGGACCGAAGACCGAGAACCGGAAAAACCATAGACCGAGACCGGACCGAATGTGGTCGGTCCGGTCTCGGTCCGGTTCGGTCCGGTCCAGTCTTCGGTCAGTCCGGTCCAATTAGGCATATTTTGGCACGTTTTTTCGGTTTTTTGGTCGGTCCGGACCGGACCGAGGACCGAATTAGCAGAAAAGCCTAGACCGCGGACCGGACCGAATGTGGTCGGTCCGGTCGGTTTTGTCGGTCGGTCCGGTCCATCCGGTCCGTTTGCTCACCCTTAAGTGAGAGTAAATAAATGAAGAAAGATGTTCTAAGCATGCTAGCTACTTTTTTTTTTCTTTTTTTTTTTTTGAAAAGAAAATATATAATTAAAGAGCCATCAAGGCAAGAACCAAAACAACAAGAACATCAAAATGAATTGTTAGTACAAGAACATCAAAATGAATTGTTAGTACATTAGTGGTTATAGTTAGGGTATAAGTTTAGGGGTTAGCGTATTTTAGCTCAAACTTAAAAGGATTTTTCATATACATACAAATCTCTTAGCCTCCTCTTGTGGTTTTCGAATCTTATTAAGATTAGGTTTCTCCCTCTTCATTCTCTATAAATAGAGATGAGGGGGTGAGGCATAAATTGTACCTTCTTCTCTTGCTTGTGCATAATTGACGAGGGATTTGAGTTTTCAGCCTTTAGGTAGTATACTTGATTGTGGTAGAGTAGTATACGTAAATGGTCGGAGGAAGTTCGTTCTTTAGGGGAATGGCGAGGAGGATGTAAGGCAGCTTTCTAATATTCAATGGGATGAGGTTATTTTTTGTATTTTTTATAGAAGCAGTTTAATTATTAGGTTTTGGATTGGTTTGATTAACAAAACAGAAATGAAAACGCATTAAAATAAAAGAGAAGACAATCAGAGGGATATAGACCACTACTAACAATCCGTCTAGACTTCGGATAAACTAACAACAACTCAACCAAATGAAAATACGAGGAACAAACTTAAATATGGTGATCTTGACTTGGTTAATCAAATAACAAAAACTATGGGTGAATAAAGACAAGGATTGGATCAAGTTAACCTAACTTAAACTACAAATGCATTCTAAACAACTCCTAATTCAAGTAAACCAAATCAAGTGCGTTCAAAGGAGGTTATCCTAGCACGATAACTAACCTAGACATGCAACTGCTAGCACGAGTGTCACAACTAGCTTAGGTTCGCTAAATGGTCAATAGTCAAACCTAGTTTAAAGCATACCAGTATTAATTGGATTTGGATATATCTGATTTATTAAATTTATAAGATTTAAACCGAATTGTTTCCCTATATATGGGTTAGATCTAGGTGTCATATAAACGATTTCATTACAAATAATAATGGTCATAAACTTAAAGCAATAAATCACGCTGTGGAAAACTAGAAGGGGGGTTGAATAGTTTACCGATTAAAATCTTTTTATACTTGTTAAGTTGGCTTTGAAACTTTCCGTTTGATCAAAGATATATGCACAAACACAATATATAACATGCAAGTAAATGAAAGAAACGATCAAACCACAACACGAGTATTTATCGTGGTTCGGCTACAAGGACTTTTTTTCCTTGCCCTACGTCCACGCCCCGAGTATCCAACTCGAGAGTTTCTTTCACTAGTCAACAAGCTCCTTTCACCGGCGGAGAAAACCTTACACGTCGCTTATACTTTTACCGACACAAAGCTAGATGTCGAGTTCTTTTACAAGGGCATAACCACTCCCGTTTAGTTCTTTTACTAGGGTACAACAACTCCCAACACTCTTTGTATTTTGAGGACTAAAATACTAACCACTCACTACAGAATATACACAAACAATTGACGTGTAAACAACAAGAGTTTACACAATACTAAGCTAACAAGTCTTGCAACGTTGTGTTGGAAACTTGTAACTTTTGACGACCTTGTGAGCTTCTTTGCTACAAAAGGAAACTTTTCATTTACAATGTTAAGAGGTTAGAAGAAAAGATGAGTGTGTGTGTAAAATATGATCTCAAGAGGTTAGCCAAAAATCAAGTTATGGCTTGGTATTTATAGCACAACATTCTGCATGCTTGGCGGATCAGGCGGAACCCTCATATGGGTTCCGCCCGTGTACCCCCAGGGTACCGCCGGGTCTGCAGTAGGTTTATGCAATAACTCTTCAAACCAAACAAGGTCTTGTCTCATAAATCCTAGCAACCAAACAATGTCACATCACTTAAAAACAAGTCAAATACAAAGCTTGCAAGCAACAACAAAGTTAGTCAAACATATTTCTTTCCATAAATACATAGTGACAAAACTTGCCATAAATGTGATGTGACAATTTCTAATTTAAGAAATAAACTTGTGTTGTGTTTTATGAAATGTAAAATGTAGCAAAAGTCTAGTTTATGCAAGTCTTAAAAAGTAAGATTATGTTTTACTTAGAAACAAAGGTTTACATTTTGTCGTTAACAAAACTTAGCGAAGATCGTAAAATATAAATAACGTTTTTAGGCGATATTTGTATTAACAATCTTCCCCTTTTTGTTGATGACAAAACATAAACTTTTTTTTTAAGTAACATGCAAAATCTTGGTTTTCAAGACTTAAAAAAAATTATATTAACCTTGTTTTACTTAATTTATGAAAATCATATTAAGTATTGAAAGTTCAATATATTTCTCCCCCTTTTTGTCGAAACAAAAAGTAGAGTAGCGAAGCGGAATAATCGCCATGCTCCCCCTTGGTCGATACTCCCCCTAAATGGAGTACCAATATGGGAAACATGGATTTTGAGACCTACAAAAAAAAATGGTTAGTTGGTGATATATATAGTCAAGCTTGTAGTTACCACACACATTGCAACCACAATGACAACACAACATTGATCAACCAACAATGCACAAAAGTAAGTAGAAGGAAATTTTATTCCAAGTAAAATTTTGACTTATAAAAGTCAAAAGACAAGAAATGCTAACTATTCTACTACTTAGTAACCAAAAACTAAGAAAATAACCAAGAAAATAAAATAAAATCCTACAATCCTAAATTGTGGCAAACGGCCTCCAAGGGTTGTCTAGGATTTGTTGAGGTGGGAAAGTGCATCCAAATGTTCAATGACATGTTGGAATGCAAACCGGGTTTCATTTTGGAATTGGTGAAGCAAGGTTTTGATGGTTTCACCCATTTGCTCACAATTTGAGCAAGCATGGGGATGAGTGGGTTGAAATGGGTTGGTTTTGGTTTCTTGGTTTGAGGGTTGGTTGGTTTGTGGTTCTTGGGTGGATGATGGGTTTGGTATTGAGTCAAGCAATGTGGTTTGAAATTTCATTGCTTGATGGAGATGGTTTTCAACCATGTTTTGGATATCCTCATAAGAGGGAAATAAAGACTCAAAGGTTTGAGGTTGAGGGTGTGGTGGATTTGGGTGATCATGGTGTTCAAAGTTTGGTTCTCCATATAGAGGACCATGAATGTCATGGTAGATGGGGTGAAACAACAATGGTGTGGGTGGATGGTACACTTGTTGTGATGGTTGGTTAAGGTTAAGATCCTCGTCAAGGTCTAGGATTGACCTTGGTGATTGATTTGCAAAAGGTGGTGGTTGTGTAGGTCTTGGTGGAAGATCATTAAGATCTTGGACAAATGGGTGTGGTGATGTGGGAGGAGACCCAAAGAGTTCCATTGGCTCAATTTTGGGTAATGGTGATGGTGATGAGGTTTTAGATGGTTGAGTTGGAGCACTTGGTGGAGTTGGGTCAATAGGTGATTTAGTTGGTGGTGGAGTGAGCTCATTTGGTTGATTGGGTGATGGTGATGGAGATGCAAGGTTCAAAAAGTGTTCATTTTTTATGGGTGATGTAAATTCATCCGAGGATGAGGAGGTTAGGTTGATGGGTTGATTGGACCATAGTGGTTTAACACTAATCCGGGCGGTTTTCCGGATGGGTCTTGATGGTTGAGAGGTGTTTGTTGACTTAGTCATGGTTTATAAGGTTGAGAAGTTGTGTTGAGGAATGTGTGATTTGATGGTGTTGAGGATGGCTTAATTTATAGTGTTGATGAATTATGGAAAGGAGTGTTTGGATTTGATGTTAGTCCATACAAAAATGGAGGTTTCTAATGATTTGGAAAACTAATTGTGGGTTGTCATGTCATGGGAGTCAATCCAATGAAAATGATGAAGTGAGAAGACAAGTTTTGCACTAAATGCTTAGTGGTTTTGGTGGATTTGTGATAGTAAAAATCTGAGGGATTTCAAGGATCCCTTAAAAGGGTTCATTCCTTAATGTTTGAGGGGTCCTTGAGGTTGTTATGGTTGAATTTGAATTTTGGCGGGAAATGGTTTAGGTTAAGTTTATGGAAGAAGGAGTATCCTATTTTGCTAAACACATTGCAAGTAATGGTTTTCTACCTAAAAGGATTGGATTTTGGTGTTTGGATGTTGAAATTGTGAAAATAAAAACTAAAATTCTGCAGGAGGCTGGCGGCACCCTCAGAATACACAGGCGGAACCCATTTGAGGGTGTCGCCTGGTCCGTTGGGCAAAATCTGGGATTCCCAGAAATTGTACTGGCGGAACCCAAATTTGGGTACCGCCAGATCCGCCAGGGGTGAAAAAAGTGGCAGTCCACGTTTTTGACCCGCGAGACGTTTTTCAAAATTTTCGAAAACTCCTAAAATCAAAGAGATAAGGCATTTCTGGTTGGGTAATGCAAAAATTGGACACGTAAACATGCATTTCATAGGACTTTGACCTTGAGGTCGAGAATCTCACTATACTAAGTGAAAATATCATAAACTTGAAAATTTGACAACTTGCCAAAAGTTGTCTCCCTGCATCATTGTTAGTTGAAACATGTTCCAAAGTGTATCAAACATTGTACTAACACACAAATACATCACAAAGATTGTTTAAACTACCAAATTGTTCCAATAGCACCTTGTGCCAAACACTTCTAACACACCCGCACTCATTGACGGTCGATCTTGTTCTTGAGCTTTCCAAGGAACCTTCCAAGATTCTTAAACATCCCCTTTGTTTTTTTGAACTCCTCCGACTCATTAGGAATATCCGAAAGTTGAGAAAAGTATTCGAGAGGAGGGAGCCTAGAGTTTGGCAAATTGTCATCTTCGCTCATTGAGGAAGACGAAGATGAGGTAGGAGGATGTGGGCTTTTTCCTTGGGCTTTGTAAACTCTCTTATCACTAAGTGGAACAAAGGTGTGTGGAATGAGAGTGTAGTTAAGACGAAGACCATTTGAAGTTGGTGGAATGGGTGAGATGAACCTAAAGAGACGGGTCAAGAGCATTCCATATGGCATAGCCGTTGTGCCATGCACGGGAATGTCGGCAATTCTCTTGGCCATGTAGTAGGAAAGGTTGAAAGGTTGCCTAACGGACAAGGAGTAAAGCATGTAGCAAAGGAAAAGGTTGATATGGTCATGGTTCCCTATTGTGCTAATGACATTTGCTCGAAGGACTTCCTCCCATTTCTTGAATTGGGGCTTAAGTTCGTTCATTTCCATTCCATATGGGTCCTTATCGACCTCATTCCCCGAACGGGTTCTCCTAGTGGTGGTGGTCCTAACAAAGAGGTGGTCACGGAGTACATCTTTTGAGACAAGGGGTGTGTCATAAGGGTGGATACGGTCTTGGAGGTTGTCAAGAGTTGAGAGGGAGTGCAAGTCGGAATAGAGGCAAGTACCATGGTTTGGGACACCTAGGATTTGAGCAAACTCCTCAAGAGTGAAGGAGTATTGATGACCGCTAACCCTAAAGTTGATAGACATATGACCATAGTCATCCGTGGAGAGGACGGAGGATGCATAGAACTCTAGAATGAACCTAGGACAAATAGGCTCGTCGATATTCAAAAGACACTCAAAGTTGATTGTGGCAAAATCGGCGTAAAGGTTTGTGCCTTCTAGGAAAGATGGGTCAATGGTTCTACCCTCATGGATATAGTGTTTTTCTAGGGCTTTGAAAATGTTTACTTGATTTGCGGTAAGGCCTTTGGTTTTGTGGTGTTTTGGCAGGTACTTAATGGTGTCCTTGTGGTCGTAGTGGGTTAGAGGAGGCATGATGATTCCTAGAACAACAAAATTTCACATTTTAGTTTATGTAAACCACTATTATAATGTGGAAGTTCTAGTGTGTGCCTATATGAAAACAATGTGGAGGTGCGGTTATCTTGACTCATTTTGATGCTTCAAAATCGTTTTATGCAAGTTTTGTTATAAAACAAAAGATAACCCAAACGCTCCTAATTCAATGTAGCTTCGTTTGAATGTACCCGAAAATACATATTGATTATGTATTCCATTTAGAATTCAAGAGACATTATGCAAGTGATGTTTTAAGCATAACGTTTTGATTTTGTATTCTCAATGTGAGACAAAAAAATATTTGTCCTACTTGTGAGAAATTTTTGAAAGGATTTGACATGGGGTGTTTTAGCAAACATGTTTATACTAATTAAAGATGCAATTCCTAACTATGGGAAACATGATTAGCTTTATTAATTACCTAATCTCATGCATGAATTTCTTAAGTTAATGCATAACCCCAAGTTTTTATTTTTGTGCAAGAAATAGAATTCCTAGACTCAGATCAGGATTGTAATCATGTTTAGAATACTTACAATGATGATTGATTAGCAATGTAAATGAATGGAGGACCAAGAATTCGTAGGTGTGGATGAGTGATAAAGTGAATAGTAGCAGTTTGGAAGTGGTGGTATGAGATAATTTGTGTTTGGATTAATATAAACAAAGAAAATGATTCTGCAGGTCGACGGATACGGCGGAACCCAGAGGTGGGTTCCGTCCGTTATGGTTGAGGGTTCCGCCGATCCTGCTAAGAAAAATGGTTTTGGATTTGTTTTGATTTTTGTGATTTTTGTCTAATGTTCAGAACTACAATGTAGGTTCCATGAGTCCTAAGCCTAGCCTAAGAAGATTAAAAGGTTCACGTTTAAGAGGTTTTGTGAGAATGTCGGCTATGTTATCTTCGGAAGAAACTTTCTCAATTGAGATATTTCCTTTTTGGACGTTGTCACGAAGAAAATGATGACGGATTTCAATATGTTTTGTACGAGCATGTTGAACCGGGTTTTTGCTAAGATCAATGGCACCTTTGTTGTCACAAAGAATTGTGATGTCGTTGAGTTGAATTCCGTAGTCGACAAGAGCTTGCTTCATCCAAAGGGCTTGTTGACATGCCTTTCCGGCCGAAACGTACTCGGCTTCCGTTGTTGAGATAGCAAGAGCCGTTTGCTTCTTAGAGAACCATGAGGTGAGACAATATCCAACAAAAGTACAAATACCACTTGTGCTTTTTCTATCGACATAGTCACCGGCATGATCCGAGTCGGCATACACTATGGTGTCTATTCCCGTTCCTTTGGGATACCATAAACCTAAATGTGTAGTGCCTTTAATATACCTAAAAATCCTTTTAACGGCTTCGAGATGGGTAGTTTTAGGATCTTCTTGAAAACGGGCACATAGACAAACACTAAACATAATGTCGGGTCTACTAGCCGTTAGGTAAAGTAGACTACCAATCATACCTCTATATTTAGTGCTATCTACGGATTCACTTTCCTCATCCTTGGTGAGTTTAGTTTCCGTGGACATGGGAGTTTTGATAGGTTTCGAATCTTCTAGTCCAAATTTCTTAAGCATATCCTTAATATATTTAGATTGGTTAAAGAAGATACCATCTTCTAGTTGTTTGATTTGAAGTCCTAGGAAAAAGTTGAGTTCTCCCATCATACTCATTTCAAACTCGTCATGCATGATTTTTGAGAAATCCACACATAATTCTTGACAAGTTGATCCGAATATAATGTCATCAACATAGATTTGGACTATGATAATATGTGAATCTTTCTTCTTAGTGAAGAGAGTATTATCAACTAAGCCCATGGTATACTTATGGTCAACTAGGAATGTTTTAAGTCGATCATACCATGCTTTTGGAGCTTGCTTAAGTCCGTAAAGAGCCTTTTTAAGTTTGTAAACATAATTAGGTTTTTCAAAATCGATGAAGCCCGGTGGTTGAGCAACATACACTTCTTCATTAATGACTCCGTTTAGAAATGCACTTTTGACGTCCATTTGAAAGAGTTTAAAATTATGTGCACACGCATAAGCAAGTAATATTCTAATTGACTCGAGCCTAGCTACCGGAGCAAAAGTTTCATCGTAATCAATGCCTTCTTGTTGATTATATCCTTGTGCTACTAGCCTAGCTTTGTTTCTAGACACAATTCCATTTTCATCCATTTTATTACGAAAGACCCATTTTGTTCCAATGATTGTTTGACTCTTTGGTTGAGGAACTAATGTCCATACATCATTCCTAACAAATTGGTTTAATTCTTCTTGCATTGCAATTACCCAAGATTCATCTTTAATGGCTTCATTAATGTTTTTCGGTTCAATGGTTGACACGAAACAAAAGTAGCTGCTTTCATTTTGAACATTTGATCTAAGTGTTCTTTCGTTAATGTTGCCTATGACACCGTCTAATGGATGACTTTTAGATTCTTTGACATTGACAAGTTCTTTGTTTAATAGTTCATCTTCCTTGTCATTACCTAAGTTTTCTTGACATTCAATTGCTTGGCTTTCAACTAAGTCATCATCTACCAAAGGTGATGTCTTAGAGGGAGGTGGACTTTCGTCAAATGTTACGTTTAACGATTCCTCGACTCTTAAGGTTTCTTTGTTCAAAACAATGTAAGCTTTACTATTTTGTGAATATCCAAGAAATACACCTTCATAAGACTTTGGGTCAAATTTGGTGAGATAATCCTTGGTATTAAGAATGAAACATTTACTCCCAAACACTCTAAAGTATCCTAATGTAGGCTTTTTACCTTTATATAGTTCATAAGGAGTTTTATTCAAAAATGGTCTAATTAGGACTCGATTTAAAATGTAAGTTGAAGTGTCGACAGCATTACACCAAAACTTTTGTGGAATGTTTTGTTCATTAAGCATTGTTCTACTCATCTCTTGCAATGTCCGGTTTTTACGTTCTACTACACCATTAGATTGAGGAGTACGTGGAGCCGAAAAGTTATGAGTTATTCCATTATTATCACAAAATTTACCAAATTGAAATTCATTATCAAATTCACGACCGTGATCCGTTCTAATAGACACAATATTAGACCTTACTTGATTTTGAATTTTCTTACTTAGAATCTCAAATTTATCAAAAGCTTCATTTTTACTTTTCAAAAATTTTGTTCAAGTATATCTTGAATAATCATCAACTATGACCAAAGTGTAGAAGTTGCCTCTAAAACTTTGTATAGCGGATGGACCAAATAAATCCATATGTAAAAGTTCTAGACACCTAGATGTAGAAACCAAGTTTTTAGCCTTATGGCTACCATGGACTTGTTTACCGACTTTGCAAGCATCACAAAAGTGTCGGTCATATTTCAACTTAGATAGGTTTCGAACTAAGTCTTTGGAAGAGAGGTTTTGGATTAGTCTCATGTTAGCGTGTCCTAAACGTCTATGCCATAAAGTTGAAGATTCATCTAATGAGGTAAGACAAAGTTTGTCTCTAGATGTTGAATCCAACTTCTTGACGTATACGTTGTTCTTAAGGACACCTTTGGCTACGGTTATACCATCTTTAAGTATTTTACTACCGTTTTCACTAAAAAGGACATTATACTTATTACGACAAAGTTGACTAATACTAAGAAGATTAAATCCTAAGTTATCAACATGAGCAACATCATCTATAGAAAGGGAGTCATGAGAGATTGTACCTTTTCCGATGATTTTGCTTTTAGCATTACTACCAAACGTAACATTACCTCCATCACATTTGTGATATGTTGAGAAGAGGCTTTTATTACCCGTCATGTGCCTTGAACAACCGCTATCTTTGATCCATTCATCTGGATCCAAACAAACTTTGAGGCACACCTATTTTATGAAAAACACTCAAACATTTGGTCCCCAATTTCTCATGGGTCCATTTTGGTTAAGCATGCCATTAATTTGTTCCAAGTATGAAAATAGAGCATAAGGGTTCCATGGCATGTGGTTTGGAGTTTGGTAATGTCTAGGAGTGTTTTGGTTCCAAATATGTTGGTAGTTTGGTCGAGCGTTGAAGTTGCTCTTTGGAAAGGGGCGTTTAGGAATTGGAGTCTTAGGTCTTGGTTGAGTAGTTTTAGCTCTAAATTCATTTTTACTAAGTCCTACTCCAGTTCTAAAGGCAGGTTTTGTTCCATTTTTATATGTAACTTTAACAAATTTTGAACGATCCGATGTGGATGGAGTTACTGCTGCAGCAGTCCTGGCGGATCCCTCGGGGCCAACGGGCGGAACCGTAATTTGGGTTCCGTCTGGTCCGCGGGCTGCTGTAGCAATTTTGTTTGTTTCATGTACGTTCTTTTCTTGTTTCGTTTGACCCTTAATGATTTCTACTTTCTTGAAACCTAGACCTGTTTTATCAAAAGGTGACTTTTGAAGTTTCATAATTTCATCCGCACATGAAATGCTCTTATCGAACTTTTTGAACTTTGTGGTTTGTTTGATTAGATCATTTTGAGTAATTTTAAGTTTCTCAACTTCAAGTTTAAGTTCTTCACATGATTTGCATGAGGTGTCAATACCTTTACCCTTTTCTAATCTCTTAGCTTTTTCTTTTAACTCATAGACTTCATTTTCTAAAAACTCCTTTTAGTTTTCAAAAATTTATTTTTGTTTATGATTTTTAAGCTTAACTCACAAAGTTTGTTATATTCATTTTGTAAAGTATCATCATCAATAGAGGAGTAAGATGAGTCGGAGAGTACCTCATTTGAGTTGTGAGCCATGAGAGCAATATCATCATTCTTTGGCTCATCATCATCTCCTTCATAGTCACTCCAAGCACCACCCACAAAAGCTTGTTGAGGTTTGCTCTTGGGTGGTTTTGGACATTCTCCTACAAGATGACTTGTGTCTCCACACCTATAACATTTTCTTTCAACTTTTCCTTTTCGATCATCACGATCTTTCCGGAAGGTTTTCTTGTCATCTTTAGGTTGCCTTACAAACTTTCCTCGCCTACGAAAGAACTTCTTGAAGTCTCTCACGGCCATAGCATATTCCTCATCATCACTATCCGAAGTAGATTCTTCATCATCACTTGATTGGACTCTAGCTTTCAAGGCAATGGACTTAACTTTTTCTTTCTTGCCTCTAACTAGTTCCGAATCTTTTTCCATTACTATTTCATGAACTTTGAGGTTTCCAATAAGCTCATCAAGTGACATGCTTGAAAGATCTTTGGATTCTTCAATTGCCGTCACTTTTGCTCTCCACTTCGGATGGAGTTCTCTAAGAAATTTCCTGACATAGTTCTTACTACAAAAAGATTCATCAAGTGCTTTAAGTGAAGTAATAATAGTGTTAAACCTAGCAAAGGCATTATCAATAATCTCATCTTCGGAAATAACAAATTGTTCATATTGTTGAACGAGAAGATCAATTTTGTTATTTTTAACTTGTGAGTTTCCTTGATGAGTGACAATTAAAGATTGCCAAATATCTTTGGCGGTTTTACACAAAAAGACTCTTTCATATTCTTTCTTAGGCAAAGCATTATAAAGCATCATTTTAGCTTCATTATTTTTACCTATTAATTTCTTTTGATCATCATCTTTGATGTTAGTAACTACGTTATCACCATCAATAATTATATACCACAAATCTATATCTTTAGATTTCACGTAAGTTTCAAAACGGTTTTTCCAATATATAAAACCATTTGCTTCAAAGAGTGGTGGTCTTTGCATAGATTGCCCTTCTTTGTAATTTTCAAAATCCATGGATCGTTTCAAGTTTTAAAACACAATATATTTTAAAAGCTTGAGTAACGTAGCTCTTGATGTCAATTGTGGAAAACTAGAAGGGGGGTTGAATAGTTTACCGATTAAAATCTTTTTATACTTGTTAAGTTGGCTTTGAAACTTTCCGTTTGATCAAAGATATATGCACAAACACAATATATAACATGCAAGTAAATGAAAGAAACGATCAAACCACAACACGAGTATTTATCGTGGTTCGGCTACAAGGACTCTTTTTCCTTGCCCTACGTCCACGCCCCGAGTATCCAACTCGAGAGTTTCTTTCACTAGTCAACAAGCTCCTTTCACCGGCGGAGAAAACCTTACACGTCGCTTATACTTTTACCGACACAAAGCTAGATGTCGAGTTCTTTTACAAGGGCATAACCACTCCCGTTTAGTTCTTTTACTAGGGTACAACAACTCCCAACACTCTTTGTATTTTGAGGACTAAAATACTAACCACTCACTACAGAATATACACAAACAATTGACGTGTAAACAACAAGAGTTTACACAATACTAAGCTAACAAGTCTTGCAACGTTGTGTTGGAAACTTGTAACTTTTGACGACCTTGTGAGCTTCTTTGCTACAAAAGGAAACTTTTCATTTACAATGTTAAGAGGTTAGAAGAAAAGATGAGTGTGTGTGTAAAATATGATCTCAAGAGGTTAGCCAAAAATCAAGTTATGGCTTGGTATTTATAGCACAACATTCTGCATGCTTGGCGGATCAGGCGGAACCCTCATATGGGTTCCGCCCGTGTACCCCCAGGGTACCGCCGGGTCTGCAGTAGGTTTATGCAATAACTCTTCAAACCAAACAAGGTCTTGTCTCATAAATCCTAGCAACCAAACAATGTCACATCACTTAAAAACAAGTCAAATACCAAGCTTGCAAGCAACAACAAAGTTAGTCAAACACATTTCTTTCCATAAATACATAGTGACAAAACTTGCCATAAATGTGATGTGACAATTTCTAATTTAAGAAATAAACTTGTGTTGTGTTTTATGAAATGTAAAATGTAGCAAAAGTCTAGTTTATGCAAGTCTTAAAAAGTAAGATTATGTTTTACTTAGAAACAAAGGTTTACATTTTGTCGTTAACAAAACTTAGCGAAGATCGTAAAATATAAATAACGTTTTTAGGCGATATTTGTATTAACACACGCGTTTAACATTGATAACGGAACAAACATTAAAAATTAGTTAGTTGCATAGATCAAGGTGTCACAAGTTATTAATTCATCTTTATGTAGGTTTCATGCAATCCTAATATGCTACTAACAAGTTTAGCCAAACATATTAATGATGGTCGCAAAAATAAACAAGGAAAACGTGATAGAAGAAGACATGATTAATCAAACAAATGAGTGTATTGAGGAACTACTATTATAAGGATGGTAACCTGATGTTTCACTTGATTACAAAGGAACAAAATGAATGAAAAACCTTTCACACCGACTGGAAAAATCATCTCTAAACCCTAGTTCCCGAATGTTGCCTAAAAATTATGAAACCCCAAGATCATATATATAGATTTTGGGGGCCAGACATCGTCAGGTGGTACCCAGACAACGTCAGAGGTTGAATAGGGTTTTATGTTGGTCCAATAACCGGCGGCTAGACAACGTCAAGGATCCTTTGGGGCGACATCATGCTTGAGCGTGACAGTGTCGTGTTCATCTTGTGATAGTGTCTTGCTCATTATTTCTAGGTGTGACAGCGTTTGAAAAGCTTGTGATGACATCTGGTCTTTTGTGCAAAATAACAAACTCTCTGGAATATTCGTTTTTTTATACCTGACACGTCTACTAGTCGTTTCCTTGTAGATGGTCGTCTTTTAGCTTGTTTTGAGTATATCTTCACTTTTAAGTCCAAAATCACCAACAACCTGTAAGCATCAACAGTTTGGAAAGTAAACGAGGAAAACCAACAAAAAAGCATGTAAAAATAGTTATAACACTCCCCGAAAATTAGTACATTTTGGGTCTTATCATTAATAAACGGTTGGGTCTAATTGTATTGTATGTGTGGTTCCAATCTACATTAGGAGATCCTATCCCTTTGTCGACTTCTTGTTTGAGAAGCTCTTAATTTGTGGTTCCACTCTAGATATCGAACTATAATATAAGCTCTAAGGCACATAACTGATTACAAAAAAACACCAAAACAATGAACGCCTATGTTATGAAGAAACCAAAGGAACTATATAGCAACCGGCCAGTTCGTCTTGATATCTATTTATCCCACCAAAATTGATTCTTAGTACCTTGTAAGAATCCCATATATCATTTGAACCGAAGAAAAAAATGTCTTGATGACGAATCAAAATCGCCTCCGACACCTAAGCCTCATGGAGAAAATTTTTTTTTCTCCAATTTCAAACGTGCTACATAAAAGTCAGAGAAACTGTATGGAATAATTTGGCCACCACTTGTTCACAAAAAAACTTGTGTTGATTTACTTTAAGAATTGTGACAAAGACGGATTACACAACGAAAGGGATCTTCACCGGCTCTCGTGACTCCTCATCCCTACAACAGAATAAACCATGACGAATCAAATTAAATATAGTAGGAAGTTGATTTATAGCTATACACCAAACAAATACATTCATCTTTCGAGGAACCTAAAATTCCATTTAAATAGGATCGAGGCTACAACATTATTAAGGAACTTTTTATTTAAAGTTGATCAAACCCATTTATCGTCTTGTGTACTGCGTAGTGTCAAGAACAATCCTGCTAGTAAAGTCATCTTCTACAAGACCAAAGGCTGCCATTTCCAAGCTTGCCTTGTCGAACGGCATTTTCTATCATCCATCTATTTGGTAAATAGCAACGTATATGCTATAGGTATCTAAGAGCCTTGGGTAAGGTAACGTGCCCCCAAGGTTAAAAGTTAACGCAGGAGCAAAAAATGATGTGTTACCTTACTACCCTCCACGTTAAGGAGGTGCGTTAAGTGGGGAGGGTAAAGGTTTAACCCACGTTAACAAGCACTAAGGACAAAAAAAAAAAAAAAAAAAAAAAAAAAAAAAAAAATCCAACCACCTCTAACGGGGTTGAAATTGAAAATACTAATTGAGGTGGAGGTAAGTTAAGGTGAGTTAAATGTAAGTTATGTTACAGTGATTGAAAATCAAGAGTTAAAGTTAAAAGATAAAAGCTGATGTGACAGTGTGTTAAGTTTTAACCAGGGGTGACCTTACCGTTCGCTCTAAACTCACATATCATTTTTTTTAGCAAAAAACTCACATATCATTCGAGTAGAGCTGGCAAATTGGGTACCTGTTAGGACTTGTTAAGGGAAAAAATGTACTATGCAATTTTTTTATTTTTTTAAATAATTATTTTTAGCATTTTAGGGTTTAATATTTAACTTTTTTGATACATAAAATGTCTATCTGTCATACTCAAACCACCAAAACCAAGTGTTAAACGAGTCGTTTTCATGTTTGAAACTTATGTTATTCGCGCGCTCAAAACCTGTTAAGACACGATTTGCCAGCTCTACATTCGAGATACATTTTATAGTTGACTTTTGTACTTTTTACTTTTTTACATGATTTTTTTTTTGTTTTTGAATTTGTCGTTTTGTTGTTTTTAATTATATGTACAATTAGTCAATTATTCTTGTTATTGCTCTCTTCGGTCTATAATAATTGTCTGTTTTCACTATTTCTGTTTCTACCAAAAAAATTGTCTTTAATTATACGGAGTATATCGTAAATAATACTGTTGTCTTATAAAAAAAAATGATAAAAGTAACAATTAAATAACATAAAACTATAAATAAAAAACAACAATAAAAACAAATTAAATTCTTAAAAGGAGTGGAGTAAAGCTATCATAAAAAGATTGAGGATATCAATAACTACACCCACAATGAATTCGTAGTTGACAAAATTCACTTACCACTTTAAGAAGGAAGATTAGTTGGTCTTTAACTTTAACTATTTTCATGATAAACTTAAGTATTCAGTCTGATTCTCAAACAAACTAGTAGTAGTACAGTATTAGCTATATTTTTTGGTGTAAGTAGTAACTATTTTCAGTTGAGAACAAACTGTAAAACCACAATCATAAAGTATCATATAATTAAATGGGATCCCTAATTAAATTTACAAACTAGCACACCATCATCCACTTGAAAACAGTAAACAAATAAAAAGGAAAAAAGGAACCTTATATAGAAAACAAAACAAAAAAGAAACAAAAGAATCCTTCATGTACCTATCATCATCATTTTCATAACTATATTCATTAAACTATACCCCCTTGAAACCCCACAATTTTTAATGGGCAAAAACCTTTCGTTTTCTTTTCATATTCCTTTTCCTTCTATATAATATTTATATAAAAGATAAAGAGAAAAACTATGTATATTTAATATTAATGGGCACCACGGTTAACCATCTCCATGTACTGATTCAAGGACTCTTGTCGCTGCAAACGCATATCATCATTAAACTTCTTTATAAACGCTTCAACTCGTCGATTCAACTCATCTTGACTCAGTGACCCTTCTTTCTTTAGCTTGCCACTTGTTGCTGGTGACAAATTACTCGACGACGAAGGTGATAAATGTTGGTTCTCGTTTTCGTAGTTTGTTCGATCTTTAAATGTCTCGGATTTCTTCACAGCCTTTCTATTATTAGTAACATTTGACGACTCGTTGCGGCTTTGAAAGGTATCTGATTTGTTGAGGTGCCTTGTTAACGGCATGTGACGGCCCTCCGTTATCATCTTCCATGTGCTCTCCATTGTTTCGTGCTTTTTCGGCTTTAGAACCCTTAATGCCCTTGCACCTGTTGAATATTACATAATTAAATGCTATTTTGATCGTAATATTACATAAGATGAAATAGAAACTCTTGATTACGAAAGGTCTTTGGTGGAGCGTCTTATAAAAAAGTTGGTACCCACATATTTTAATAAGTTAGTTAATTAAGCTGTGTTTTGAACTTTTAAATAGAAAATTAGAGTATATATCTGTTTGAAAAACTTTAATAACGGGCAAATTAACGGGTCTACATGCATGACCCCAAAGAAACTTCTTATTCATTTGGTTTTATTTACAAAAAAGCTTGTATAAAACCTTATTTATAAGCATTATTAGCTGAAACATATAAGGGGCTATTTATTTTAGAGGTGGATAATAACACAAAATGCATTAGATTAAGATGTGAGTACTATTTTATGCTCCACCATGATATATATTTAACGAATACCTTCTGGATTGGCTTTTAACGGCAGCTTCCGATTGTGACCAAACCTAGAACCCACAAGCTGCTTCTCTTTCACCTTCATCTCCGGTAAATTAGAACCATCAACCACACTCGTTAAAGGACGCCACGTGTCACCCGACACAACACCAACCTCGGACTCATGATCATCACTCACCGACGACGCCACCATCTCAACATCCTTAACAACCTCAACCGGTGGGTCCACAACTACATCATAACCAACCGGCAGCATCAGATACAACGGCTGAACATCATCATTAGATGGACCCACATGCACATGTTGTGTTGTTATATTATTATTTTCCTCGTTGTTGTTGTTGTTGTGTTGGAAACGAGTTGATGCAGCTATTATGAATATAATCACGTTAATAATAACGTAAAGATAAGGTGGTTTAAGCCATGAAATAATGACCGACCAGATAACTGGTAACTCGGTCACTGCAAAGGTGTGGATTAAGGGAACGCTTAGTCTAACTGACATGGCTACTGATATGACACTGACTGAGATTAAGAGAATTTTCAGAGAGATGGTTGACGGTGATGACGTCATGTTTTCTCTCTGTGAAACGAATCTTCTTTGCTGCTATGTAAAGTGTGTGTGTGTGTTTTGGAGTGAGTGAGAGTGGTTGCAGGTGGATGGATTGGATGCTAACGGTATAAAAATAGATTCATGTTACATGTTGGTACCTTTTGTTTTGGTTTTTGAAGTGTTTAGTCCTTTCACTTTTCTAATCATGAAATTAATATCTTAAAACTATATATTTTCCATATTTAAAATAAGGATTTTTTTAACTGGTATCCTAAGGGCATATGTTAAAGAGGATTTCACAGTCTGAGTGTTACTCTCTGAATATGTTGGAGGTAGAGGTGGCAAAACGGGCGGGCAGGGCGGGCACGGGCTACGGGCTAAACGGGCTATGGGCTAAACGGGTAGCGGGCTAAACGGGCGCGGGTCAAACGGCCGCATGTTATACGAATCACTTTAGAAAATACTTAAAACAACAACAAAAATTCCTCAAACGTAACACCTCATTTATATTTAAGTAATATATCTATAAGTTTTTCATTAAATGTTCTCCAATTGAGAGAAAAACATGTGTGCCCATTATGCCCATTTAACTTCTAAATGGGCAATATATGCCCATTTTAAAAAAAAAAAGAGGGTCCAAATGTTCCCAAATCTTTTAAAAATGTGCCAATTTAGCCCATTTTTTTGATTTTGGGCACAAATTGCCACCTCTAGTTGGAGGCCAACCATTCAATAGGTAGCACCCAAACTGTGAGACATCCTTTAACATGTGCCACTGAGGCATTAAAAAAAACATATACAGTAATTTTATAAAATCTAAATCATTGCAATTTATATTTTATAATATAGCAATTGTATATGGCTAATTCATTATTGTTCCTTAAAATTTTGTTGTGAAAAAATCACATAAAGGTAGTATGGTAATTTAATCGGTTTTCATTATTCATAGTTAGTGTACAAATAATTTAGCACAACGTGAAAAAAATGAACAAATAATTTGAAATTGGAGACTTGGAGAGTAAAGTACTTGCGTCTTAAATATGTATAGATCTTGTTTTATTTTAATTTTAGTTGTTACAATATGAATTCAGGATTTCCAAGCTAAGGTTTTAATGGAGAAATAGTTTTTGGTCTAGCTGAACATTGTTTGAGGTTGGTACTTGAAAAAAGATCAGTCGACACTCATGGGTATATGAAGTTGAGTTTCTCCGCCAGTTTAGATATTTTTAAGAAAAAGTGATCAATCGGAGTGATCAAAATACTTCATTACAATTAATTTAGGATAAAATGCAAAAATGATCCTTAAACTATCACGAAATCGCAAAAATGGGACCGAGACAAAAAGTCACGCAAAAAAGCCACTAACGTTACGCAAATTTGCAAAAAACCACCGAGAGGCATTTTCCGTTAGTTTTCCCGTTAAGTGTCATGTCACTGAGGGTAGTATTGTCATTTCACGGTTCCCGCCTAAACCAATATTAGACCCACTAATTAACTCAAAAGCTTCTTAGCTCAACTACCTAAAGTCAATTGCAATTTTTGCCCTAAATTTTCCAATTAGGATTTCCGAACCAGTAAAAATTGAAGAAGATGACCTTTTTTTTAGGAAAAACCGCGAATGATCTTCCCCGATCCGTAATCTTCAGCAACTATACGGTATGTTTTGGGCATTGTTAATTGTATCAATTTTTTTAGCTACAGTTATATGCGGTTGAAATGAACCGTACGAATAAAAGCATAGATTATACATTAAGATGATTTTTTTATGGTTTTAGTGTGTGTGTTGATGTTTATTGTTTATACACAGAATCAAACCATAACTACTTCACTCTAAAAGTCACCCACGGTGGAAAAGTTACGTCACCACCAGGAAGGGTATATGTTGATCCACTTATCGCGTTGTATGATTGTGTTGATTATGACCTGTTTAACTTTTACACCTTTGAAGTGTTGGTAGCTGACATAGGTGTCAAAGGTGGGGTTGCAGGGTGTCATTATAGGGTACCAGGGGAGACATTGGATGTTGGGTTGGTACCCATGCAGAATGATGACGATGTCATGAACATGTTGAATTTGGTTCCAACACATAGAGAGATAGAGATTTATGTTGAGGCTAAACATAAAAGAGCCCGAAAATCAAAAATAACGGATGAAGTACCAGTGGATCCTTCAAATGATCGTACCATGGGTCCAGAACAAGCTGATCATTCAATTGATGGTACCAATGCTCAATCACCTGTGACTATGATTGCTGGTCAACCACCTGTAAGTCGCGTTGATGGTCTAGAACAAGATGAGCAACAATCCCAAATTACAGATGAAGACTTGTTCCAGTTTGCCCATCCTGAAGTTAATGTTGGTGTGGAAGACGACTTGATTACAGACAAGGTTGCAGAACTTCAGAGTGAGCCTGTGGTTTTAGAGCTCAACAAAAACTTTGTTGATTTTGAAGAGGTAGTGGAAAGGGATGCTGTTGAAAGGGATCATGTGGGCACCTCAACACAGCAGGTAAATGAGGAAGAACATGTTGTGGATGTGACTCATTTTTAAGATGAAGAGGATGATGTGGTATCCCCCAGTGAGCCAACAGTGGACATGAGTAGGTTTAAGTTTGATATTGATCCCCACTTTGAGAATCTATCAAAATTAGTTGATGAGTGTATGGCAGATTATACGGATCATGATGTTGTCTATAACTTTGATGAGTATCAGAGTGATGAAGAAGGCAATGGTGGCAGACTTATCAACCTACACAAGATAAGGTTGAAAGAAATTAGGAGGGAGTATGAGGGTAGGTCGAATGTTAAGAAGGGAGAGTTTTTTGTACCAGAAACATTTGCGATCCCCAAGGATATCAAACAAAAGCTCAGAACTTATGCGTTGGAGTCTCGAAGAGATATCGGGAGAGAAAAGTGTGACCAAGAAAGGATTCAAGCGATTTGTAAAAGGACTGTTGTGGGTTATGGTAGAAATGATACTGGAAGTAGTCAACCATCAGCTTCTTCTTCACAGTTAAAGGGCAATTTTGCCAGTACCAAAACCTATAAAAAAAAAAAGACCAAGCCCATGTGCCCATGGTCCCTACATGTGTCAAAAGTGGGTGATGAACGTACTTGGGGTGTGAAAACATTAAAAGATGAACATAAATGCCTCCAAACAAGAAAAATTAAATTGTTGACTGCACGATTCCTTTCATCCGAGGTTGCTAAAATTCTTGTTAGGGACGACACAACCACAACAGCAGCAATAGTAATAGAAATCAATCAAAAGTTGCAGATCGATGTCCCTACGACAAAGATATCCAGAGCAATGGAATTTGCTCAGAATCAAATTGAGGGTGACCATGAACAACAGTATGTCAATCTTAGGGATTACGCTTTGGAATTAAAAAATAAAAACAAGGATACAACTGTGAAGATTCAAGTTGAAGCAAACCCTGATGCAGGTGATTCTTCAATGGTTTTCAGACGGATCTATGTTTGTATTGGTGATGAGACGGAAAGTGTATCGCTTTTAGGGGGTCATTTAAGCCCTAAGTCGCGATTATTTGATCAAATATTGCCCTAAATCGTTCCTTTTGTCTTTTTAGGTACTTTGGAGAAGAAATTTGGAAAAGGAAGTATTTTGGACTTTTTTGAGCGAAAAGTGAAGAAAACGGAAAAGTCTCCAAAATATGCTAGAAACAGTACCTGACGGCGTCAAGAATTGCTCTTGACGGCGTCACTACTTGGAAAAGGGTTGGATAAATAAAATACACGTGACAATCCAGAAGGTTTTTGAAGGAGTTCGTGACGGCGTCACCCTTTAAGGTGATCAAGGCCGTCACGTATAAATGCAAAGAGAGATGGCCATCAGGATTAAAGAGTGACGGCGTCACGTGTTAATGGAGGTAGGCCATCACGTGTTAAATTAAAGAGTGATGGCCCAGAAGACTTCCTGAAGGGGTCACGTAGGCCATCACGTGTTAACTAGTCACAACTTGCGCGCGCGGTAGCTGTTACCGTTTTGGCCATAACTTTTGCATACGAACTCGGATTTAGGTGATTCAAAAGCTCATGCGAAGAGGACGAAGAGATCTACAATTTGGTGAAGAAATTTTGGTCTTGATGCCGTCAAGATAGGACGGGCAGAAAATAGAGGAATGGAAGAGCTAAAATCAATGGATTCTAAAGCTTATGACTGGTTAAGGAAGATACCAGCATCATCATGGTCAAGGTCACATTTTTCAGGTACAATATACACATATTACAACTTTTGTAATATTACTAAGATTGAAAATGATGTTCATATTGATATATTGTTTATAGGGAGAGATAAGTGTGACATCCTTCTTAACAACTTATGTGAATCGTTCAATAGCAAGTTAGTGGCCGGCAGAGTCATTAGTTGTTTGGAGTACATCAGGGAGTATCTTGTGAGGAGAAGTGTTAGTGTGCAGCATTTAATAGACAGATGTGAAGGTCCTTTAACCCCAACAACAACTAAATTTTAGAAAACATCAAGGAGGAAGCAAATGAGTATAATGTTTTATGGGGTGGGGGAATACATACCAGTGTAAGGGAGCTTGGTGTGACCAATGTGTTGTGAATATGCCAAAAAGGGAATGCACATGTAGGAGATGGGAACTCACTGGTATTCCATGAAAGCATGTTGTTGCGGCTATCAACGACATGGCTAAACACATCAAGGAGTCAATTGACAACCAGGTTGCGATCCCAGAGGATTATGTGTCCCCATGTTATTGGTTAACCACGTGGAAGGAGATGTATCAACACAAGATTGAAGGAATTGCTGGTCCACCCTTTTGGCCCAAATGCCCTATTACTAGCAACCTAAAGCCACCTTACCACCATGTTCCAATTGGAAGACCACGAAAGAAGAGAAGAGTGTCAAAGGATGAGATTGCTGAACAGGTTATGAAAATATCAATAGTGAAAAATAGGAAGCTGTCAAAGAGGGGCAAGATTGCCAAATGTGGTGCATGTGGTGGGCAGAGTCACAATAAGAGAGCTTGTACGTGACGAAGAGTTAACCAAGGGAGAGATACTAGAAGGGAAGGAGTACCAGATGAGGTACTAGAAAGATCTACTCAGCCAGTGGGATCTTCTGCAACAGAGGTGGGAGCAGGGCCAAGCCAGCCATTTGGAACACAAGCAAGTGAGGTAGCAGGAGGGCCAAGTCATCAAGTTGGAACACAAGCAAGTCATGTATCATAATCTACTGGGAATAGTGGAGGTCAAAGGAAGAATAAGATCAAGAGAAAAGCCAAAATTCCAAGTGAGTCAACACAATTGTGATGGTGCAATAACCTTGGGTTGTTTATTTTTCATGTGTTTTAACACAATGAGTGTATGGATTGTGTAACTGAGTTTCTGTCTTCTAGACAATAATTTGTACGTGATTTGTTTTTTAGACTTGATTAATTAGGAATGGTATTTGTTTTCATTTTGGTTTACCATCATTATTTGCTGCATAATGCTGTGCACAATTTGTGATTTGCCATCATCATATACTTATTTGCTGTATAATGTTGTGCACAATTTGTGGTTTGCCATCATCATATACTTACGTATATTAATGACCCAACATGCCCACTACTTAAGTATACCGAATGACCCAAACTTGGTTTTGCTTTTGTAAGTCAAATTTGACAAGGAACCAGAAACCAAGTTTACTGCAAATTGATTCTGCAATATTGAATACATTTGTCTTCTTATAATAACAACAACCAAAACAACCATGATCCTACTTTAGTGCAAAAATCAAGCATTTTTTATTAACATAAAGGTCAATACAAACCAGGGATGACCTTAAACTTGTGATGATACAACCCAGAAAGATGTCAATACACCTATATACCAACATAAAACAACTTAAAGACAATGAAAAAAAAGACCCAACTAAAAATAAGAAACTTTTTGAGTTTCTTTAACTACTGATCCTTCTCCCTCATCAACCTCAACTGCTCCTCCAACTCTTCTTCAAGTTCATTCCTCGCCCTCAACAGGCCAGGAATCACAGCGACTGCTCGGCAACACATTGGAGGATCCGTCCATCCAATAAACCCACATGAAGGACAACAGTAGAATCGTCGTGCTGGGTTCCTGTTTGTCCAGCTTGTTTTGATTGTTGCTTGTTTCCAACAGTCGCAAATCAACACCATATTTTTGCCGGATATTGGAAAGTGTGAAATAATGTGATGCAACGGTCATATTTAATTAGTAGATAGTGTAAAGTGTGTAAAAAAGCAAACTTTCGATTGCAAATTTAGTCCTTCAATCTATAGTGTAACTACACGGACACTTAGTACCCGGGAAACCGTGAAATGACAATACTTCCCTCAGTGACATGACACTTAACGGGAAAACTAACGGAAAATGCCTCTCGGTGGCTTTTTTGCAAATTTGCGTAACGTTAGTGGCTTTTTTTGCGTGACTTTTTGTCTCGGTCCTATTTTGCAATTTCGTGATAGTTTAGGGACCATTTTTGCATTTTACCCATTAATTTAAGAATCTTCAAGCTTTTACAAGTATACCAAGGATTGGAAAAATAATATATGGTAGCTTTTGCATGTATCGTTCTAAGGATCGGAAAAACAAGGGTTTGCAATCATGTTGTGATGGTAGTAAATAGGGGTATAAATTATATAAAGACAAATCAAGTAGATAACAAGTTCAAAAGGGCATTCATTTTTACCGACCATGACATACCAACGGTGGCTTAATAGACATCTTCAAATTGGAACAACCAACAACACTAATGAATCAAAACTTTAAATTTTTCGGACATGTAAGTAGACATGCATGTTTTCTCAAGTTCACAGACAAAAGATATATATATATATATATATATATATATATATATATATATATATATATATATATATATATATATATATATATATATATATATATTTTTAAAGTTGTGTTGAGCTGCGAAGAAAAGATTATTTTCTTTCTAGAAAATTACATTAAAGAGCTCAAAAAAATTGAAAAGCACATGTTTTAATCAACTAATTATTTTCTGCAACCAAAAAAGTTTTCAAAGAAAAAGATTTTGGAGATAGAAAACCCAAATTTCTAAGTAATAAACAATAACACTTTTCTTTGAACTTCACACTGTTACTTTTGAGATAAAAGCCTCGCTCATCTTCTATAATAATTGAGATAAAATATTAGAGAAAATTTTTCTGCAACTAAAACTACTCATTATATTTTGTATTTTAATAGATGTGTTTCAATTCTGTATTGCTTTTCTTTTATTTGTTAAGACATCATTAGGTTATAAAAAGTTCTAAGCAATTCTCATGTTAAAGTAGATTGTGAAATAGGTATAGCATGCACGAACGAAAAACTAGTAAGAATGAAATATAATTTTGATCCAGTCCCTTTGATAGATCTGTCCTGAAACCAGTATGCGGTGTACGTAATTCTAAAATATCTAGCTCAACTTTTAACTACATGGTTATGTTTAGATGTTGAAAACCCACTCACAAAGGGTATAAAAAGTTAAAATGTATAATTAGCGGTACGAAAAGTGAAACTTTAATTAGAAGAAGTATAGGATGAGGGACGCGGTTTAAATATAAAGATGAAAGGTGAGCCGTTGGATTGAAGTGAAATATGGATTTTTAAAAGTTGAAATTTGGATGCCTGGTTGGCTGACTTGTCCTTCCGTGATTTATGCCACTTGGCTGGCCCCTAGCTTAACTGGAAACTTTTATAGATATAAAACTCACGAAAATCTTTAAAATAAAATATATATTCAAAATATATGTCTGCAAACAAAAATACACAGTTTAAAAATAATGCATTTATTGCGGTTTGAATTTTTGCATGACATTATGTTTGACGAAAGTAACTGTTACTGAAACTGGTGCTGGTGCTGAAGATGGTGCTGGTGCTGGAGATTATAAAAAGAGATTATTTTTATAAGCTACATGAAGTAATCTTTGGTTTTAAGAGATTATGGAAGATTATTTTTTTTAGAATCTCTTATAAGTTACGTATGCCAAACAGAGATTATTTTTTAAGTAGCATATTTTTTAAAAAAATAAGCACAATCTCTCAACAATCTTGTGTGCCAAACATAGCCTATAGTTTTACGGCAATTATTTACTAGTAATACTTTCAATTACTTTTGAAAATAATAATTTTGATTACGAATTGTTAATAATGGACGGTTTATTTGAGATAAACCAAAACAGAAAAAAAAATAATAATAATAATAAAAAAAAAAAAAAAAAAAAAATGAGACTAGTGATATGTAAAAAAGAGTTTTGGTAACAAATGTTATTAGGGGTGTGGCTAAAAGGTTTAACTTAGAGGGTGCTTGGTAAGGGGGTTAAGGGGGCGGAGAATGAGTAAGGAATTCAAAAGGGCTCACCTCACTTAAATTATGTGCTTGGTTATGGGTGTGTAAAGGTATTGATTACCCCGTAGTAGGTAATCAACATTATAGAGTAAATTGAGGGGTAAGGTATTGATTACCCACCTCACTCAATCCTTTGCATTCCCTTTCCCTTTACCTTTACCTTTCCCCACTTTAAACCAAGCGGACCCTTAGTTAGAGCATCCACTATGGTGTTTCAAGAATAGGTCTAAAAACTTATGTATAGGTTCAAGATTTTGTGTAATATAGTGAAGAACCATTTTATGTCTAGGTGGCATGAAAAGGTTTAGGATTTTGGAGAGGTCCAAGAAGTGTTTATTACTACCTCCGTCCCAAAATATAAGTCCGTTTTGACATTTTCAAAGTCTTTTTGTTATAACTTTGAATCTAATTATTTTTTTTGTGTTATATAATAATTAATGCAAAATATAAAAATGGATTTGTGTTTTAAATGCAATTTCATTGGTATACTTTTTATCAAGTATTATATACAACGAAAGAAAATAATTAAGGTCAAAGTCGGAAAAAGAAGACTTTGAAAAATAAAAAATTGACTAATATTTTGGGACGGAGGATGTATCATTTATGTTGGAACAATTTATAAATTTTAAAAGTTTTAACAATAGTAAGAATAGGTTCATAATATGAAAAAGTTTAAGAATTAATGACAATTTAATATGTGAGTTAATGTGACAATTTTATAAACCTTTTAAAAAGTCCACTATAATGGATGCCCTTACAATTTAGTGTATCAGCTAATTTCATCCAATCACAATAAAGAATTTATTACGAATGCATATTTTTTAGGATAATTATTCAGTTTGTCTATTTTTATAGGAACCAAAATTCATTCATAATCATCCCTTACCTTTTGTGTAATAAATCATATTTCTTACTGATGCGTAGGGATTGCATCAGGCTTTACCTCTCGAGGGATCTCGAGAAGCTTACAACTCCCACCAGGCAGTGTACCTGATCGTTGTAGTATAATATAGTGACAAGTACCGGGGGATTGATCGTTTAGCTAGGAAAAGTGTCGCTAGGATTAGACAACCTAAAGACTAGGTCTAGAGATGAGGGATGATTCTTTTTGTATTTTTATATTTTTATAAAAGCAAGTAAAAATCTCGGTTTTGAAGGAGTTGGGCGGAATTAGTTGCTAGTCAACTAACCCAATTACTAAAGATGCAATCAAAATAAAATACTAAAAATGAAAATAAACTAAACTAAGATAGAAGTGTGAGCAATATATGGGAGAATTGTGTTTCCTTAGGTTTCACCACTCCCTAGATATCTTTTACAGGTTAATTACTTGTTACAGTTGCGTGGATGACGGATTGTATTCCTTAATACCATTCATGGGGTGGCGTACTTACTTCCCTAATCCTATAAGCGCCTACTTCACTCCTATGTCGAGCCGGCTAAGAAGCTCCTAACATGGGATCACTAGAATTTACTCATGCATTAAATATAACCAATAAAACCTAGTACACATCGGTTCATGTTTCTTAAGACGTTCAAGCATGTTACACAATGGAGATCTGCCAGTTTTCTTAAGCCTAACATTGAAATCATTCATCCATTACAACTATAAACAAGCAATCAACCTACAATTATGATAGATCTAGCCTAGCATGTTGAAATCAAGACAAACATAAGATATATTCAAAAAACACATAGACATATTGAATAAATTTAAAAAGGACTTATCTCAATTGAACATGAAAGGTTTCAAGGGGTGAAAACCCTTGAAAATACAGTTAAAAACGACCTAGGGTTTATTAGGTTCGACCCTAGTATTCTCCACACAAGTTCCTCTCTTAATGAATGAAAAATAGAAAAGTATTTATAGATTTTGTGAGGTGACGGCGTCAAGAACAAATGTCTGACGCCGTCATCTCGCCGCCAAATAATTTCTCGGACTGCCTAGATCTGGGTTTGACGCCGTCACGTGTACTCCTTATGCATGCCGTCACCAAAATTACTCTTGACGCCCTTCTCTTGATGCCTTTAGGTTTTCTCTAGGTCGTCATGGATTTCACCCCTGACGCCGTCACAAATTTCCTCTTGACGCCGTCAGGTACTGTTCTCAGCATGGAAAATTAAGTCTTTGCCGTTTTCTTCACTTTTATGCTCCAAAAACATCCAAAATGCTTCTTTTTCCAGAATTCACTCCCAAAGTACCTAAAATTACAAAAGGAACGATTTATGGCAATATTTGATCAAATAAATTCAATTCCGGGCTTAAATGACCCCCTAAAAATGGTTCATTTTTCGTCTCATCATATACCCTTACACTTGAGATTTGCTTGTCCTCAAGCAAATGCGCTTTTATTCTAATCAAAATACAAGTTAGGGGTCATTTAACACTAATATAAAAGTAATTACAACAAATAATCGTTCCACTAAAGACCAAAGACAAGCACGGAGGTCATATACTAGCACCTCACAAATAGTGTTTAGATACTCACATCTCTCGGGTGTAATAAAGTAATATCACAATATGGAAATGGAAAACATCTCTCACTACTTGTCATAACAAAATAGATTACCATAGGCTTGGGAAAGGATCAAACCTGCACCACATGGCGTAAGCACCTAGGATAAACTATCAAAGAGGTCTTTTAAAGGGTTGTAAAGTTAGGTGTAGGGATATGGAATACACGGTTTTGTTGGATATAGGCAGTCTTTACTGGTGGCGAGTTAACAATCTTGGTTAATTACATGTACAATATGGCATTGCTAAGCCAAGACTAGACTCGACTTAAGCTAATAAATGAAAAATAACAAAAACATAAAATGAACATAGAATGAAAATGGATGGTAGTCCGTATGTTTTTCTCTTTTCTTTTTCTATATATATATATATATATATATATATATATATATATATATATATATATATATATATTTCATACACTCTTACTCTACCATCCAAATTAATACATCGTAGGGAATGAAAATTCCCCTTACACTTGAATCTTTACATACTTTACAATAAACTAATCTAATGACTCGAATTAAGAAAATCAAAACACTTGGAGTACTTTTAAGATTAACGCACATATGGGGGTAATAATATGATGTTCTTCCCCATTACTCCATAAAACAAGTACTTTACCCATGAGTCCCTGATGAGTGCTCAAACACTCATCATTTTTACCGTATCTGGACTGCCAAAACATCCAAAAACACCCAAAAACGCATCAAAATACACAATTTATTCCAAAAGTGTGTTTTATATGTTTTCGATGCAAAATGTTTAAAAACAAATGAAAAACGAACAAAGTTTGCACAATTGGCAGTTTCAGTCCCTCAAGTTTCAAAATTTGGCAAAACTAGTCCCTGGAAGTTTAAAACGAAAGAAAAGTCAACCCAAGGCAAAGAAAAGTAAAAATTTATCAAAATAAGTCCTTGGGTGAAAAAGTTTGAGAAAATTACACTTTTACCCCTCAAAATCCAAAATTGACATAAATGGTCCCTGGAATTTCAGAAAATGGCAGTTTTAGTCCCTGGTGGTATATTTTTGGATGGAAAACTAATTTTTATCCTTGGAAGTTTAAAAATATTCAAAATGGATCCTTGTATAAAAGTTTTTCACAAATGTCAATTCTGGTCCCTCAACTTTGAGGGTTTGGCAGAAAATACCCCCGATGGTTTAAAATGGGAAAATTACATCAAAAATCCTTGTGGAATTATAATATGGCAAGTTTTATCCTTGGAAGGAGTTTTGAAAGTTGGCAAATCAAACCCCCGAGTTTTCAGTTTTTACACAATTGGTCCTTGTAATTTGCTACAACCATACGGACCCTTGTTTTTGTTATTACCAAAACTAAACCCAAAACCAAGCCCACCAATCCCTAAACAAACAGCCCACTCTAGGCCCATCCCCATTTTAGCCCACCACACAAATAGATAACACCCCGTATTTTACCACAACCCCCCATCTTTGACTCCGGTCAACTCCATCCTCCACCTCAGCCTGCAAACAAAACCCCCCTCATCATCACCCCTATTCTCCACCTGCACACTCCTTCCCCCCCCCCCCTTGGTACTTCAAACCAAACACTACCCTCCAAAATAATCACCTCTGGCTTCAATTATTCGAGGAAACAGCCAAAGATAAGTTTTGGTGCCAAGATTTAAACGGCTGAGATTGTAGCCCCTTCATCCAATGGTTCTAGTCAACTGTAGGATTTCCCTAATAGGGTTCCAAAACCCTAATTGTGCCATATAAATGGAAAGAGAAGCAGCAGAGATGTGGAGTAGTAGTTAGTTTAATTTTCAGCTTATTTAAATTAATTGTAATTTGTAATTTTCAGTAAAACTCAAGTTTGTAATTTGTTTCCTTTTCAGTAATATCAGTTTTCAGTTTATTGATCCCTTTTTAGTTTAATCTTCAGTGTATTCAGAAAAATATAAAACAGAAATAAAAAGAAGAAAATAAAAATAAAAAAAATTATATGAAAGTGAAAAAGTTGCAAGGAGCAGGGTAAGTTAAGGATGGCCCTGGTTTAGTGTCTCATGGGAGACCTTAGGTGGTGATTTGAAATTCTTGTTTCATCTGTCTCAACCTGGATACCACTTTGTAAGCCATATTCCCACTTTTTTTTGGCATTTTAATATACAATAGCTTATCTTTGATGATTTGTGTGTTTTGATAATTAGTTGGTGTTCCTTAGTTGAGTTGTTGTTTAATCCCACTTGCTTGTTCTTTAAAATCTTTTGTGATCACTTTTCCTTATTCAACTGCCAAATAGCTTAATATTTGATTCATGGTCCTTATTGTTTGAAATTGGAATTTCAGTGAACCTTTTGTCTTACTACACCATATTGGACACTTATGACTCAGTTTCATGGTTTTAAGTAAGCAGATACCTTGAAAATTTCATTAGTACAGTCCTAAAAGGGGTGTTTGGATTTGTATGCTAACCTGTGTTCTTGGCTATTTCTTTTGTTGCACTTGTTTCATTTAACTCACATTAGGTGTCATTAGGATAACAATGCCTTAAAATCAGTAGTATCAAAGATAAAAGTCAAAATTGGTTCTTAAACCCCTCAACTGTGTAACTGTGTAGTATTAGCTTTGCATTGCCATCATTTTAGGTCTGAGATTTGTTAAGCTTGCTTGATTTAGTCTCCTTATGGTTTAGAATAACATTATCAGTAGACTAGGTGCATCACAAATTCACCAAAGTCAAACTTGGTATTTTTCTTCAAAAGTCAAAGTGACCACTTCAGTTTTTTCTCAAAAATTCAAGAAATTGTTTTGATTTTTATGTGTTGTTTCAGAGTGTGAGACTTATTTCCTTAGCTACTCTACCATCCCAGCTTTTGATTCCCCCCTTACTTCATTTTTGTGATTTTATCTGAGGGCCCCACAGCCCTTTGAAGTAGGCTGCAGGGCAACACCCCTGCTCTGCACATCAGATACCTCAGTCACCACCACCACTTTGGTGGTGGTTTGTGGCCACTACAGTGGTCCATATCCATTGTTTTTGGTTCCCCTCAACCCCCCTCCTGGTAGGCTTGGGTTTCTGACCATTTGTTTGACCTTTTGACTTGTGGACCCCACCTAATTTGGCCCCTAAACTCTGTCCCATAAACTGCCTCAGAAAACAAATAGCAAGGTGCTTAATTTGGCTTTTTGGCTTATTGAAGCTTGTTTGTTGCTTGTTACTTGCTTATCATTGTTCATCATACTCAGAGAAACCAAATTTGATCAGTGTGGACCCCACACCTCACCATTTGAGCTAAAAATACTCCACAGTCAACAAAAGTCAACTGTGGGTATAATAAGCACTTCAAGTGCTTATTCTTTGGGTTAAATCAAAAGTGTCTTTGTTAAAAATAGTTGTTTTTTAGTTTATTATTAGTTTAGAAAAAGAAAAAATCAAAAAAACCAATTTTAAAAATAGTGATAGCTTCTATTTAATAGGATTTATCAATTTATTTTTCTTTTTAATTTATTTCTAGGTAATATATCACTTTTATATTTTTAGAAATTCTATTTTAGGTTAAAATAATTTTATAAAATTTTCCAGATTTTTATTTTGTCTTTTAGTAGTTTTTCTAATTAATTTTAGTTTAATTTAGTTTTAATTAATATTAATCAATTAAATAGCATAATTAGATTTTATATAGTATAACCTAGTTTTTATAATTTTTCTAGCTTTTATTTTAGTTAAAACATTTTTATAAATTTTTCTAGAATTTTTACTGTTCATTTTCTATTTTTTATAATATAATTAGTTTAATTAGTAAGTAAATAGTAATTAGATTAATAATTAGTTAATTAGTTTAAAAATACATAAAATTAACTTTTTATAATTTTCTAGGATTCCTGTAATGGTTAATTAGATTTGTAAAATTTTTCTTAATTTTCTAAGCCTTTTTAGTATTTTTAATAATTCTAATTAGTTTTAATTAGTATTAAATAGATAATTAGTAATTAATTAATAATAAATAATTAAATAGTGTAAAAATAGTTTTTATTTTTCTTAAAATTTTCTTTAAATATTAGGATTGTAAAAATATTAATTTTACACTTTTAACCCTTCCCATCCTTCAGTTGTACTTTTTGTTTTGTGCGTCTGTATACGTTTTTTAATTAAAACGTACGTTTTTAAGTTTTAGCTCAAATCTTCGTAATCCAAATTCCCGTAATCAATCACTTAGCTTTCCTAAGCTATATTTGTTTATAATTTCCAAATAATTCTGATCATAAACTCTTTCTGTGAATAAACACCCGATCACAAAGCACGCTAAAGTTACATTTCACACCTCAACGGGATTTAACGACCCGGTGATACCTTATATTACCCGGAGTATTGATCTAGGCTATTTGACTTTGTTGACCATTCATTGGTCAATATAAGTTAGGTGGTTCGGGCTCAATCAGTCCCAATCGTCCCAAAACAATATGTACAAGGATATGACTCGACTTAGCAACCATGTAATCAATTAGATAATTAACTTAGTGTTTAAACAAATAACAATAATGCACTAAAGATGAGTGCATACATGGAAGGCTAAGGCGATTTGGTTGTACATTTAAGTGGGGTGTAACAAATTCTTCCTTTAAGTAAGATGCTTAAAGTTAGAAATGAAAAGATAGGCTCGGAGGGGTGTACTAGGGGTTTCGTGTACTAAAAATGAGTACAACGCTAAGGTATGGGAAAAATTAGTTGACTTAACTAGCCAAGTAATATGACTTAAATGGTCAAGTAATTATGATACGGGTTTAACACAAGGGTGATCCTATCATGTAGTAAATCCTACTAAACAAATGTAGTCTCACTAGCGGTCTCGGGATGCATCACTAACGCAAGTTCTAGAATCTAAATGCTACCGGTACACTCATAAGCACTAATAGTAAATGCTTTTCCTATCAAATCTAAAGGCGAACCTCACATATTTGGGTGGAAATTTTTTCTGAATAGTACGGTTTTGTGCTAGTCATACAATCTTCTATCCATGAGACGCTTGCTATGGCTAAAGTTTCACTCCTAATTGTTGTAAAAATTTTTAAATTTGGCGCTAAAATTACACTAACAAGTATTTCTCATAGTTTTATTACACATCTACCATCAAACAAACAAACTCAAGCGAAAGTGTATCTGTAAGGTATCATCATTTTACCCTCCCCTTACACTTAGGATGAACATTGTCCCCAATGTTCAAGTAAAGAATGTAAAAGTGAAATATGTAAAACGAATGAAATCAAATACTCCCCTGATTCGCTCGGTATGGATAATAAGGTGGCCAGGTTAAATCTTCCTCCAAGAAAATGAACAATCAAAGCTTCCCTTCCAGAATATAAATCATCTTCTTGTCATACATAACCTGTGAAACCTGAGAAAACAGACAAGGCAACCTCGCATAAAATCGGCGGCAATCTATATATGCTAACAAATCCTAGAAAACAAAATAAGATATAATGCTTGTGGAATGATGTTTGCAGATTTCCTGGAGATTATAAAACTAATGATTCAACAAAAACTTTAAGACTCCGTTAGAAAAAAGAAAACTGGTAAAATTTCCAGAATTTTACACGTGACGCTGTCAGAAGTGATCTGCAGAAATTCTTATGTTAAGTTTCCGGAAAATTTCTGGAAAAACTTCGTCCTACTTCCTGGAAAATCATGCAAAACATCATTATGACTCGATACAAGCATTTGACTCTAACAAATAAGAATATACATGTTCACTTAATATTGTGGAGAATCATGATCGGTTTTGTTTCTTAAAAACATATTTGGGGTTTCCCCTTAAACTTATCTTTTGCGAAATACCTTTGGATGAAGTTAAGACTAGGCCAAACAACAAAATAAAGTATTTTCACTATTTTAGTTTTGAAAAATGATCTACCAACAATAAAAATAAAGCATGCATACGGAAGCAAATAACAAACAAACAAAAATAAAAATCACACAAAACATGGGTTGCCTCCCAAGAAGTGCTTTTCTTTATTTACGAGTCTTGTAGCTAGACTCAAGGTCATGGGTCACTACGTGACCTCATCTCGTGAGATGATGTACCCCATGTAGTTGCGGTCATTACTATCGTGGTGGTGGTGTCTCAATCTGTTGATACTTGCAATCACCTCTCCTCCTACTTTACTTCTCAAGTTAGCCATCCCATCTTGGCTTATGCTTTCAATTGTGAAAGGCCCATACCACCAGGGACTCAGTTTATCGGGAGGTATCGTTACCTCCAAGTGTCTTAAGAGTACTGAGTTCCCTTCCTCGAATGGTACATGGCTCCTCGTTGGTCGACTGTGTTCAAACTCGACATGAACTTCATTGCTTTTGCTCCTTTCATGTTTAGCCTCCTTGTAGCTTTTGATTCTTGCCTCCCATGCAAGTATTTTCTCCTGAACATGAATAGGTGACGAGTCAATGTTGTTTTTGAGCTTTCTCCCCCTCAAACTCTCTTGCCCATATTGCGGGGTCATGGGGAAGCTAATCTTTCTTTTTCCTGATTTAAGCTCAATCTTCCTACTTTCATATTTAATGACAGCTCTTGCGGTGGTGAGGAATGGTGCCCCAAGGATTATTGGCATGCATCCATCTCCCTTATCATCAATGATCATAAAATCAACGGGATACATGAATCCTGCGACATTGACCAACACATCTTCTGCGATTCCTAGGGGGTATACGTAAGAGTGTCCAGCGAAGGACAACCTAACACGAGTGGGGGCTGGCATTTTTGACGTTAGCTGGGTGTAGATAGTTAGGGGCATAAGATTTACTTCCGATCCTTGGTCGGCGAAAGCACTAAGATATTTCAAATTCCCGATGGTGGCCGGTATCTCAAAGTTCCCACACGCCATCTGCTTAGTAGCCACTTTTTGTACCAATAGTTTCTCGAATATCGGTCCTCTAGGTAATGTATCATACTTATCTTTTTCCTCTTCCTCCTTCTCAGAACCCTGTTTGGAAGATTGGTTACGCCCGTCACCCTTTATCCAATTTGTTATAGTGTTTTCGTTTATATCATGTTTCAGGTAGTAACTTAAGGATTGGGATTTTGGAGGCTCTTCTACGGTTTGTTCAGTAGGGGTTTCTACCTTCTCATTATCCGTGTGGACAATTATGATGGAATTAACAAATCGGGTAGTGGGGATGACACTTTCTTTCCTTAGTAACATCCTTTCGGGGGTTCTCTGGTTGGCATACTCTTCCATCAGGCTCATCATCTCATTCATTTTCTCTTGCATCTCCTCTTTTTGTTTATAAATTGCTTCCTCGAATCTAGCAAGCCGATCTGAATGAGTTGCCATGTATTCTCTCATTCTGGCTTCAAATTCTGGGCTAAGTTTCTCGGGAGGGGAATAAGGTGGGGCATAGTTTTGAAAAGTCTCAACATTCTCTCTAGAGGGTGACTCTGATAACGGCGTTGAAGTCATTTTCGAGACAGAATTGACAGTAGCCCGTCTAGGACTTGGGGGTCTCCTTTGCCTTTCCTCAAAATAGTCAACTTTTGCCTTAAGTTTGCATAGGAGTTCATCAGAGATTTGGTTAGTCCCTTCAGGTGTCGAGATTGCGTTGATGGCCGCTTTTATAGTATGATTAAACTCCCATATCTTTTGATTATCGGCGGCAAGCTCTTCAATAATTGCCCAAGACTCCTCGGCGTCCTTATCACGCAATCTACCTCCCGCGGCCCTATCGATTGTGCATTTAGTGTGATAGTCGACATGATCATAGAAAATCTGAACTAATAACCAAAGGTTTATACCATGATGAGGGACTTTATGGAGGAGATCCTTAAAACGAGCCTATGCTTCGTAGAAAGTTTCACCTTGATGTTGTTCAAACATCAAAATGTCATTTCTAAGCATCGCGGTCTTCCCCGGTGGGAAAAATTGGGCAAGGAAGCGAGTGGTGAGATCATCCCATGAGGTGATGGATCCCGCGGGGAAACATTCAAGCCATTGACTAGCTTGATCACGTAGAGAGAATTGGAATAGGCATAATCGGGTTGACTCTCTAGTTGTAGCATCAAGGTCTATAGAATCTACGATTTTAAGGAAGTCCTTGAGATGTTGATTTGGATCATCGGAACGAAGTCCATGAAATCCACATCCACTTTGCACCAACCGGATGGTGTCGGATCGCAAGGGAGACACATTGGCTCTTTGGGTGAGCTCAATGGTGTTTCGGTAGCCTTGGTGGCTAGGTCGGGAATACTCTCCTAGGGTTCGGGGCCTAAGAGGTTGGTTAGCTAGTGGTGGGTTTTGTGGGTGGTCTTGTTGTGGTGGGATGATGGGTTCAAAGATGTTACCATCGTCCATGATGTCGGATGGCGAAGAGTTACGTACAAAAACACGAAGAAATAAGATAGACTAAAGAGAACCTAAAAAATAAAAATAAAATCTTACTAGAAAGGAATCTAGCAAGTAGACCTAATAAAAAGAGATCCTAACCTAGACAATAACTATTCCCCAGGCTGCGGCGCCAAAAACTTGATGCGTAGGGATTGCACCAGGCTTTACCTCTCGAGGGATCTCGAGAAGCTTACAACCCCCACCAGGCAGTGTACCTGATCGTTGTAGTATAGTATAGTGACAAGTACCGGGGGATTGATCGTTCAGCTAGGAATAGTGTCGCTAGGATTAGAAAACCTAAAGACTAGGTCTAGAGATGAGGGATGATTTTTTTTGTATTTTTATATTTTTATAAAAGCAAGTAAAAATCTCGGTTTTGAAGGAGTTGGGCGGAATTAGTTGCTAGTCAATTAACCCAATTACTAAAGATGCAATCAAAATAAAATACTAAAAATGAAAATAAACTAAACTAAGATAGAAGTGTGAGCAATATATGGAAGAATTGTGTTTACTTAGGTTTCACTACTCCCTAGATATCTTTTACAGGTTAATTACTTGTTACAGTTGCGTGGATGACGGATTGTATTCCTTAATACCATTCATGGGGTGGCGTACTTACTTCTCCAATCCTATAAGCGCCTACTTCACTCCTGTGTCGAGCCGGCTAAGAAGCTCCTAACATGGGATCACTAGAATTTGCTCATGCATTAAATACAACCAATAAAACCTAGTACACATGGGTTCATGTTTCTTAAGACGTTCAAGCATGTTACACAATGGAGATCTGCCAGTTTTCTTAAGCCTAACATTGAAATCATTCATCCATTACAACTATAAACAAGCAATCAACCTATAATTAACATCTAGGTTTCATCACATCTAAGCAAACACATGATAGATCTAGCCTAGCATGTTGAAATCAAGACAAGCATAAGATATATTCAAACAACACATAGACATATTGGATGAATTGAAAGAGGACTTATCTCAATTGAACATGAAAGGTTTCAAGGGGTGAAAACCCTTGAAAATACAGTTAAAAACGACCTAGGGTTTATTAGGTTCGACCCTAGTATTCTCCATACAAGTTCCTCTCTTAATGAATGAAAAATAGAAAAGTATTTATAGATTTTGTGAGGTGACGGCGTCAAGAACAAATGTCTGACGCCGTCATCTCGCCGCCAAATAATTTCTCGGACTGCCTAGATCTGTGTTTGACGCCGTCACGTGTACTCCTTATGCTGGCCGTCACCAAAATTACTCTTGACGCCTTCAGGTTTTCACTGGGTCGTCATGGATTTCACCCCTGACGCCGTCACAAATTTCCTCTTGACGCCGTCAGGTACTGTTCTCAGCATGGAAAATTAAGTCTTTGCCATTTTCTTCACTTTTATGCTCCAAAAACGTCCAAAATGCTTCCTTTTCCAGAATTCACTCCCAAAGTACCTAAAATCACAAAAGGAACGATTTAGGGCAATATTTGATCAAATAAATTCAATTCCGGGCTTAAATGACCCCCTAAAAACAGTTCATTTTTCGCCTCATCACTTACCATATATACTTTAAAGCTATAGTTAGCAAACATAAAAAAATTATGTTGATCCCAGTTGAGCAACGATCTTATATAGAAGTTGACTTGAATTAAACACTTAAGCTAGAATGCGGAATATAAAAGCTTAACTTAAGAAGAACAATTAACTATCAACACTTCAATATATTATTAATACGAGCACTCGACAACGCTAGGGTTTTACAACCTTGAAGTGTAAACGAAACTAAAACAATACGTACTCAAAACTAACCCTAGGATCTTCCTTTTATAGACCAAGAAATCCTACTAGGTTTACAATACCTTTCTACACAAGATAAGAATATTCTAGACGTATATAATATACACACAATCTATTCTATAATTATCTATTCCGTATACATACTTATCTCTTTAGCAGTAGATTCTACTAGCAGTATTTTCCCATAGCAGCACTTTGAATGACAGCAGCAAAATCATTAACCTTAGCAACATTCTCATCATAGCAGCAGTTTTACCAAGCAGCAGAATCCAAAACCCAACAATCCTCCCCTAAACTTAATATTTATCACTAAATCATTAAGTTTCTTCAAAGCTCAGTTAAACTGTTGGGAACGTAGTTTTACTATTTATCAAGTCTCGGTCATTTACTTGTAATAGGTTGCTAGGGCTTGTATGTTTATTTAATCTTAAGGCTTATGTAGCAAGCCCATGGGCCTTAAGCCCATTTCTATTTATTAGATAGGGAGGAAGGGAGTGTTGCCCTACTCCTTCCCTATATATACTATGTAATCTCTCCTTTGAGAGTTGTTGGTTCTCTAGGAATTTCATCTCTTTCATTTTCAATCCAAGGGTTCCTTCCACTCTCTCTCTCTACCTACTTTCTCTCTCTAGATATCTCTAAGTGATTATGTTATAAAATCATGACCTATCAAGTGGTATCATTCGCCAAGGGATAATATAGGTTGATTTAGGTTTGATTTGGTAGAAAAACATGGTTTTAAAAGTGATTTTTGAGCTTTACGGTTATTGTTCATCGCATTTCTTGCGAGTTTGAACTACTATCTATCGAGTTAGGATCAAAATTAGCGAGTTTGGTATTTGTCTATCGAGTTAGGAAATTGTCATACCGAGTTTGGTCCTAGCGAGTTAGAGATTTCTATCGAGTTAGGGATGTCTTATCGAGTTAGGATTATTAAGTCATATCGAGTTAGGGGTTTCTTATCGAGTTTGGACTTTGGCGAGTTAGCCTTTTACCTAATCGTTTATCGAGTTAGGTTCTTTGTGGCTAATACTAAGGGGAAACTCTGCCCAACTTAATTCACTTTACCGAGTTAGGAATTCCTTAAATCTTACCGAGTTAAGTCTGCCTTAAATCTTACCGAGTTAGATAAACAACATAAGTTATCGAGTTAGACTTAAACCAGAACATACCAAGTTTGACAACCAATCAGAACATACCGAGTTTGGACTTTTCTAAGAACATACCGAGTTAGAGCATGACTTTATCGAGTTAGACTGAATCACAAGACATACCGAGTTACAATTCCTTAATAACATACCGAGTTAAAGTTAGAACCAAACTTTTCAAGTTTACCTAAATCTAAAACCTTTATTTATCTTTAAAGATCCATTTTAACATAATCACTTATCATCTCTTCCTCACAAGTTTACCCTATCTTATCTTTCATTTCAAAAAAAAAAAAAAAAAAAAAAGTTTTTTGGCGGGAAAATTTGAGTAAAATTTAATTTTTACCAGAGACTAAACGTTCAATTTTTACGCGAAATTTAAATTTTGGTATAACGTTGAAAATTTTGGCCCAAAATTCAAATTTTTAGGCCAAAATTCGAATTTTTTCGGTGAAATTTGGCGGCAAAATTTTTGAAACTCAAATTTTTCTTGCAACCTTATAATTGCATTTCATAGTGATTTTCAAATTTTGGGAGAGAATATTTTTTCAAATAATTTTTGGAGGGAAAACCAGAAATGACTATTTCGACCTTGTGTGTGACATTTTGCTTGATTTTTTCGATTACATCGCAACAATCAAGGGGGAGAGCAATGTCATCTACAACGTCTCAATCACCTTCTTCCAACTACCTTCCTCACCAATATTCTCATCAGCAACAGTCATCAGCAACAGGACCTTCTTCCAACTACATTCCTCACCAATATTCTCATCAGCAACAGTATCATCAACAACAAAGTCACAGCTCCCTCATTCGCCATGTTCTGCTCTTTGGCAATGAATCAAGGCCTCCGATGTTGCTACCAGGAACGTATACTATTTGGAAACGAAGATTTTTACAATGGCTCACAGATCGTCCTGCTGCAGATCTCATGCTTAAATCCATTCAAGATGGTCCATACATAATGATATTTCTTGCTGACTCAACAGGGATTATCAGAATACAAACTGATGAAGATTTGAATGCAACTGAACTTGCTCAGTACGATGCTGACCAACAGGCTGTATGGTTCATAACAGTGGCACTTCCCAACTCAATTTACATGTATATGGAGTTTCAAGCTAGTGCTTATGAAATGTGGAAATATCTTGAAGCTATGCATCATACAGAAGAACTTCATCACAACAGAATGAAGCAAATTCTTGAATCTTGCTTAAGCATGAATCCACAGAAGACCATTCTCCCTGCTCCACCATCTCCAGTTGTTGACCATGGATCCTTAATTTACACTCCAAATGGTCTATTCTTCAATCCTCCGAATGCACCTGAGCCTTTCTTCATTCCACAGTACCATCCTGCAACACTACATAATAATGTGCAATCTCTTCTGCAAAATCTAGTGAAGCTTAGTCAAGTATCTTCTAAGAAAGGCAATGGCGATATGACTTCAACTTCTGAATGCTTAAACACAGTGAAAGATACTGATGATGAAGAAGATCTTATCGAACCGGGCATGGCATTTTGGCATATACGGAAAATATTGCAGATGTGGAAGCTCAAGATTATGATTCCACTTCACTCTCTGACGATAATGTTGAATACAATGCCACACTTAGTCAAATGGAAGTTGAAGGGGGTAATCTCAATGATGTTTTGCAAAGTTTCATGGGAGATATTCCATCTGATGATGAATATGCAGATTTGGAAGCCGATACAGCAGATGTGATGTTAATGGCAAACATACAGGAACTTCACATGGATGATACAGACCCAGTGTACGACACTAATGATACTGATGATTATGAAGATCCATTTGAGATATACATGACATCTTTTAGATTACTTCAGACACACCTTAAACTCCTTACTCGCAATAACTTTGCTGAAGATTGTTCCGAGCGTGTACTCAATTTCTTATTTGAAGACGTCTTTGGAGAAGAAGTTGATATTTTCACTAATACGATGTTTAACAACGTGAACCAACTTGAAAAACAACTTACTACAGAAGAATTTCACGAGAATGAATCCAAGGCCGCCTTCAGAGTGCTCAAGGAATGGTTTCAACATTTCATCAATTATGACTGTGAAGATGTAAGCAAGAATTTTTTTGATTTCACTCGAATCAACGCTCAAACCTTCAAAGATGTCTTGCTCCAACACATGGATGCTATTGAGAAGTCAATTGCCGAAAGAGTACTTCACAAAGAAGAGTATGAACAAAGGGTAAATAAAAGGAAGTTGCAGATTCATGAAGAGCAAGTTCATATAGTTGATGTAATGGAAGCTAATTTGGTTGTCGTGGAAAGCAATGGGACAGAATCAGATGAGGAGGATGACAACAGAAGATTGGGGAATGATACAGATGCAGACTGTGCAGAGATCAGACCCTTCTATGGCTCAGAACTCAACTTTGACAAAGAACATATGGATGAGGAAGATGTCATACCCATCTATGACACAGAGCCCAACGTTGACAAAGAGCAAATGGTTGAGGTACAATTTACTGTTGATCATATTATGCCTGAAAATGAGAAACAACAATCTGAGCAACCTAACTTCAGTAATGAAGGAGAGGTTGACCAGAATGTTGTTCAATGTCTTGACAAACATTCTGAGTCTGAGTCCTTACTTGATAATCCAATAGCTGAAACATCATACAAAACTCTTGAGTCAGAAAACATTCTTCTCAAAAAGACCATTGCCCAGTGTCATAAAGATTTTTCAAAACTAGAGGCACATTGCATCTCACTTGAACTTCAATTGCAAAACGAATCTCTAAATTCGGGCAACAATGGTCAATCTTTGAATGATCAAAGAAAACATGTGGATACATTAGTTAAAGAAAATGAGCTTTTAAAAGGTCAAATTCAAGAAAAGGTGTTTGCACATGCTGCATTACAAAACAAATTAAGAAGACTGACTGGCCAGAGTGTGGATACTAAGTTTGCAAAACCATCAATCTTGGGGAAACAACCTTCTCAAACAAACAGAAAACAATCAGTGGTTCGACAACCAACTGCATTTAAATCTGAACGACCTAAATTTTCAAAACCTCGGGTTGCCTCCCAAGTTGTTGAGATTAACAATTTGACAAAACCAGTCACTCCACATTCTTGGCCTGAGGAAAATGCATCTGTGTCTGCTAAATCTCAACACATGATTATACCTGGCTCATCTAGGATTAGTTCGAAAACAGTGTCTAATACGAGCATTAAAAGTAAAGATTCTTATGGAAGATATGACATGTACAAGAACTATGATCTAGAAAAGGCTAGGAAAAAGGCGCTACTTCAAAAGGATGGAATTCTAGGTTCAAAACCTCATGTGGAGCCTTCCAATGTAGTGCAAAACACTGCTAGTAGTAGCAAACCAAAACCTAGGAGTTCTCAACAAACTAATAGGAATTGGCTAGCATCTAAGAGTAGTTGCGGAAATAATCATGATGTCTGTGCTTTAAAATATCTTCAAAAGGGAAATTCACTTGAAAAGGCTCAATCGACTAAGACAAACAAACCCGTTGAACCAAATGTCATAAGTCAGAAACCTAAGAAGTGGATCAATATAGGATGTAGGTTTTCTCAACGAAGTGATGCTCCCACATTTCATTCCACTGCATCTAAAAGGAAAACATCTCCTAGATCTAACATTAGGTGGGTACCTACAGGTAGAATTTTCAAATCGATTGGTCTTAGGTGGATTCCTACAGGAAAGATTTTAGACATTTGCACCAAAACTAATGTGAACTCCACTATATCTACCCCTGAGACAAGAAGGAAAACCGTCGGAATTGTGTGTTCGAGTGTCAAGAAGATAATTGACACTACATCTTTATGCTTCTAACATCTGGCACCCAGTTTCTCTTGGGGATCCGTGTTCTCTGTTTTTCTTGTCTCTTCTTTCTTTCTTTACAGATATAACAGGAATGGCTTCGGAACAACTCAGTTTCGGACCCGAGCTTAATGTTATGGCTTCTGTGCGAAACAGCTTAGGACCCGCATTCAACCGTCTAAACTTTCCGATTTCTTCGGCTGAACCATTGTCTCTCTCCTGTAAAGAAGTGGAAACCATGTTTGCTCCATTGTTTGATGATACGATTGTCAACCGTCCCTCTGAGGTCTCACCAATTTCCGCTGCACATCTTGATCACAATCAAGTACCTGATTCACCTCACAAACAAAAACAACTGTTGGGAGAGACGGTCCTCCAATTGCATCTCCAACAACCACAGAACAAACCGGGTCCAACTCACGACAATCAGCTGAAGACTCCATACCTAAATCAGTTCCACAAACCGCAGAGCATGACCCAGAGGCATTCTTTAATCCGTTTGCACTGGCTCAACTCATTCCTGACATTACTGAGTCGTCTACACGCAATTTGGATCCTGCTCACATTCGAGATAATTACCTCCATCAAGGTTTTTTGATTTAGTTCACCATATTGGTTTGTGGTGTTTGACTCCAGATGATTTGCAAAATTTTCTTAAAACCTAAGAAGAGTCAAACATCAAAGTCTTTCTGTAAATACTTTTTCTACAAAAAGAATCTTCTTTCTTTGTGTACAAACTTCAAATCTTCAAAACTATGTTCCTCCATTTAAACAAATTTTGCTTTTCTCTGTCAAAATGGAACATGTTTTGAGGGGGAGAAAACTTTTCACAATATCATAAAGTTTGGACACCTCAATTTTTATTCATCAAGGATAATATGTTTCTTCATCATTCGGATTTAAACTCATTTTCAAAAAGGTTCTACGATCTCTCGAATTAAAAGTGCAAAAAGGTTTCACAAAATATATGCTAATTCGAGGGGGAGAAAAGGAATTTTTTCTGCAACGATCCCAAATTAATCTAGTTTGGACTTCAAATGGAAAAGTAATTTACCTTTAATGAGTAAAGATTCACAATAAAGGATCTTGCATGGAAAATAAAACGGGCTCTAATAAATGTTTCTTTAAATATTCTCAAAAGTATCACACATAATCGATAAACCTCATCGATTCAGACTAACGAGTTTTTTTTCCTCGAATGTTCCCGATTGTGAGTTTCTAATTTCTTCATGGTTGTTGTCTAATCATTCCCTAAATGTTTCAAGTGTTTTCAACGGTCAAAAAGGCATAATCAGAAACTAGGGTTATCAGTCAGGGCTTTCATTTTTTTATGTGTTTAGTCTAATTAACTAGTTTATATAGCTTTAGAGAACACTAAAGAATGCTCGATTGGTGTACTTGCTCGATTAGGAACAACATAGGATTAGAATCAAGTGATTTAGGGTTTATGTTGGGTCACTGAATTCCCCAAATCTTCTAACAAGGATTTGAACGTAAAATCCCCTAAGTGTAAACAAGTCACTGAGTGAACAGTAACTCAGTGAGTCACCTTCAGGGAGCTAAGACCGAGCCTAAGAAGAAAGGTTCTCCATTCAGTGAGGCGGAACTCAGTGAAGTGTGATCTAAGCCAAGAAGAAGGTGATGGGTTCAGTGAGTATAACAATAACTCACTGAACCCCATGACTCCTCAACAACTTAATCGTACTGAAGACTGATGACAAGAAGACTGAAGTTTTGGCGGGACTGGGCGGGAAAGTCTGAGCTGCTTTATTAAAGTGATTTATTACTTTAATGTCAAACTTTCCCCAAATGGCTAAAACCAGGCTGTCATCAGAAAGTGCCTTTTGGACCTAACTCAATGAAGGTTCCTTGCCAGAAGAATAATATCTTTGAAGATATTGTTAAGGAAGCTTTAGGTCCAATGTATATTTAGTTGTTCCATACTTGTGTATAAATAGGAAGCAAATATGAGGAGTAAAAGTTGACAAGTTTGTGTAATTAATGCAAAGTATTCACAAACCACTTTACTCCTCCAAAGAACAACACAAGCCCCTGAGATAGCTCAGTGGGTAATTTAAGTTGTCACTCAACATTGTTTGAGTTTAGTGAGGAGTCCATACAATACTTGTCGTTTCAACCCCAAGTGTTATTCCGCAAACACTTGGGTACGATTCTTTGTGATTAACTTCTAATAAAGAATTAAACGTTGGAAAATATTGTCTCTTATTTTTACGTTACTTTATTGTTAATCATTTGCATACATCTGTGTTCAAGTCATACAACTTGGTTACTTTAGCTTTCTAGTTACTGATAACCAAGTAAAAGGGACCAACAAGTGGTATCAGAGCCTCTGATTTGTAAAACTTAAACCTGTTTTCAAAACATAAGATTGCTCAAGTTTTTTAAAATCAAGATCCCACTATGACTGACATAGATGTTCTCCAGCTTGTTGATAAAAAGGGTGGAAGTTATTCAGCAACTGCCCCTCGACTTGAAGCTGGCAAATTTAATAAGTAGAAAAAGCGAATGCTTTGCTACTTAACTGGGATGGAACCTTATTACATAAAATTGATTAATGAGGGTCCATATGTCCCAACAACTGCCCAAGGTTTAATTAAACCTGAAGCTCAGTGGACCCCAGATGAAAGGAGGGTGGTCAATCAAGACCAGCGCCTGAAAAGCATCATTATATCATGCCTTCCTGATGATATAATGGAGTCAGTGATCAACTGTCCCACTGCCCAGTAGATATGGACTGACCTGGTTCATAGCTATGAAGGGCCTTCTGATACCAAAGAGAATAGAATCATGGACCTGAAGCTTGAATTCAATACCTTAAGGGCCAAGGATTCTGAAAGTCTCTCTGAGACTTATACTCGGTATAAGACCCTCCTAAATGAGCTGACCAATGATGGTTTTATACTGTCAAAACATGAGATAAATGTTGGCTTTGTCAATAGTCTCCCTGAGAAGTGGTTAAACTTCTCTCAGGGATTGAGAAATGCAAACCACATTCAGAACCTTGAGCTCCCTGCCATCTATGGGAAGTTTGTCTATGAAGACAATCTTATCACCAGGAGATACCCTGGTAAAGCTCAGGAGACCAAAAAGGCCTTGACAATTACACCTATATCAACTGCTTTCTATTCAAAAGGTGTTGTGCAGGATTTTCAGGATGGATCTGATGATGAGGTTGACCAAAGAACCAGTGAGGAGTACCTAAATGATCTTCAAATTGAATTTCATGAAAGAGTACTCCTTGCTAATTCAAAAAGGTTTTTTAAGAAAAACAAATTTCCTTCAAAAGCAAATGATAACACTGAATGCTTTAAATGTGGCAAAATGGGTCATTTTGCTAAAGATTGTTTTTCAAAAACAATCTCAGAACCATCCTTCAAATTTTCAGGAAATAACTCTTTTTCAGGCCCCAGCAAATTTCAACCAAAAATGCTTCAGTCTAGTCAAAGATTTGAAAAAGTACCTCAAATTGACTTTGAAGCTAAGTACAGAAAGGCAAAAGCTAAACTTGCCTTTCTTGAATCATCCTCAACAGTCTCTCAGCCTCCTCAGGCTCCAAAGCCTACTCAAGCCAAGAACAAAGGGCTTGTTGCTGAAACTTATGACTGGGATGAGGTTGAAGTGTCCTCTGATGATGATGAAGTTCACATCAGTACCCTGATGGCTCTGTCAGAAGACAACAAACTTGCTGTGGGGAAGAGTCATGCAAGAAATGGTGAATGGGTCAACATCACTATGAGAAAGGTAAATCTTTTACTTTCTATGGATGATAATGATGATTGGAAATCTTACTTAGATTATATTAATGTTGATCTTAAGTATGTTGAAGAGCAAAGACTTAATTTGTTTTCAAAATTTAACAAACTGAGTTTTGAATTAAATCATAGTAGAGATGAATTACTTGCCTTAAAACAAGCCAAGCTTGAAAGTGTTACACTTCAAATTCAAAACTTTGAACTTGTAAAACAAAATCAAGCTCTTCAGGAAGAACTTAAGAAAGAAAAGGAAACTATTTTGAAATGGACTCAGAAAAACCCCAAACTTTTTCAAACACTGAGTCTCTCACCCATCCCCAAAAAGGCTGGTCTGGGTGATGACCAACTCACTGAAGTTTCTGGGGAGAGTAGCCATTCTACAAATTTTCTATTTACCAACATTCTCTCTAGCAAAGAACTAGCTCCCAAACCCAGTGATTGGATTGAAAGAAACAATCCTGATAGTAAATTGCCAAATTTTAACACTGGAAGAATCCTGGAGCTTGAAAGTCAGGCTATAAAGGAGCTGCTAGGAGTCACTGATGAACTTAGTCCTACTGAGTCCATCACTGAGTCTAAGTCTAATTCACCACTCCCTCCACTGAAACAACTTCAGGGAGCAGAACCCAATTCTGATCTTGCACCATTAGTCTTTCAACCACATTCTCCTAAAGAGAAATCAGGGTTAGGAAGGACTATACTGAAAAGACCTACTCCTGCACCCACTGAACACCAAAAACCTTCAGTAACTACTGAAGTGAAGCCTGAAAGCACTGATTCAAAGGTTGATCAGCTTGCTGAACTTGTCAGGATGCTGAGTGAGAAAATTGAGTCTACTGAGAAAAACTCTGACTCTAAATTTACAAAGCCCTCAGTATCCTCAGGTTCTTCCAAACCAAAAACCACACCTAGACCCTCAGGGAGATGTGAACTGTGCAATTATCCAAATCACAGCACTGATAAATGCTACAGAGCCCTATTTTGTATGATATGCAAACAAGAGGACCATAGAACTTGTGATCACAACTCCCACACTGCTTCTTTAAAAGCAAGGGGTCTATACAAAACCCAAGTCTATCAGTATGCCACACCTTCCAAACAAAGACTGAAGGCTAAGCCTTTCTCACCATGTCCTCACTGCGGTTTCAATGATCATCTTCCTGATGATTGTATGATGAAAGAATGCTGTGACATCTATGGAGATCCCTCCCACGAAACCAGAGGACATGACAAAGTGATTCAGTCAAGAAGGAAAAACCAAACCAACACTTCTCAGTCACTTGAGGCATGAACCTCCACAAAATGTAAAACATGTGGTAGCTCAGGTCACACAACTTCAGACCATGATTCATTAACTGATTTCAAAAAGTCCCTGAGGACTAAGCCCACTAGAAGGTGGGTCAACAAACAAAACTAACCCAGTTTACTGTTTGTGCAGAAACACATCAAGGATCCTACCTGGCATCTAGACAGTGGATGCTCCAGAAGTATGACAGGTGTGAAAAGTTTTCTGCACAAATATGTGGAAGAACCAGGACCCAAAGTAGTATTTGGTGATAACTCATCAGCTCCCACTGAAGGTTATGGTTCAGTAAATTGAAATGGTATAGTTTTTCACAAGAATAGCTTATGTTAATGGTCTCAAGTACAACCTGATAAGTGTTTCCCAACTATGTGATGCCAAATACATAGTTCAGTTTAATGAAAAGAGAGGGACCATCTTTAATGCCAATAAGGAAGTTGTGTTGATTGCCCCCAGGAGGGATGATGTATATGTCCTTGACATGTCATCTCTGACTCAAAATGGGACTTGCCTATTCTTAAAGGCAAGTGAGACAATCAACTGGCTATGGCATATGAGACTCTCTCATCTCAATTTCAAGAGCATCAACAACCTGGCCAAACAGAACAAAGTTCTGGGCCTTCCATCCCTGGTGTATACCAAAGACAAGCCTTGTTCTGCTTGTGAAAAAGGAAAACACCACAGGGCATCATTCAAAACCAAACAAACCTTTTCCATCAAAAGCTGCCTACATCTTCTTCATATGGACCTTTTTGGACCTGTCAGTCCAATGTCCATTCACCATGAGAAGTATACTCTGGTCATAGTGGATGAATACTCAAGATATACTTGGGTTTACTTCCTGACCAAAAAGAGTCAGGCAGCTGAAACAATCATGTCATTTGTCAGGAACATTGAAAATCAAAATGATGTCAAAGTTAAACAGCTCAGGACTAACAATGGAACTGAATTCAAAAACCAAGACCTTGAGTGTTTTTGTGATGAGAAAGGAATTTCTCAAAATTTCACTTCTCCCTATACTCCTGAACAAAATGGAGTAGCTGAAAGGAGAAATAAAACACTCATTGAGGCAGCAAGAACAATGCTGAATGGCTCAGTCCTCTCAAAACATTTTTGGATTGAGGCAGTTAAAACAGCCTGCTACACTCAAAACAGGTCAATCATTGTGAAAAGGCATAATAAGACACCTTATGAAATATTCAAAGGAAGGATTCCTGACATCAGCTACTTTCATGTATTTGGGTGTCCTGTGTTTATACATAATCACAAGGATCACTTAGGTAAATTTGATGCCAAAGCTGATGATGGATACTTCCTGGGATATTCCTTGGTTTCTAAGGCCTTCAGGGTATTTAACACAAGGAGATAACAAACTGAGGAGACTTATCACATTACTGTTGATGAGAGCACTGAATCCATCAGGTTCTCAAATTCCTCAGTTGAAGAAATTGGTATTAATGATTCATTAAGATATCCTCCTGATGAGTATCATCTTGAGAACAATCCCTCAACCCAATACCAAGCTGATGCTGATGTCTCCTATTACATCATCCCTCACAACCTACCCCAACCACCTATTAGTGAGTTCATAGAAACTCAGCCTGTCTCAAATGAGACTGACACCACTGAACAAATTGTTTAGGAACCCTCAGAACAAATTGTTCCTACTGTAGTCACTGAAGCACATATTGATGAGTTACCTCATGTTCCTGAGTCTGAACCTAATCAGGCTCCTACAAGCTCAAATTCCTATCCCAAACCCCAGGATAGCTGGACCAGATCCAAAATCATTGAGCTTGTGAACATCATTGGTGAACCCACTGAAGGCATGCTCACAAGAAGCAAGGCTGCCAAACTCAAGGCTGCCACTGCCAATATATGTCTTTATGCTGACTATCTCTCAGAAATTGAGCCTAAAAATGTCAAAGAAGCCCTGACTTATGAAAGTTGGGTTCAGGCCATGAGAGATGAATTGGAACAATTTGACAGAAATGATGTCATGACCCTTGTTGAATGCCCCCAGGGTGTTTTAATCATTGGTATGAAATGGGTCTTTAAAAACAAGACCGATGAAAATGGCACAGTCATCAAAAACAAAGCAAGACTGGTTGCCAAAGGATATAATCAGCAGGAAGTTATAGACTATGAGGAAACCTTTGCACCTGTTGCAAGAATGGAAGCCATCAGGATCTTCCTTGCCTATGCAACCTACATGAACTTTAAAGTTTACCAAATGGATGTTAAAAGTGCATTCCTGAATGGTAACATCAAAGAAGATGTTTATGTGCAACAGCCTCCTGGTTTCGAAAGTAGTGAATACCCCAACCATGTCTACAAGCTTAACAAAGCCCTTTATGGACTGAAACAAGCACCCAGGGCATGGTATGAAACTCTTTCAGCCTTCCTGATCCAAAACAAGTTTGTCAGAGGAAGAATTGACAACACACTGTTCATCTACAAAACAAAGGAGGATGTCATTCTTGTCCAAGTATATGTTGATGACATCATCTTTGGCTCAACAAGTTACAAACTTTGCAAACAGTTTGAGAAACTGATGACCACAAAGTTTGAAATGAGCATGATGGGTGAACTCACATACTTTCTTGGACTCCAAATCAAACAAACTAATAAAGGTATATCCATTTGCCAAGAAAAATACCTCAGGAACCTACTGAAGAAGTATGAGCTCACTGACTGCTCTTCAGTAAAAACCCCTATGGTTCCTCCAAACAACCTTGGCCCTGATCTCACTGGAAAATCAGTGAATCAAACCCAATACAGAGGAATGATTGGCTCCCTGATGTACTTACTTGCCTTAAGGCCTGATATCCAATTCTCAGTATGCCTGTGTGCAAGATACCAGGCTGACCCTAAAGAATCACATCTCACTGCTGTCAAGAGAATCATCAGGTACCTGAAGGGTACTCCAAACCTTGGTTTGTATTACCCAAAATGTTCAGGATTTGACCTCAAAGGGTACACTGACTCTGACTATGCAGGATGTAACATGGATAGGAAAAGTACTTCAGGATCCTGCCAATTTCTTGGTGGTAAACTTGTGTGTTGGAGTACAAAGAAACAACAGTCAGTGGCCATGTCCTCAACTGAAGCTGAATATATGGCTGCTGCAGGATGTTGTGCAAATGTACTATGGATGAAGAGCCAACTGAGTGACTATGGCATTCAGTATAAGATGGTACCTATCTTTTGTGATAATACTAGTGCCATAGCCATCTAAAACAATCCAGTACTTCATCAAAGAACCAAACACATTGACATCAGATACCACTTCATCAGGGACCATATCTCTAATGGAGAAATTGAACTACATTTCATCCCCACTGAGTATCAGCTAGCTGATATCTTCACTAAACCCCTGGATGAACCCACTTTCACAAGATTGAAAGCTGAACTGGGCATGTTGGACATAGAATCAGGGAACTGATAAAAAATTATTCCAACATGATGTAAATTCTCTATGTCCCAGATCATACCCTTCCTGAAAAACCCATTTTTGTTGAATGATAATTCATTCAGGGGGTTGTGGATGAAAAATGGCATTAAATACCCTAACTAAATGATCCAAATACTTAGTTAGTAAATGTCCCAGGTAGGTAACTGATTCCTATTAAATATAGGAATATATGTCACTTACACAACTGGCATCCACATCTTGGGCCCCCACATCCTTCTCACCAAACACCACTGAGCATTAAATGCTCTCTCACACACAAAAAGTGTGATGATTTTTTTTCTCTGCAAAAGTGCATTATTTGCAGAGGCACCCCAAAGGGTGAGAGAAAAAGGGGTAGTGGGAATCGTGATATTTAATGCGGATCTCAAACCTATATTATTATGCCGTTTCGGTTGAATATTATAAGTTTTTGATATCCGCAACATCACTACCCTAATTCCCACTATAAATACCCCCACAAAAAAGGGAAAAACACACACGCTTTTAAAATCATAACTAAACTCCTGCAAACTGTTTTCAAAACTGCGTGTGTTTCCCTCACCAATACCATTTTTTCAAAACCAGGCTTTTTTATCTAAACCAAATGGCTTCTTCAAAGGTCGTAAAATACGCACCCAATGTGGATTTCCAAATGGAAAGCGTAGACCTTACCAAGAACAATGTGGTGGGGAACTTTGCCTACCCTGCTGGGTTCCCTGAATACAGGGATGTGGTGAAGTTCCTACAGAACTGCTTTCTGACCACCGCATTCACAAAAACCCACTCAGTCATCTACCTTGAATATTTGAGGGAATTTTGGTGCACAGCAGTGGTTGAAAGCCCTGATGTGCCCAAAGAGGCCAAAATAAAGTTTACAGTCAAGAATGGAACTAAGTCCCTAACTCTTGACTATAAAACTTTTGCCAAAGCCACTGGGCTTGATTACACACAGACCTTCGTTGTCCCACCATCTGATAAAGATGTGAAGAGGTCTTACTGACGCTAGGGCCTTATGACAAACTTCACCTTGAAGTGTCACCAGGGGCCCTACTATCCAAAGCCCCAATTATCAAGACCTGGTTCCCAGCTCCCTGGAGGATAATAATGACCTTTGTCATTCAGGTCCTCGGGGGAAATAAATCCTCTACTGAGCAATTGAATAATACTCAAGCAATGATATTGTTCAGTCTCATTGAGGGTAGATTTATTGACCTTGGAGAATTGATCTTCAAGGACCTCATAGCAAAATTAGGGGGGAAGTCTAGGCAAAAACTTATGTCATACCCTAGATTCATTTCCTGTGCCCTACAAGATTTGCTTGGGTCTAAGCATGTAAAGCCTGATGCAATAGGTTTTGAGCTTGAAGTATTACACAAGGCTAATTACTCTCGTGACCCTCTAGAGGTTACACCAGTCACCCTGACCCAATATATGCGTACTGCTATCCAGGGTGACAATATTATATCACCAGTTCCCTCTCCCACCAAAAAGGTGAAGAGGAAGAAGGGACAGGGGTCCAGGAAGGCAGCTCAACCCAAGTCACTCGACACTGAGACCTATGACCTTAAGGCAGCCAATAAGGGGCCTGAAATACCGCCCTTGAATGCGGACACCCTGAGAATAATAACCCAGTCACTAGGCCTGCAACAAAAGCTATCGGAGGGCACTGAGACATCACACTCAGTGTCCTCGGGCATACCCGTTTCCAAAGACTCTACTGTCATAAACAAGACAGTTGAGCCGAAACAAACCAAACCTTCACATCCTGCTAAAGGCTCTGGCAAATCACAACCAGAGTCTCAGGGAGTAAGGGATCCTAAATCCTCGGTGGGGCAGCACTACTCCACTGAGAAGGGGGTCCAAAAACAATCACATCCTGCTAAAGGCTCGGGTAGATCAAAACCCAAGCATCAGGGAGTTCATGTCCCTAAACCTTCGACAGGCTAGAATAAGCCTGTTGGAAAGGGGGACTCGACCACTCATTTGCCTGATGAGGACATTCGCAAATCAAAGCTTTTGTCTGAGGGCACCCCTACTCATCCCCAAGACTCAGTGGGAAACATACAACCCGCTGATAGGGACACAACAATCACGGCTCCTCGTGATGGCACTGAGAAACACCCATCAGTGTCTGAAGGGGTCACGGGGGACAAAGATTCAGAGGGATATAAACCACCCACTGATATGGAACCCAAAACCACTCCCGGAGGTGCGCATTACTCGGGAATTGACCTTAAAGACCAGGTAGGTAAAACCTAACCTACCGGATTTGAGGGGTCAGGAACTGGCCAAAACGAAGGCAAATCTTCTTATGAAGAGGAGCCGGATAACCTCCATTTGTTGCAGATTACCTCCCTGGCTGATGCTCAGGCGTTCTTATTTTCTGATGATGAATTTAACAGTGACGAGGAAGTCTTCACGGCTGGAGATGATATGGAGGATGAGGAGACAGTCCCTAAACCTATTACTCAGTCTCCTCAAACCTCTAACCATGATGAAGATGAACAACATTCCGAGCCTGAAACCTCAGAAGACGCTTCAACTCCTCTCACTGAAAGAGCCTTCCAAAAGTTCATCCAGAAAATGACCAATGTTTTGTACAGGGGGGTCACTGAAGAGGTGTTTGATCTGCATACTGAGCAAGCAGTCCACTATCACCTCCTCAAAGATGCTGTTGAAGATTACAATGAAGATGTCAGGGAGCAAAATTCCACTGTCTCTCACTCCCTGACACAAATGGCTTCACACATCAATAAATTTTTGGAATCCCTAAAGGAGCTGGCTATAGGGGTCAAGTCAGTTCAAGAATCAGTCAAAGATGATCCTGAGCTCACCAAGAAAATTCTTCAGACATCTGAGACATACCAAGTCAACACGGCAGCTCTTACTGAGTTACTTGGTTTAATAAAGGGTTCCAATGTTCAGAATCTCAGCTCCACGGTGGAGTCCCTCAAGTCTTCCTTCACTCAGTTGGAAGCATGAGTGACAGCTCAATCCCTGAAGTCCACATCTCTGGCATGGACAATGGGATCCAGGATGACTGCCCTAGAAAGTTCTCAGGCTACCCTTGACTCCAAAGTATCCCTCATCCATCAGGATACTGCGGAGATCAAGTCAATGATGACGGAAATGTTTCAAGTTTTCAAGGGCACCTCTACTTCATCTTCAGTAACTCCAACACTTGCCATCACTGCAGCTCCGGCAATTGTTGAGGGGGAGAATGCTCCTGAAACCCCTATTACTGATGAACAAGGAGCTGGACAGCCCTCTCACACTGAGGGGGAGCATGTCACTGAAGCCACACCGATCACTCAAGTTCCACCACAAGAGGAACCAGTCTCCTCCACTCTCTTTCAGGACAGAGGAAAAAGCATAGCCACCACCTCAGAACCTGAAGTAAGACTCCAGCCTGCCTCCAAAATTGTCAGAGTTGACCCTGATGAACCTATCAGGGTCCCATATGAAATTAATGGAAAAATCTATCAACTCACCCATGACCAAATACAAGACTACATGGAAAGAGTTGAGAAAGCGGCAAAGGCAGCTGAAGAAGAGAAATTGAGCAAGCCTGAACTGATACAGGTTGTTCATAAGGAGGCTGAAAAGATTGGTCTGGATACTGAGGCACTAGCTACTGAGCAAGCTAGTGTAGCCTTTAAAAAGGCTCAGGAAGAACAGATGAATGCTCTGAAAAAGGAAAGGGAAGAAAAGCTGAAAAGGCAAGCTCATATCAGAAAGACCAGGGTTGAAAGATATCATTGGGTGATGAAGGAAAGATTAAAGCCTGAAACCATCACTGACATCAAAATCCACAGGAATACCAAACCCGCAATGGTCACTGTCTTCAGGGGGGCTGATAAAAGAATCATGGACATTCATAACCCATTCAGATTCGCAGACTTTGGGATCACTGAACTTGATGAACTCCGTCCCATCATTGCTAAGAAAAATGGTGCCGTTGTTGATCAACTTCTCAAGTCACTGAGTGAAAGGTATGACAGACTGAGAGCAATGCCTGAAGCCCTCAACATTCCCTCCCTTCTTCCTGCTCCAACAACAGGAACTGCTTCATCAACAGCCACCAAGAGGAAAAGGAAGCACATTGAATCCGAGCCTGAGGTCAAGGTCCCAGGATTGGATTGTGATAGGTCCGTTCCTGAAGGAATCACCTTCGTGAACAATACTGTGCTTGCAACCCCTGAACGAGGTCTATGTTTTACGGATGAATATGGAGACCTTGCCTTCCAAAGGTGGTCTGATATAGACAAGGCAGGGGTCACAACAATGGTAACATACATGATGTTAGCTTCTCCTATACAAAGTGGTGCAAACCAAAGGTTCTGTAAGGACCTTAGGACCAAGATTGAGAAGCATCCTGAGAAACACCTGCTGAGATCAAAGAAAGCTAAGATTGAGTGACTTGGCTATCATCTGAACATCTAATCTGCAACAACTATCTTTATTTTGTTTGTAATTTGTAGGAAAATGTAATAGCTATATATAAAATGATGTTTTGTTTAAATAGTTATGTCCTACTTACAATTACAACAAACATTCAGCAAGAGAAGATGTACCCTGACAACTCATGCTGAATCAAGTATCACTTAGGCTATTTGTATTTTCAAATAGGGGGAGATTGTTGGGTCACTGAATTCCCCAAATCTTCTAACAAGGATTCGAACGTAAAATCCCCTAAGTGTAAACAAGTCACTGAGTGAACAGTAACTCAGTGAGTCACCTTCAGGGAGCTAAGACCGAGCCTAAGAAGAAAGGTTCTCCATTCAGTGAGGCGGAACTCAGTGAAGTGTGATCTAAGCCAAGAAGAAGGTGATGGATTCAGTGAGGATGACAATAACTCACTGAACCCCATGACTCCTCAACAACTTAATCGTACTGAAGACTGATGACAAGAAGACTGAAGTTTTGGCGGGACTGGGCGGGAAAGTCTGAGCTGCTTTATTAAAGTGATTTATTACTTTAATGTCAAACTTTCCCCAAATGGCTAAAACCAGGCTGTCATCAGAAAGTGCCTTTTGGACCTAACTCAATGAAGGTTCCTTGCCAGAAGAATAATATCTTTGAGGATATTGTTAAGGAAGCTTTAGGTCCAATGTATATTTAGTTGTTCCATACTTGTGTATAAATAGGAAGCAAATGTGAGGAGTAAAAGTTGACAAGTTTGTGCAATTAATGCAAAGTATTCACAAACCACTTTACTCCTCCAAAGAACAACACAAGCCCCTGAGATAGCTCAGTGGGTAATTTAAGTTGTCACTCAAGATTGTTTGAGTTTAGTGAGGAGTCCATACAATACTTGTCGTTTCAACCCCAAGTGTTATTCCGTAAACACTTGGGTACGATTCTTTGTGATTAACTTCTAATAAAGAATTAAACGTTGGAAAATATTGTCTCTTATTTTTACGTTACTTTATTGTTAATCATTTTCATACATCTGTGTTCAAGTCATACAACTTGGTTACTTTAGCTTTCTAGTTACTGATAACCAAGTAAAAGGGACCAACAGTTTAAGATTTCGATGTCTTTGCTGCTACTAGGATGTTTAATTTGTACAATATTCATGCATTATGATGCTAAAATGCGTGCAATGTCTCTAATCATAACCCCTAATCATTATCATAATTGGAAAATCTCGAGTGATAGGATAAGTTAATCTGTGATCTTGTGTGTTAATTAGAGTTCTGAGCATTTTGGTAGATTTAGAATGAGTTTCTTGATTCATCTGCATACTTGTTTGTGCCTGATGCATTTTCTCTGTGTGCAAGTACATGTCATCCCATTGAAAGTCAAAATTTCAACATTCGACAAAATGTTTCTTATGGAACATATTTTGAGGTCAAAGGACAAAATGTGTTTAAAGGCTAAACTGGTAAATGGATCTAAAATGGTGAGAAACAAATTTTTCCAAACTCTACACTATTGTTTTACACCGGTAAAGCAAGTGTGAAGACCAAAGCAAAGTTGTCCTAAATTTTTTCAAATTTTCATAATCTGGAATGCTTTGGCTACGATTAAAGAATGACTCTATTTGGGCATCCCAAATACCTGAAGTTTTCCATTCATCACAAAAACTAATCTTCAAAAAGAACCCATGAGGTTCAACTTTCGATGGAAATCTTTTTCAGATTTTTTAAAAAACTCAAAAGAGAGACTCCGAGTCTCAAACAACTTTAACAGTAAAAGAGTTTTGAATTTCAAGCATTCTTTATTGTATAATACTTGATTATGTTTTCTAAAACCTTGAGCAGAATCATCTCTCTAATTTTTCAAAAAGTATTTCTTTAATACGATTCTAAATTCTGCTCAAGAAGACTATCTCTCGAATAATGTTCATTATTTGAGGGGGAGTGTTTTGTTTAATAGAAAACTAATTTTGTATAAAAACAACGACTTGTGCACTCATTTCAGTGTACAACTCGGGTTTCAGAGAAAGGAGAGTGCCTTGCTAAACCATTCATTAAAACCATACGTGCACTTTTCCTTGAAAACAAGAAAAAGTTCTCATGCAAAGCTTATCTAAAACTCTCTTAATCTTGAGCAAAATTTATTCAAAATTTTTCAAAAGGTTTTTCAAAACTTTTCAAAATTTTGCTCAAGATTTTTTTTCAAATCTTTACTCCCCAATTCGATCCACAGTTTAAAAAATGTCAAAACACATGCTCGTTTTGAGGGGGGGTATTTTGAAATCAAAATGCTTTGTCAAAATCATGTTTTATGGCTTGTGCATTTATTACAGTGTACAACCCGCACTTGTATTGAAAGGACCTGCGGTACGCTTCAGTGTCTCAATCCTAACATAAGGAGCAAAAGCTTCTTACTTTTGAGTAGAATTAATCAAACATTTTCTGATTTTCATAATTCTGCTCAAAAGGCAAGTATTTCACCTCAATGAGTATTCACTTGTTGAGGGGGAGCACTTGAAAAATTCATCGTTTGCAATACAAAAGTTCTTGTTGAAATCTCCCCATAAGACTCAAAAAGCATATTTTAATCAAAAGTTTATCAAAAACAACATCTAATATGCTATTTTTGAGGGGGAGAAAAGTGAAAGTGATTAAAATATTAAAGTTAAGTGTTGCTTAAAAGTCAAATCTCATGCGAGCTAGACTCAGATTCACCCAGGAATTGACGAAACAAAAAAGTTAGTAAATTCGAAAAGACTTTTCCTCGATGTGTAATAACATCAAGTTAGTTACTAGAGCTAGTTGTCACCTAAAAGCTGACAATGGAACTCTTTAACTAGCCACGTAAGCGTGTCTCGAAAAGGATTTGTCTTAGTAGAAATGTACCGTTTCGAGAAACTTTCTGTGGACTTGACCAGGCCGGGTAATAACTTCAAGCTAGTCTAACTAGTGATGTAAGCGTGTCTCGAATCGGTCTTGTTCACTAAAAGTGGATCAATTCTAAAAGTGCTTGCTCCTCCCGCATGTGCAAATTTATTAAATACTTATGAGCACATGTGAAGGGGGAGCCCTTCATAAGTATACACAAAACTCTCAAAGTGTTAAACAAAATGTTTAATAATCACAAACACTTTGAGAGATTTTCAAAGGTTTCTTGGCTATTGTCGGATAATCATGGAGTTATAAGGTGATTAAGATAGGAAAAACCGTCCTATGATCCGCCAGAGCCGGAGGGATCTACCCAAGGACATCACCAATAGTTAGAATTAGAAGTCCTTAGGTATGATACGAAAAAAGGAGAAAAGAATGAAAGGGGAAAGAAGGAGTTGAAGAATTAAAAAGAAAAGTAAAGAAAAGGGTGAAAAGAAATAGCCCTCCATATGTTCAACCTTAGGGCAGACACCGGGTTCAATTCGTATGCTATTGGTTGTTGCTAAGGCAACACCGGTATTGAAGATAAAGTCGTCATGGACCCAGTGACGCACTGCACTAAACCTTCTTAACCACTCAAGTTCTCTTAAAAGGGCTTGTTTCATTCTCACGGAGAACCGGTGTAATCTATCGACTTATCTCTTAGAGATAGTTGATATTGAAGCAGGAGACCCCTCCCTAGTCTCCGAATAGGAAACCTAAGTGTGCACTTATCGAGTCTAGAGCCATGAGATACATCAAAGATCTCTTAGGAACACTTAGCATTTCTACAACTGGTGTTCTACATCAATGGGCACCAGCTATAAATTATCGAGTCCTTCGCAGATCTGAGCAATCTGCCGAGAACGTTTATGAGAGAATTACAAATGTATTTCTCAATGATTGAACAGAAATTCCTGCCAGGGTCAACATCAAACAGCCCTGACAGCAGGTCACTTCGGTAACCCCACAAAGGTTACGCTTAGTGTTTGCGGTGGTTATTTAGCGGTCTACAGTCGTGGAGTGATCCCCAGCGACTCACCCAGTCATTAAGCTACTTAGTAGGTCTCGTAAGCTCCTTCGGGAGTATCTGACATGGGAACGGCCTTGATAAGGATTAGAAGGAGTCTTCACACTATGCTGTTGACGAGCTCTAATTTCTTATCTGTAAGTACCGGTTGTTTATTGCTAACTATTTACTTTCAGGGACATATCATCTCCATGGAGACTGATTCCGCATGCTCATACATACATCTTGAAGTCAACAAAAGCTCCCTCAAAGATCTAAGCAACACAATGTTCAAAATTAGATTCTACGCCAATAAGAAGAATCTGCAAAGTATAAAGACCAAAGATCTTAGAGTATGCAAAGGAACTTCATGCTTTCGAAAGTCAAAGTCCTTAGATGCATGAGCATGTTGGAATGGCGGACAACCACCACAGACACAGAAGTGACGAACGGCAGACAACCTCATAACATGATCACTACACTATCACCAAAGAACAAAGACTTAGAGTAAAGTACATTCATCTTACAACATTTTTGAAGACGTCTAAAGTTATGAAAAAGTCTAAAGTCAAAGACAGAGATGAAGACGTCCTACAACCGTGATGACCGACCCTTAGGGGGAGATTGTTGGGAACATACTTTTATATTTATTCAAGTCTCGGTCATTACATTTTGTAATAAGATGATCACTACTACATCAACTAAGAACAAAGAACGATGAATGATTTAGAAGACGTCTAAAGCTTTGAAAGTCAAAGATTAAGACGAAGAAGTCAAGCAACCTTGATGACCGACCCTTAGGGGGAGATTGTTGGGAACGTAGTTTTACTATTTATCAAGTCTCGGTCATTTACTTGTAATAGGTTGCTAGGGCTTGTATGTTTATTTAATCTTAAGGCTTATGTAGCAAGCCCATGAGCCTTAAGCCCATTTCTATTTATTAGATAGGGAGGAAGGGAGTGTTGCCCTACTCCTTCCCTATATATACTATGTAATCTCTCCTTTGAGAGTTGTTGGTTCTCTAGCAATTTCATCTCTTTCATTTTCAATCCAAGGGTTCCTTCCACTCTCTCTCTCTACCTACTTTCTCTCTCTAGATATCTCTAAGTGATTATGTTACAAAATCATGACCTAACATAAACACCAGGAGGATGCTTCCAAACACTCAATTCTTGAGATGTCTGTTGACCAAGTATCTTCTTATATTTTGATAACAAATTAAATGCTTGATCATCAGTGTCATAATCCTTCTGCAAATTGAGCAACCCGACACCATTAACCATCTGATTGACAGTATTCCAATATCTTACCACTGGATAATCCTTTTCAGCCAACATATACAAAGTAAGTTGTCCAATTTCCAAAACATGAATCCTAGAATTTTGAAAAAGTCTCCACTTTCTTACTTTATATCCTACTATCTCTGTCCATTCAGAATCTTCCATTGAAGGATCAAACATAAGTTTCAGAGCTCTCCAGAGAACATTATTAGCCATAGACTTAATGTAATCAATTTTCTCCTTTTCATACTTTTTACCATCAAACTTCTTAGCTCCAAACTTTTCCTTATATATCCTCCACAAGGCACAAACATCCTCTCTATCAAAGTAATACAACATCTGTTGAAATCTAAGAAACCTGTGAGTCTTTCCATCAGATCTCTCAACATCATGAAATGCTCTAATTTTAGTATCATATCGTGTTGTTACTTGAATAATAGGATATTTGATTCCTACTGGTGTAGCATCAACTACTTCAGGTTCATCCATCTTAGCAACCATAGTGAGAACCTTCAACTGTTGCTTTAAATGCTCATAAGGAATATGATCATAATCATTCTTGAACTCATCTCCTTCAGGCTTAGAACTACTTTCTTCTTCTGTTTTTCTCTTCTTCTTTGCAAAGGATTTATGAACAACACCTTTTCTTTTACCACTTTGAATAGAAGAAGTTGTCTTATCTGCTATACCATCAAGCTTCTTAACAACATCTGCCTCTTGTACATGCTCTGCTTCAACAACTTTATCAGGTACCAACTTTTTATTCATTTGAGCAATATGTTCTAAGTCTTCAGCACAACCTATAGGATAGAAGGTATCCGTTTCTTTCTTAACTTGTTGATACAAGTCAAAAACCTCTTGATCAGACTTAGGTTTTAACTGTACCAATTTCCACCCCTTCATATTCTTTAGGTATCTTTCTTGCTCTCTTCTTTGTTGCAATGGTGTTGGACCCCTGAGAATCTTCTTTCTTTTTCTTTGCTGTGAACTCTCTTATCCAAGCTTGAACATCAAAAGTTGGAGTTTCTTGTTCTTCAATCTTAACCATCTTGGAGAGTTCTATATCAGCATCTATTCTTTTCTTTTCCTCAACCCACTCCTCATACCTCTTCAAATCTTCAGTTTCCTTTTCCTCCTGAATCAACTGTTGCTCTTCTTGATCAAGCAATTCTTGTTCTTTCATTGCAACAATTGAATCATGTTCAACTTGTAATTCCTTGGGCCAATAATGAAAAGGTATCTGAGAGTAATCAATCCCTTTATGCATTATTTTTGGTTCTTTAACCTGCTTACCTTTACCTTTATTAGTAGAAGATGATGGAACAATCTTCTTTTGTTGAGCAGCAGGTTCTCTGATTACAACTCCTTTTTGAGGTATTCTTGGTGTAGATGATGTGATTGTGGTTGTTGGTTGTTGTGGTAGTTATTGAATTGGTAGTGATGTATGTTGTGAAGATGATTCAGATGGAACCTCTGTTGTCTTCTTACTTAACAAAACCATAGCCTCAGCAGCAGCATTGTCACTAGACCCAACAACAGAGTCTTGTGCATCAGCAGAATTTACCTTTTCACTAGCAGTAGGATCAGCAAAATCCTTAGCAGTAGAGTCTTGAGCAGCAGCAGAGTCATCAATCCTGTTAGTAATAGCAGCATCATTAAGTTCTTTTGCCACAGAATCACCCAAAGTCATCAATGCTTCACCCATCAACCCTGTTGCCTTCACTAATTGCTCAGGCTCCAAAGTTTTAAGTTTTTGCACCACTTTTTCTTGAGTAGCAACCACTTCTTCCATTACAACCTCATTCCCTGATTTGTCAGCAATCACAAAATTTTCCACATCCTGAGGACTTTCCACTTCCATGTCACCAACTTCTGGAACCTCCCCTGAAACCATTCCAGTATCCACATCTTGAGCACTATCAACTTTCATCAACTTTGCCTCCCCTGAACCCATTTCTTCATTCTGTTCTTCATTCCTCCCCTGTTTGGAAGCATCCTCTTCCAAATGAACAGAGTGTTCAGGTGAACTTACAACTTGAGAAGTGCCCACTTTCTTCAATCTTTTTAAGGAGGTTGAAGATCTTGATTTCCTTAAGTTCTTGATCTGTTTTTGCAATTTGGTAATGAGTTTGGCTTGACCATCAACAACAGTAGAAAGACCAAGAACTTTATCCTCCAATGTATTACACTTCAACTCTAAATTGGTACAAGTAACCGTCAATTGCTTAATGAGTTTCATACTAGTCTCATCACTTCGACCTGTGTAACCTGGTCCGAGAGGTGAATCATTGACATTGTCATCATGCATAAAATTTTCCATCAATTCATTTGTCTCTGTTCTGTCCTCATCACTTCGACCTGTGTAACCTGGTCCGAGAGGTGAATCTTTGGACATAAACTCAGTATCAAACCTAGTTTGATCAGCGGAGCCCGCTATATTTTCCATTTGGCTAGGGTTACCATCATTGGAATAAGATTCAGCAGAATCCTTTTCTATATATGTTTCCTTGGTTTGGGTCTTAATGATGTTATCACTGTCCTGCTCTGCTGCTAAGCTAGAAGCAGTAGTGACAGCCCTTGCCAACATGTCCCCTTTATCACCTAGGACAACCTCATCTGGTACAGCCATACTAACACTATCCTGAGGTAGATCAGTGTTCTTTTTGGTTTTCCTACAGGTATAGTGTATTTTGGGTTGTGTAGCAGATGCAGAAAAATTGGGTGTGTGATGGGAATCAGTGGGATTTCCTGATTCTTCACCCTGAATATTTTGCACAATTTGCACCATATAAGGTGTAAGAGCTGTATGTGTTCCTGAAAAACCTTTGCCATGTTTAATCAAGAAAGTAAACATTTTTGAAACCAATTTAGGAGCATCATAAGTAGCAGTATGTGATCTGAAATGAGTAAGTTGGTTTTCTATAAAGAGCTGGATAAATCTTGGAAAAAGTAAATAAGAACCAGACTCTTTAACACTTTTTACAATCCCCTCCAAAATCATTTTTGAAAAATTAAATGGATGTCCTTTGCTTAGGTATACCATAGCAGAAGCAATAGTAGTACTAAACTCATGCCACCCAGAAGTTTTAGGACTCAAACAATGAAGGAGAATGTGTACCAAAAATTTGTATTGAGGACAGAGGAGAGCTTTTTGAAATTTTAAATTTGTATGTCTTCCCTCATATCCCAAATCATTTAAACCCTGAAAAATAGCAGAATTTGCAAGACACGTGGTCTCTGTTTCATCATCTAAGAGAAGAGTTTCCCTTATAGAAGATTCAGTTACACGAACTTGTTGACCATCTACTATAGCACTAACATATTTTTCCCCATTCCTAGTTTTAGCTTTAGCAGTAAGCCAAAACTGTTTGATGTAGGAAACAAATATTGTAGGATTCACAGTTAATGCATACCTAAGAGAAGTAGCATTCAAGAATTTTACCATGTCTGTGAAACCTTCAGGAACCAACTCTTCATCCAAAATAGCAACATTATTCTGTTGCTCTGCCCAGGTACGTGTACAATCCATGAATTAGGGTTTTGAGAAATTGGGGATAATTGACTTTGAGAGTAATGAAGTGTTAGGGTTTGTGAGAACTTTAATTTGGAGCGTGTAAAAACCAATTGTGAATGTTAATTAGGTTTTAAACTGATTTGGAGAAGTTACACATTCCACCCCCACACTTACAACTATAGCAGCACAACCATATCATCCACAACACTAGCAGCATAATGAAACAACTAGCAGCAGAGTGATTTTAGCCAGCAGCAGAGTTGAATAATCAAACTTGGTCAAAAAGTCAAAAAATCCTCAACAATAAATGCACTTGATACGCCGTGATCCCTATAAAAACGGACTAAATATTTCCCTAGTTCAACACAATCAAACCCTAATTGCAATAAAAAACGCCAATCACCCAAATCAAATCTCAAGAACAATGAAATCCATTCCCGAAATAATCAACATATCTTCGGATTCATCTTCTGATGATGAAGCACCATTCCAAACTTATGTACCTCCATTCCGTCCTCCCCACAACGGATGTAGGACTAAGGAACAAGCCCGCAAGAGAAAACACGATCTCCCTGTGTTCAAAGATCTGTTGAACTTGAATCAGACCCCAAGCACTTCCAGGGGTAAAGAGGTGATGTCCCCTAGATCTCCATCGTCTTCAGAATCATCAGAAGACCCAGCTTGGATCCCTAACAGACCTCCATCTCCAATGGAACTTGTTTCCCCCTTTATTTATACTTCTTCTGATGAGGATGAGCCTCAAAACAATCTACCTTCCACTCCAGAAAGACCACAATCTTCAAGGCCAAGACCCAAGCCATCATCCAGGACAAGAAAGGCAAACCCTCCTCTTCCCAAGGAGAGAAAAGTTATGCTTGGGCTTCCATGCCCTAGACAATGATGTATTAGGTTGTAGTCTCTTGATTTTATCTTGTCATGTAGAAGTATTTTGTTGTTTTTGAAGTGATATGTGAATGTACCCTGATCAGTTGTACTCTTTTGGTGATTCTGAATGATGAATGCTTACTTTCTGTTTTGATTACCTGCAAATCATCAACTATCATCATTTATAGCTTTTGCCTGCAAAATGTTAGTCCAAACACTACAAAACATACAAACATATGTACTAGCAGTAGAGTTAAATAACAGCAGAGTACATTCCAACATAACCATATGCTTCTTAAGAAGCAGCAGAAACAGAGTAATGATGCGTGGGAATCGCACCTTGCTTTACCTCTCGAGGGATCTCGAGAAGCTTACAACCCCCACCAGGCAGTGTACCTGATCGTTGTAGTATAGTATAGTGACAAGTACCGGGGGGATTGATCATTCAACTTAGGAATAGTGTCGCTAGGATTAGAAAACCTAATTAATAGTTCTAGAGGTGAGGGATGATTATTTTTGTATTTTTATATTTTTATGAAAGCAAGTAAAATCTCGGGTTTTGGAAGAGTGGGCGGAATTAGTTGCTATTCAACTAACCCAAAGCTATTATATAATTAAAATAAAATAATGAAAATGAAATTAAACTAATTATACTAAGGTTGTGAGCAGTAATTGGAGAAATTGTGTTTACTTAGACTTCACTACTCCCTAGATATCTTTTACATGTTAATTACTTGTTACACTTGTATGAATGACGGATTGTATTCCTTAATACCATTCGTGGGGTGGCATACATAACTCCCCAACTCTATGAGCTCTTATCTCCTCCTACACCATGACCCAGCACAACTATAGGGATTGTAAACAGTGGCTCATGCATTAAATACAACCAATAAAGACCTAGTACGCCTCGGTTCATGTTTCTTAAGACGTTCAAGCATGTTACCATTTGGAGATCTGCCAGTTTTCTTAAGCCTAACATATAAATCATTCATTCAAAACAAGAATAGACAAGTAATCAACACATAATCAACATCTAGGTTTCATTAGATCTAAGCAAACACAAAAGAGATCTAGCCTAGCATAATGGAATTGAGACAAGAACAAGATATAAACAACCAACACATAGACATATTGATTGAATTGAAAGTATACTTATCTCAATTACAAAGCAAGGTCTCAAGGGTTTGGAACCCTTGAAAAACCTGTAAAAGAGGCACCAAAATCGTCTTTAGGGTTTCACCAAAACTTCTCCTCTTTTTATGAAAAAACTAGAAAACTATATATAGGAAAAACAGGCTGACGGCGTCAAGAGTTACTTGTGACGCCGTCACCTTGCCGCCATATACTTCCTCGGACGGCCTTGATCCACTTATGACGGCCTATGTGACGCCGTCACCACCCACGGTATTTTATTCTTGCCACTTTGACGCCGTCATGAAGCCTTCTGACGCCGTCACCACCTACGGTGTTTAATTCCTCATGTCTGACGCCGTCAAGATGGTGGTCTTGACGCCGTCACCTTGTATCTTCAGCATGGAAATTTGGTACTTTGCCGTTTTCTTCACTTTTATGCTCCAAAAACGTCCAAAATGGCTTCTTTTCCAGAATTCACTCTCCAAACACCTAAAATCACAAAAGGAACGATTTAGGGCAATATTTGATCAAATAAAGTCGGATTCGGGCTTAAATGACCCCCTAAAAACGGATCATTTTTCGCCTCATCATATACCCTTACACTTGAGATTTGCTTGTCCTCAAGCAAATGAGCTTTTATTCTACTCAAAAGACAAGTTGGGGGTCATTTAACACTAATATAAAAGTAATTACAACAAATAATCGTTCCACTAAAGACCAATAGACAAGCACGGAGGTCATACACAAGCACCTCACAAATAGTGTTTAGATACTCACATCTCTCGGGTGTAATAAAGTAATATAACATTATGGAAATGGAAGATATCTCTCACTACCTGTCATAGCAAAATAGATTACCATAGGCTTGGGAAAGGATCAAACCTCCATCACATGGCGTAAGCACCTAGGATAAACTATCAAAGAGGTCTTTTTAAAGGGTTATAACGTTAGGTGTAGGGATATGAATTACACGGTTTTGTTGGATAAAGGAAGTTTTACTGGTGGCGAGTTAACAATCTCGGTTAATTACATGTACAAGATGGCGTTGCTAAGCCAAGACTAGACTCGACTTAAGCTAATAAATGAAAAATAACAAAAACATAAAATGAACATAGAATGAAAACGGGATGGTAGTCCGTATGTTTTTTTCTCTTTTTCCTTTTTCTATTTTTTTTTCTTTTTCATGATTTTTCGATTTTTTTTTTTTTTATTTTTTATTTTTTTATTTTTTATTTTTTTTTGCATACACTCTTACCCTACCATCCAAAATAATACATCATAGGGGATGAGAATTCCCCTTACACTTGAATCTTTACATACTTTACAATTAACTAATCTAATGACTCGAATCAAGAAAATCAAAACACTTGGAGCACTTTTAAGATTAACGTACATATGGGGGTAATAATATTATGTTCTTCCCCATTACTCCATAAAATAAGTACTTACCCATGAGTCCCAATCGTCCCAAAACAATATGTACAAGGATATGACTCGACTTAGCAACCATGTAATCAATTAGAAAGTTAACTTAGGGTTTAACAAATAACAATAATGCACTAAAGATGAGCGCATACACGGAAGGCTAAGGCGATTTGGGTGTACATTTAAGTGGGGTGTAACAAATTCTTCCTTTAAGTAAAATGCTTAAAGTTAGAAACGAAAAGATAGGCTTGGAGGGGTGTACTAGGGGTATCGTGTACTAAGAATGAGTACAACGCTAAGGGTGTGGGAAAAATTAGGTGACTTAACTAGCCAAGTAATATGACTTAAAGGGTCAAGTAATTATAATACGGGTTTAACACAAGGGTGATCCTAATGCCTCTTATCATGTAGTAAATCCTACCACACGAATGTAGTCTCACTAGCGGTCTCGGGATGCATCACTAACGCAAGTTCTAGAATCTAAATGCTACCGGTACACTCATAAGCACCAATAATAAATGCTTTTCCTATCAAAACTAAAGGCGAACCTCACATTTTTGGGTGGAAATTTTTTCTGAATATACGGTTATGTGCTAGTCATACAACCTCCTATCCATGAGACGCTTGCTATGGCTAAAGTTTCACTCCTAAATGTTGTAAAAAATTTTAAATTTGGCGCTAAAATTGCACTAACAAGTATTTCTCATAGTTTTATTACACATCTACCATTAAACAAAACAAACTCAAGCGAAAGTGCATATGTAAGGTATCATCTTTTTACCCTCCCCTTACACTTAAGATGAACATTGTCCCCAATGTTCAAGTAAAGAATGTAAAAGTTAAAAAGTAAAGAGAATGAAATCAAATACTCCCCTGATTCGCTCGGTATGGATTATAGGTTGGCCAGGTTAAATCTTCCTCCAAGAAAACGAACAATCAAAGCTTCCCTTCTAGAATATAAATCATCTTCTTGTCACAAATAACCTGTAAATCCTGACAACAATAGACAAGGCAACCTCGCGTAAAATCGGCGGCATCCTATATAAGTTACTAAATCCTAGAAAACAAAGTAAGATATAATGCTTGTGGAATGAAGTTTGCAGATTTCCTGGAGATTATAAAACTTAATAATTCACAAAAAACATAAGACTCCGTTAGAAAAACAAAACCGGTAAAATTTCCAGATTTTAACTCCTGACGCCGTCAAGAGCAATACCTTGACGCCGTCAGAATGGACCTGCAGAAATTTATATGTTAAGTTTCCGGAAAATTTCTGGAAAAACTTTGTCCTACTTCCTGGAAAATCCTGCAAAACTTCATTATGACTCAATACAAGCATTTGACTCTAACAAATACGAATATATATGTTCATTAAATATTGTGGAGAATCATGATCGGTTTGTTTCTTAAAAACATATTTGGGGTTTCCCCTTACACTTATCTTTTGCAAAAATACCTTTAGGTTGAAGTTAAGACTAGGCCAAACAACATAGTAAAGTATTTTCACGTTTTATTTTAGAAGCATGATCAACCAACAATAAAAACAAAGCATGCATACGGAAGCAAATAACAATCAAACAAATAAAAATCACACAAAACATTGGGTTGCCTCCCAAGAAGCGCTTTTCTTTATTTACGAGTCTTGTAGCTAGACTCAAAGTCATGGGTTATCGTGTATCGCTTATGCTCACATAACCATGTGTGAGCCATCTAATTGTCGCCTCATCTTTCTTATATTCTTCTCCTAACTCTAGGCACCTGCGATAGTACTTTTTATTCTTTTCATGCGTGTACTTAAGCCCCTTTCTCTTATCATTCTCACTTAGCATTTCCATGGGTGGATACCTACTACACTTTTCCATGGAGAAATCTTTGAACCTAGGGTGTGCGCGGGGCATTTGATAGACAAAATCTTCGTCCCCATCCGAGAATGTAATTAGCCCTTCTATGAGTTTTTCATCGAGGTTGGTCAACCGTTTGAAGGGTTTTCCAAACACAACTTGGGTCAATTTATTATCAATAAACTCTTCTAGATTCTCCATAATCATGAACTCAACAAGATAAACCAACCTTCCTACAAACACGTGCAGTGGTATTGCCTTAGCAATGACGTTTTCCCCCTTGTATTCTAACTCCTCTACCATGATTTTATTGTATTCGTTACGTGAGATTATGTTCATTGGAAGAGATGAGTTGAGATAGGCATTAAAGCTTTTAAATCCAATCTTACAAGGGAATTGCATGTTAAATGAACTATCACACTCGATCCTAGTTCTAGGGTCAACATACCTAAGAGGGTTTTCTTCCTCTTCCATTCTATCCTCATTTATTACGTCACCATCATCAAGATCCACATCGGAGTCTGAATAGTAAAAAGGACTAGCCCTACGGTCATCATCATGATCAGACTCTTCTAGCTCAGAATTATTGTCAAAGTGGTGGTTGGGTGAGAGGTTAGGTGGGTTCTCATTTTCTGCTAAAGGAAGTGGGGCGGGCAATTGGAACATCCTACGACGAAAAACACGAATAATAGGAATCAGCCGATCAATGTTATTGTTATCCATCGAAATAGTTTACGAACAAAGACACAAAGAAATAAGATAGACTAAAGAAGACCTGAAAATAAAAATAAAAATCTTACTAGAAAGGAATCTAGCAAGTAGACCTAATAAAAAGAAATCCTAACCTAGACAATAACTATTCCCTGGGCTGCGGCGCCAAAAACTTGATGCGTGGGAATCGCACCTTGCTTTACCTCTCGAGGGATCTCGAGAAGCTTACAACCCCCACCAGGCAGTGTACCTGATCGTTGTAGTATAGTATAGTGACAAGTACCGGGGGGATTGATCGTTCAGCTTAGGAATGGTGTCGCTAGGATTAGAAAACCTAATTAATAGTTCTAGAGGTGAGGGATGATTATTTTTGTATTTTTATATTTTTATGAAAGCAAGTAAAATCTCGGGTTTTGGAAGAGTGGGCGGAATTAGTTGCTATTCAACTAACCCAAAGCTATTATATAATTAAAATAAAATAATGAAAATGAAATTAAACTAATTATACTAAGGTTGTGAGCAGTAATTGGAGAAATTGTGTTTACTTAGACTTCACTACTCCCTAGATATCTTTTACATGTTAATTACTTGTTACACTTGTATGAATGACAGATTGTATTCCTTAATACCATTCGTGGGGTGGCATACATAACTCCCCAACTCTATGAGCTCTTATCTCCTCCTACACCATGACCCAGCACAACTATAGGGATTGTAAACAGTGGCTCATGCATTAAATACAACCAATAAAGACCTAGTACGCCTCGGTTCATGTTTCTTAAGACGTTCAAGCATGTTACCATTTGGAGATCTGCCAGTTTTCTTAAGCCTAACATATAAATCATTCATTCAAAACAAGAATAGACAAGTAATCAACACATAATCAACATCTAGGTTTCATTAGATCTAAGCAAACACAAAAGAGATCTAGCCTAGCATAATGGAATTGAGACAAGAACAAGATATAAACAACCAACACATAGACATATTGATTGAATTGAAAGTATACTTATCTCAATTACAAAGCAAGGTCTCAAGGGTTTGGAACCCTTGAAAAACCTGTAAAAGAGGCACCAAAATCGTCTTTAGGGTTTCACCAAAACTTCTCTTCTTTTTATGAAAAAACTAAAAAACTATATATAGGAAAAACAGGCTGACGGCGTCAAGAGTTACTTGTGACGCCGTCACCTCGCCGCCATATACTTCCTCGGACGGCCTTGATCCACTTATGACGGCCTATGTGACGCCGTCACCACCCACGGTATTTTATTCTTGCCACTTTGACGCCGTCATGAAGCCTTCTGACGCCGTCACCACCTACGGTGTTTAATTCCTCATGTCTGACGCCGTCAAGATGGTGGTCTTGACGCTGTCACCTTGTATCTTCAGCATGGAAATTTGGTACTTTGCCGTTTTCTTCACTTTTATGCTCCAAAAACGTCCAAAATGGCTTCTTTTCCAGAATTCACTCTCCAAACACCTAAAATCACAAAAGGAACGATTTAGGGCAATATTTGATCAAATAAAGTCGGATTCGGGCTTAAATGACCCCCTAAAAATGGATCATTTTTCGCCTCATCAAGTAACAAACAACACAGTACCTTTACACACTTTACAAAAACAAAAAGAGATAAGATTTTCAAAGATTTAGCATACCAATATTTGCAATTAGAAATTGAAACCTCCCCACATCAAAGTGTTTAGTGAGAAGATCAGCAACATTGTTATCAGTATGAATTTTAACAATTTGAATTAACTTCTTTTCATAGCAATCCCTTATGAAATGATGTCTTATCTCAATATGTTTTGTTTTAGATTGAAAAACAGCATTTTTAATTATGCAAAGTGTGCTGTTGTTATCAATATGAATTTTTGTGTTCATGAAATTGTACCCATAATCCAGTAGTTGATTTTGCATCCAAAGAACTTGTCCACAACAACTTGAAGCAGCCACATACTCAGCTTTAGTTGTAGAATTTGCAACCACTGTCTGTTTCTTGCATTGCCATGACACCAATCTGTTTCCAAGAAATTGACAACCTCCAGTTGTAGACTTTCTATCCAAGCAAGCACCAGCATAGTCACTGTCTGAATATGCCACCAAATCAAAAGGTGAATCCTTAGGATACCATAGGCCCAATTTGGGTTGATGCCTTAGATACCTAAAAATCCTTTTCACTGCATTGAGATGTGATTCTTTGGGACATACTTGGAATCTTGCACAGGCACATACCGCAAACATAATATCAGGCCTTGATGCTGTAAGGTACATTAATGAACCAATCATAGATCTGTACAAGTGAACATCTACTTCTTTTCCATTTTCATCCTTCAACAAAGGTTTGTTGGTATCCATGGTTGTCTTAGCAGTCTTAGCATCTTCAAATCCAAACTTCTTCAAAATGTCATTGACATACTTATCCTGACTAATAAATATGCCATCTGTCTTTTGGACAACTTGTAGACCCAAAAAGAAGTTAAGTTCTCCCATTGAACTCATATCAAACTTATCCTTCACAAGCTTCTCAAAATCAACATACATAGCTCTGTTTGTAGAACCAAAGATGATGTCATCTACATAGATTTGAACCAGCAAAATATCATCTTTTTGTCTTTTGAGAAACAAAGTCTTGTCAATATTTCCTCTACTGAACCCAGAATCTAACAAATATGTTGACAAGGTATCATACCAAGCTCTAGGAGCTTGATGTAAACCATACATTTCTCTATTCACCTTGTAAACTTTGTCAGGATAATCAGGGTCTTCAAAACCAGGTGGTTGAGACACATAAACTTCTTCTGTATTGGTCCCATACAGGAAAACACTCTTTACATCCATCTGATACACCACAAAATCTTTGTATGAAGCATAAGCCAAGAATAGTCTAATGGCTTCTATTCTTGCCACTGGTGCAAATACTTCATCATAGTCAAGACCCTCTTGTTGTGTGTATCCTTGTGCTACTAACCTAGCTTTATTTCTGATGACTATTCCCCTTTCATCTCTTTTACATCTGAAAACCCATTTAGTGCCAATCACTCTTTTTCAATTTGGAAAATCAACCAAAGTCCATACCTCTTGTAGTTTGAATTGCAGAAGCTCATCTTGAATTGCTTCCACCCAACTTGCTTCTTGTAAGGATTTGTAAGTGTTCTTGGGTTCAATTTGAGACAAAAAACAGGCAAACAAGCAATTTTGTAGATCTTTGTGACTGTTTCTTTGATGCAGAGATCTTGCAAAGAAACTTTGATGTTGAAGATCTTTGAGCTCTTTAGTCATTTTTCTTGTTTGTACAGATGATTGTGGATCACTGAGAATTTGTTCTTTATGATGATCCTTGTGAACTCTTGTAGTAGTAGTGGGACTAACAGGAATGTTGACTTCCAAATTAGTAAAATCTACATCAGCTCCAAATAGCTTACCATTAAGAGCTTCATCATTTGTGTCATCATAGATATTCTCTAGAGGAGGCATATTTGGATCATCAGGATAGTTTGGATCATCAAAAGACCTATCCTGAGTGTCCAAAGAAGGAAACTGTGATGTAGAAGCAGAATTAATAGACTTGGCAGCAGAATTGATTGAAGCAGTAGTTTCTTGTCTTGGTCTAGCAGTAGAGTCTTCTGGCCTTGTAGGAGTGACATCAACAACCACTTTTGGGGCTTCATTGGGTATCTTTTCTGCATCAATGGGAATTTCGATATCTGCTTCAGCTTCCTGAGGTTTCTCTTGAGTAACAACATCTTCTTGTATATCTTGATCTTTCTGTAAGGGTAAGAAAGTTGGACCAACCTTCAGTTTCTCAATCAAAACAATGTCTTCTTGTGGTTTGTTAGTGTCAACACTAGCAATAACTGGTACATAATTCATTGTTTTGGTAAGAATATCAACATTAAACATCCATTCAGGTCCTTTTCCTTCAACATTAGATGTGTTCTCACTAAACTTTATATGCAAATTCTCCTCCACATGTTTTGGTTCTCTTATTATTTACCCTGAAGGCTTTACTATGTACAGAGTAACCAACCAAGTAACCTTCATCAGCTTTCTCTTCAAACTTGCTTAACTGATCCTTAGTATTCAAAATAGTGACAGGACATCCAAATGGCTTGAGAAAATCAATCAATGGTTTCTTCCTATGAAAAAGCTCATATGGAGTTTTGCTGTGAGGCTTCACTACCTTACTCCTGTTTTGCACAAAACATGCAGTATTTACAGCTTCAGCCCAAAAAGGTATAGGTAGTTTAGAATCAGATAACATTGTTCTTGCAGTCTCAATAAGTGTCCTGTTTCTTCTCTCTGCAACACCATTCTGTTGTGGAGTTCTTGCAACACTATACTGTCTTAGAATTCCTTTTCCCACACAGAATTGATTCATCACACTATTCTTGAACTCAGTACCATTGTCACATCTGATAATTTTCACTTTGTGGTTGTGCAGGTTTTCAACTCTTGTAATGAATTCCTTAAGTATCTCTGGGGTTTCATCATTAGTGGCTAAGAAGAACACCCAAGTAAACCTGCTAAAGTCATCTGTGACAACTAGGCAATATGACTTCTTGTTCAAGATTTTCAGAAAAACAGGCCCAAATAAATCCATGTGAAGTAAATGCAAGGGCTTTGTATTTGTGTTCATTGTCTTAGACTTGAATGAAACTCTGTGTTGTTTACCCTTTTGACAAGCAACACAAGTCTCACAATTTTCAAACAGCTTTGTGGGCATGCCTCTCACAAGATTTCCTTTTACCAACTTGTTTATTGTCTTGCAGTTTAGGTGCCCAAGTCTTCTATGCCATAATTTGGACTCATCAATAGTGGCTTTTGCAATCAGACAAGTTAAAGCTCTTTTGGGAACAATGTTCTTAATATGGTCACTGTATATATTTTCATTTCTAGGGACCTTCAATAGCACAAATTTATCATCTGGCAACTGAAAATCAGGAGAAAGGATCATACATTCAGTGTCTGTAAAAAGAACAAAATTCATTTTGTCACACATTTGTGAGACACTAAAGAGGTTAAACTTAAGTCCTTTCACAAGAAACACCTTCTCAAAGTCCAAATTTCCTATTCTTAAAGTTCCTCTACCAATAATCGTTCCACCTTTTGGATCATTCCCAAAAGCAACATAACAACCTTCAAAAGCCTCAAAGTCTTCAAGTTGAGACTCATCTCCTGTCATATGTCCAGAGCATCCACTATCTACTATAACCATATCTTTTAGATCATCCAGTAGATTACTCTGCACATGAAAGTAGAGAAATTAGTTTCTCTTGGGGACCCAAGCCATTACTGACTTGGATCTGCCTTATGCATCAACATAGTTAAATTTCTTTAAATCACTTGATGCACTACTGTTTTTGGAAACATTGTTTGTAACAGTTGATTTTGGTTTCCAAACCCAACAAGCTGAGGCCTTAACAGCATAAAAATGATTTCCAACAACTGTATTTGATAAAACTTTTGGCCCAGAAGTAGAAAGTTTTATACTAGCAGCAGATTGCTTACTAGCAGCAGAATGCTTACTAGCAGCAGAGTGCTTACTAGCAGTAGAGCCAGCAACAGAACCAGTTGTGGTTTTGAAAACACCATTTGATTTAGCAGCATAAATAGATCTAGTTGCACCAGATCTTAACAACACAGCCCTAGGAATCATGTTTCTATTAGGATGAGGGTGAGTATTCTTAGTAACATATTTATGATTCACCCTTGAATATTAATTCCAAACAGGCTTTTTGTGGTCAGGACAACTATTAATCAAATGTTCAAAGCTACCACACTTATAACAAGCCTTTTTCTTTAATTGAAACTCACTACCTAATTTGTTAGAAACTAGGTTATTAAAGTTTCTCTGATTTCCCTTGGGCTTATTATAGACACCATTCAATCTATCTCTAGAAATCTCATTATATTCTACCAATTTCCTAGAGATGCCCTTACCTAACATAGGTCTCACAAACTTCACCTGTTCAATTTTAGGTTCAAGTTTGGTAGGAATTTCTTCCTTTTCTACACTTTGTTCTAGTTCAACCTGTTCCTGTTCCTCATCACTATCTGAATACCAGTCTTCAATAATAGGAGCATCACGGAATTTTCTACCCTCTACCTTAGGTGTTTCTAAGACACTTGTACTAGATTCACCTACTGGTTTTTCAATGTCTAGCTCACTAATGAAGGACAATTCTTTTCCTGGTGGAGCATAGGCACTCTGAACAGGAGGAACAACCTCATTTTAACCTATTCCACTTCCTTTCCTCATTATGGTACTCTCAATAGATTTATTAACCAAATCAGAAGCATATTGTTGTTTATTTACTCTTACTATATGTTTTTCTTTATCAGCAAGAGCTGCATCCCTATCTCTTTCTGCTTCTTCTAATTTATTCTTAAGAAACTCAATTTCACTGTTTTTCTTAAAAATCTCAACATCTTGTTGGTTAATTCTATCTACATATTTTAGCTCACACTCTTTTAGATACTCAAGTCTTCTTTCAACATTTTGAATACCTACTTTGTAACCTAAGTTATCAAGTTTTAGGTTTTCAATTTCTCTAATTAGACTCTCATTCCTAGACTTAAGTTCTTCTACAGTGTCAGCACATGACTTAAAAGAACACATAGATAAATCAGAATCATTAGATACCTCAGAGTCAGATCCAGAAGATGATGATGCATAGGCCATAAGTGCAAAGTTATGCACTTTAGGCTTGACTTGGGTCACCAGAGAATAGTTTGGTTCTTCATCAGCCAAATCACTCCAATCATACTCTCCCAATCCATCACAAGATACCAATGCAGTAGTGGTATTCTTTGTTTCTTCAGTGGTCTTCTTTCGAGCTTCAGCATTCTTCTTTGGAGCTCTACATTCCTTGGCAAAGTGACCCTTTCTGTTGCAGTTATAGCACTCTATCTTTGACTTGTCAAAGCCAATATTTTCTTTAGCCCTGTACTTGACTTCTCTTCCAGTTCTCTTTAAGAATTTTCTTGCCCTTAAGGTCAACATGGCCATTTGCCATTTAAGATCCATTTCTTCAAGATCATCAGGATCAATTTGATCCAAATCTTGATTAATAACCTGTGACCTTATATTTGTAGTTAGATCAGCCAAGAATGCATACAAATCAATATCACTGGTGAAATTCTTATCATTTGAACTAGCAGCAGATCCATCAGTAGTAGATACCCCATAAGCAGTAGAGTGAGATTCTTTAGACCCTTTTGACTTTGAAGATACAAAGGCAAGATTTTGTGTACCAGAAGATGAAGTAGATGAAGAAGTCAATTCTGGTTCATACACTCTTAAGTTGTTATAGAGACTTTCCAACTTCATAGTTTCAAAGTCAGGCTTATTCCTCCAAACAACTGTGTGCATACTCCATTCAGGTGCAAGACTTCTAAGGAACTTGAGGTTTACATCTTCTTGTGGAACCACATAGCCAACAAGCTCTAAATGACTAACAAGTTGATTGAGCTTGTTGTAAGTGCCATTAATCTTTTCTCCACTTTCAGCAGTAAAGTTCTCAAACTGATGCTTCAACATGTTTTTCCTTGACTTCTTAGTAGCATCATTCCCTCCAAACCTAAATTCAACAGCATCCATCAAGTCTTTTGCAGTCTCACAACTATCAAAGTCCAACTGAAATTCATTAGGTATTCCCATTAAGAGAATACTATGTGCCTTGATTTCCATCTTTCTTAAAGAGTTCTCTTCAGCAGTCTTGATTGGTATCTCTTTTCCATCAGCACCCTTATTTGGTAAAGAGTCACCATTGATGATCACATTCCACATATTAAAGTTAATCATGCGAATGTACTGTCTTATTCTCATCTTCCACAGCTCATATTCTCCAGGGTTGAGCATGGGAACCTTTGAAGCAGTCACCATATGTGTGTCATCACCCATCTTCAGTAATTGATTTGGAACAACAAACGTGCAAGGAACAGTTTCTTCTTGATTACAACTTCTAGATCACAAGCTCTGATACCACTTATTGATCCCAGTTGAGCAAACGATCTTATATAGAAGTTGACTTGAATTAAACACTTAAGCTAGAATGCGGAATATAAAAGCTTAACTTAAGAAGAACAATTAACTATCAACACTTCAATATTTTATTAATACGAGCACTCGACAATGCTAGGGTTTTACAACCTTGAAGTGTAAACGAAACTAAAACAATAGGTACTCAAAACTAACCCTAGGATCTTCCTTTTATAGACCAAGGAATCCTACTAGGTTTACAATACCTTTCTACACAAGATAAGAATATTCTAGACGTATATAATATACACACAATCTATTCTATAATTATCTATACCGTATACATACTTATCTCTTTAGCAGTAGATTCTACTAGCAGTATTTTCCCATAGCAGCACTTTGAATGACAGCAGCAGAATCATTAACCTTAGCAGCATTCTCATCATAGCAGCAGTTTTACCAAGCAGCACAATACTCATGACATTATTTATCAACTTAATTTTCATGCATTATTTTATAATTAAAATATAGAAAACATACACATTTTAATTTTCTCTCTTTAAAGTCTCGAGAGATAATGGCAGGAGAAAATTTTGTGGGTTTGTGCAAAAAAGGGGTGGTGTTCTATAAAACCCCAATTTTTATAAGTTTTAATAACAAACTTTTATGTTGTTTTAGAATGTTAGAAAAGTCATCCCATTAGTTTTTATCAAGAATAAGGACTTAGAACGTAATTTAGCTAGTGAAACAGGACTAACGGTGCATGAGATTTAACGACAGAGACTAACAATAGTTAGAATGCAAAATTACTACTTTACCCTTGTGGCTTAATAAGCTTATAACCCCATGGATTTACGAAATAAATAGACGCATATGTGTAACGTGGCTTCATAGGGGATTTTAGGAGGGAAAATTGTTACCAGTTCATTCCTTAAGCAAATTATCACGAGCACAATTCTAGTAGCAAGCTTTGTTGATCTTGATGTGTTCATAGAAGAATCATGTGTGAAGGTTTTGGAGTAATCATAAGAAGTCTTGCAAGAAGTTCTTAATAATTCTCTATATAAGGTAAATTCAGGTCAAGTTTATGTTAATGTCAATTTTAAGGGTTTATGGTAATTGAGGTGTTATGTAAACCTAGCTTTGAATTAAATGCCCCTTCTTATATTTATCATCGTAAGGGTACCTCTTAATTTTATATATTGGGCCGACCTTTAGGTCCAAAGTTGTATGCCATAGCTATGGTGCCGATAAATTCACTACTTCAGCACCGTTATCGGACATTTCAGGCTGAGCATCTATTTCTCGTATATCACTCCACACCGAGAAAATGGATGTGTACCTCCAACAACAACAAGATGGAACCGTAGGCTTCTGTACTAACGTCACAAAAAACATATAATCAGATACATTACTCACATTATTTACAGGGGTATTCGATGTCGCAACGCGCTAATACCCTGCTAGTTTAAAGTAATAATTTATTATCATGTGCTGATATTAAGCTTTGATATTAGAATTATTTAAATCATAGAGACTGTAAACCGAATTTTGTATACTCATTTACATTTCATTGATATGTTTAATATTGGTTAAAACATATTATCATAAAAGTCAAATAGCCAAAAAAAAAAAAAAACTTTCTATAACACAAGTTAAATTCAAGTGACAAAACACTTAATAGCATTTACAAACTTAAACACAAAGAGAGTGTTAGATCGTAACTTTTTCTCCAATTACTATGTTACAATTTTGCTTAACCCTCTTAATTATTATTATACACATTACAAGAAAACTGATTTTAGTTGCAGGAACTTGTCACTAAAAGTTTGGGTAAAACATTAAAAGTTTAAGATTTAATGAACATTTTCTATTAATAAAATGTATTACAAAAGGCAAATAAATACATATATATCTTCAAACCTTTTTTTTGACACTATAAATAGACATGAAGTCATTGTGGTTTTATTTACAAATAAATACATATACAGTAAAACCTCTATAAATTAATAATGTCGGGACTGATATATTTTATTAATTTAGCGAGATATTATTATATCGATAAATTAATAATTTATTAATTTAAAGAGATTTAACGGTATGACCTTTAATTTTCAAGTCTAATATACTAGTTAGTAACAATGTATACTCATTAGAGACGAAAAATAAATTTGAAAAACAATTTCCAATTACTTTTATGAATTCACATCGTTATGAAAATAAAATTAATGTAACATTTTTTGTTACAATACGAGAAGACAACACACCAACTCTCTAGTCTAATAAGGAGATTTTAAGATGAACTAAATATATATTTGAAGTTCAAGAAAATACAAGTGATTATGGATTCAATTTTTACTAAACAATCTTAGGATTTTGAAGTGTATCTCTCTCACACACACATATATACATATATATGGATTTTTTTGTAATTATTAATTTATAGTTTCGTTGGGACTAATATATATATACACTAGGGTTTCAAAAAAATTATTATCTTATTATTTATCGATTGGGGTCCAAATTTGTACTGGTCCCAAGTTGGGATCGGACAAATTATTAATTTTATCGAGGTTATTAATTTATCGAGTATTAATTTATAGAGGTTTTACTGTATAGCTTCAAACCTTTTTTATCTTCACTAAATGTTAATCTTTTTGTAGCGGGGAGATAGATTACCATTTATTTTAAATTAATGGAGCTTCTTCCAAAGATTGTTGGTTTAATGCATGCTCAACTACTAATGGATTAATGAAGAAGGTACATTATTTGTAGGACCGTAGAACCAGAGACGGAGAGAATGGGGGAGCTGGAGGGTGTTTGGCCCCCTCCAAAGAGCCCAATTGCAATGCATTTTTATGATGCTACTTAAGCCCAAAAGCCCATGTACAACTAATTGACCCCCCCATGTTTTCTGATTGAGCCCCCTATGTTTAAGCGGCAAAAAAAAAAAAAAAAAAAAAAAAGTAGATACCACAAGCAGACGACTTCGCTGTTCCGCACCTTTAACCCTTTCAACTTCACACATAAGGTAATTGATCAATGATTATATTCTTTTCTTTTGATAATTCTAAGTATGTTATCCTTTTATTTATGTATTTGATTGTCTTTTGATATATAATTGCTTAAAATCCCCAATTTAGTGGTTTAGAAATTAGGGATTTGTTTCTGTGGTAGGGATTTAGGAATTATAGATCTATAAAAATCTAAAACCTTGAATTTGAATCTTTAGACCTTAGTCAGTTAGTCACTAAATAATTAAATTGTAAGTAGTTGAATTTTATGAGTGCATCTTTTTAGTTTTATACAATTATACTTGATTATCATTAGTTCTATACTTGTGAAATTGATGATATTGTAATGATGTTTCTTTTTAGGTTGAATGATGGGTACGAAAGGAACAAAAAGAACCACTGATTTTTTTTTTCAAACCAAAAGTGGATGTTGTTCAAGACCTCGAATCACCACCAGATGGTGATAATCAAAAAGAAGATGTACATGAGACATAACCAAGTTACCAACAACAACAAGATGTTAATGATAATCATGTGAACGAGTCGCCAAGAGTTGAACCTGAAAAAGATGTTCATACTTCAAGTAAGGTAAACTTAGATTCTTTGATTCGTGATCCAAGCGTGCGGCCTTCAATATTAAGTTATCCAACTGACCACCAAGATGAAATTAGACGAGAATACATCAAACTTGGACCTTATCAACTTATTAAATCCAAATATCCTTTAACTCCTGGTGGTCCTAAGGGTCGTACACGAAGCTTTCAAGAAGTATGGTTTAAAAGATTCTGGTGGCTGGAATATTCAGAGACAAAGGATGCTGCATATTGTTTACCATGTTATCTTTTCAATAAGAAGCCCATTGGACGAGTTGGTTCTGATAGGTTTACCAAGCAAGGGTTCAACAAGTGGAAAAAAGTTAATCAAGGCAATGATTGTGCATTCATCACTCATGAAGGTAAGAATCCAGCCTCGGCTCACAATTTTTCAGTAAGATGCTATGAAGCTTTAAAGAACCAATCGTGCCATATAGAGAATGTGATAGAGAAACAAATAGAAAAAGAAGTTATTGAAAATAGACTTTGACTTAAAACTACTATTGAGTCAGTTAAATGGCTCACAGTTCAGTCTTGTGGCCTTAGGGGTAGTGATGAGCGACCTGGTTCAAAAAATCAAGGAAACCTTCTTGAGTTGGTAAAGCTTATAGCTTCTTATAATAAGGATGTTGAAAATGTTGTGCTAGGAAACGCACCTCAAAATGCAAAGTATACCTCACCAGATATTCAAAAAGAAATTTTACGAATTATTGCAAAGAGTATACAACAGGAAATTCGCGATGAGATTGGGAATGCAAAGTTTTGTTTGATAGTTGACGAGTCTCGAGATGAATCTAAAAAAGAGCAAATGGCTATTGTGGTGAGATTTGTTGACCGAAATGGAAACATTAAAGAAAGGTTTTTAGACTTGATTCATGTAAAGGACACGACTTCTTTGACTCTAAAGAATGAGATCTTTTCTTCATTGTCTTATCATAAGTTAGATGTTCAAAATATTCGAGGCCAAGGATATGACGGGGCGAGTAATATGCGTGGAGAATGGAATGGCCTACAAGCTTTGATCTTAAAGGAGTGTCCTTATGCGTATTATGTACGTTGCTTTGCACATCAATTGCAATTGGCATTAGTTTCGGCATCTAAAGAGGTGGCAGAGGTACACAAGTTTTTTAAGAATTTGAACATCATTGTTAATGTCATTTCCTCTTCTTGTAAACGTAATGATCAACTAATAGATGCTTAAGTTGCTGAAATTGCACATCTAGCTGAGATTGGAGAGCTCGAGACTGGAAAAGGACATAATCAAATCCAAAATGTGCAAAGACTTGGAGACACTAGATGGAGTTCACATTTCAGATCAATATGTAGCTTGATGAGCTTGTATGGTCCTGCATATGTAGTATTGAGTGACATTGCTGTTACAGGGTCCACGACTTCTCAAAAAGGTGATGCTGCTTATTGCCTTGAACACTTGTTGTCATTTGATTTTGTTATTGTTATGCATATAATGAAGGAAATATTGGAGATAAATGACAAGCTTTGTCAAGCTTTGCAACATAGACCGCAAGATATTATTAATGCATTGGCTTTGGTTTCCACTACAAAGACATTGCTTCAAAAGTTAAGAGATGAAGGTTGGCACTCACTTATGGGTAAAGTTACTCTTGCTTGTGAGAATAATAATATCCCACTTCCCGAAATGAATGCTACTTATAGGAATTTAATTCAGTCTCGTAAAAAGAATAATGTGACTGTCGAACATCACTATCGAGTTGATGTATTCTATTCTGCTATTGATCGTCAATTAGTAGAATTGAACTCTAGATTTAACGAGTCTGTAACAGAACTTCTTCGCCTTAGTGTTGCTCTAGATCCAAGAAAGTCTTTTAAGATTGATGATATTTGTACACTTGTAAAGAAGTTTTATCCTTTGGACTTCACTGATCAAGAAAAGATTCTACTAAAAGCTGAGTTGCAACATTACGAGCTAGATGCGCGTAATCATCCGAGTTTAAAAAAAGTTTCTAAACTCTCTGCTTTATGTAAAGGCCTTCATGATACTGGGAAATCAAAATCTTATCCTTTGGTTGACCGCTTGATACGTCTTATATTAACTCTTCTGGTTTCAACTGCATCGAGTGAAAGAGCTTTTTCAGCAATGAAAATTGTGAAAACAAGACTTCGCACGAGAATGAGTGATGACTATCTTAAGCATTGTTTGATTATTTATATCGAAAGGGAGATTTCTGATACATTTACTACGGATATGATAATAGATGCTTTGAATTCTAAGAAAAAAAGACGTGTCCTGTTTGAAATCCCCAAGGTATCCTTCTAATATTTAATCTTTATTTCTTGGTTTAACTATATATAGCTTATGAGTTAGTTGTTTAACTGATTTTATTATTTATTTGCAGGTACAAGTCGAGCGTTCACAAGTTCCTGATGATGAAACACAATGGCATTTGTGATCAAGTTATGCGCTTTTATTTTGGAAAGTTTCGCTAGCTACTGGTACAGCTTTTTGCCTCTTTTGTTAGTTTCTTTTGGTGATGTTGCTAACTAGTGATGTAGAATGGTTTCAAGATTTCGCTAGCATATGTAGCTACTGATGGTGTATAGCGCTTTTGTTAGTTCCTAGGCGAAAGTACTTTTGTATTGGCTGCGGCCTTTGTTTTAATCTTTAATGAAGTCCATCTTTTACAAAGGTATGTTTCTAGATAGAATTTTATTTTACTTTGTTAGTTTGAAAAAAATGTTCGGCCCCCTCATCTATAATTCCTGGCTCCGTCCCTGCGTAGAACAACCTATTTCACTTGTGAATCATGCCTAATCTTAGAGAGAGAAAGTAACTAGAGAGAGAGAGAGTGGGAGGGAACTCCTTAGTGTGTGAAATGAAGACAATGTTATTACTAAGAGAACCAACCTCAAAATGAGGTATTACAAGAGTATTTATACTAGTAGTCTAGGGTTTCACATATCTTTGACCTTATTACATAACTAGCCCTTAGACTTTATAAAATCATGAAAACTAAACATAAACTTCATCATAATGATATTCTAAAGCAGTCTATTACTACACATTAATGACCGACACTTTTTATAAATAAAAATACGATTCTAACAATCTCCCCCTAAGTGTTGGTCATTGAAGGTTGCGCGACGTCATCATCTTTGTCTTTAAACTTTAACATTCATTGCTCTTGACGTCTTTAAGAATCACTAGATGAATCATAGTTCCAGTTCATCATGCTTCATTGTTGTTGAAGTGATCCAATGATGTCATCTGCCTTTCGTCACTTCTGTGTTTGTGGTGGTTGTCTGCCATTCCAACATGCTCATACGTCTTAAGTCTTTGTCATACATACATTTGTTATTCCCGTTCTTTCACTTTGATCTATGTCACTTTACTTTGTAGATTCTTCTTTTTGGCGTAGAATCTTTCTTTGACTGTTGCTATCCTTTGATCTTTGTGAGAACTTTCCTTTAACTTTGTGATGCATGAATGAGCATGTGGAATCTTTCACCATGGAGATGATGTATAGCTGCAGGTAAATAGTTAGCAATAAACAACCGGTACTTACAGATAAGGAATTAAAGATTGTCAACAGCATAGTGTGAAGACTCCTTCTAACCCTTACCAAGGTCGTTCCCATGTCAGATACTCCCGAAAGAGCTTACGAGACCTACTAAGTAGCTCAATGACTGGGTGAGTCGCTGGGGATCACTCCACGACTGTAGACCGTTTGAAACCACCGCGAACACTAAGCGTAACCCATAAAGAATTACCGAAGTGACCTGCTGTCAGGGCTGTTTGATGTTGACCATGGCAGGAGTTTCCATTCAATCATTGAGAATCACAAATGTGAATCCTCTCATAAATATTCTGGCAGATTGCTAAGATCTGCATAGGGCTCTTAAGTTTACATCTGGTGTCCTTAATGTTGAACAATCCAGTGTAGAAATATCACGTGTTCCTATGAGATCTTTTGATGAATCTCGGGGCTTTAGACTCGATAAGTGCATATTTGGTTTCCTATGCGGAGATTAGGGAGAGGTCTCCTGCTTCAATATCAACCATCTCTAAGAGACAGGTCGATAGATTACGCCGGTTCCCCGTGAGAATGAAACAAGCTCTTTTAAGAGAACTTGAGTTGTTAAGAAGGTTAAGTGTAGTGCGTCACTGGGTCCATGACGTCTTTATCTTCAATACCGGTGTCACCTTAGCAACAACCAGTAGCTTTCGAATTGAACTCGGTGTCTGCCCTAAGGTTGAACATTTGGAGGGCTATTTCTTTTCACCCTTTTTCATAACTTTTCTTTTTAATTCTTCAACCCCTTCTTTCTCCTTTCTCATTTTCTCCTTTTTTCAATCATACCTAAGGACTTCTAATTCTAATCTATTGGAATTGTCCTTGGGTAGATCCCTCCGGCTCTGGCGGATCATAGGACGGTTTTTCCTAACCTTAGTCACCTTATAACTCCATGACTATCCTATAATTTCCATGAAACCATTTATGAAAACCTCTCAAAGTGTTTATGAATATAAACACATTTTTGTTGACACTTTGAGAGTTTTTTGTTTCTTTTGAAGGACTCCCCCTTCACATGTGCTCATGGATTTTTAAGAAATTTGCACATGCGTGAGGAGTTTGCACTTTTTGAATTGATCCACTTTCAGTGAACATGACCGATTCGAGACACGCTTACATCACTAGTTAGACTAGCTTGAAGTTATTACCCGTCCTGGTCAAGTCCAAAGAAAGTCTCTCGATATGATACACTCTACTCAGACAAGTCCTATTCGAGACACGCTTACATCACTAGTTGGACTAGCTTGAAATTATTACCCGTCCAGGACAAGTCTTTTCGATTACTGACATTTAAAGCTTCGTCAATTCATTGGTACATTCTGAGTCGAGCTCTTCTGAGATTCAGTCACAAACTTTAAACATCTTTGATCACATTTTAATCATGTCTTCTCCCCCTCAAAAATAGCATATCGTGATATTTTTGATATCAACTGATTAAAAAAAAGCTTTTTGGAGAGAAAGACAGATTTCATTTTGCATGAATTCGGAACAAGTTTGTTTTTGAAATACTCCCCCTCAAAACTCGCATATGTTTTTGATAAGTGTTAAACTTTTTAAAGTTTAGAGGGAAGGAGTCTTCTCGAAGCAAAATTCTGAAAGTAGAAAGAAGTTTCAGATTTGTTGAATTTTGCATCAAGGTTTTTGAAAAACAAAGACTTCTCTTTGTTTAAATAGGAATGTCGCACTGAGGCGTACAACAGTGTCCATTTTTAGGATAAGTGCGCTTTGTTGATGAAAATCATTTTTGTGTAGTACTTTCCTTTCTTTGAAAACTTGAGTTGTGCACTGTAAAGTGTACACAAGTCATTTTGATGATGAGCACCGATTTTGATAGAGTTTGAAAATATTTTTGAAAAATCTTGAAAAGGTGGTGCTCAGAATGTAAGAGAATTTTGAAAATATAATTTATCATTAGATCAACAATTATGGTCTTGAGTTTAAAGATTTTGAAAGTTTTTCTAAAGAAAACTCAAGCCAGATAAGTGTGTGGTTTTCTTTTTAGGATAAGTGCTCAAAAAATATTTGAAATCTTTGTTTGATTATGCACTTTCCTATCTTTGAAGCACGGGTCCTGAACTGATGTGTCCAAAAGCCATTTGATTAAGTCCTTATTTCAAATCTTTTCTAGTTTTTATACTCAGACTTAAGTTGTGAAAAGATTTCACTTTGAAGCACGGGTTGTAAGCTGAAGTACTTACAAGCCATTGTGAAGAAACTTTTGAGAAACGACATGTTTTAGAAAAACATTTTAAAGAACTCCCGTTCAAGCATCTGTATATGTCCGTGTCATTGTTGAATGACATTTCTAGAAACGTACAGAATATTGATTTATATGAGAGACATGTCGTGAGAAGAATATATTTGGATTTTTTGATTTTATATGGTTTTTTTTTTTTGAAATTTTATATTTTTGTATTTCGTTTTTGTTTTTATAAAAGAAATGGAAAATCAAAAATAGAAAATTGAAAGAATGATTTTATAGAATTTACAGAATTTGAACCCTTTGATGAACTGGGTTCTGAGATAGTTGAAGCACCTGCAACCAAAGATGAAGAAGTTTCACAAATAACAGTGTTAGAAGTACATGAATCATCACTCAGCGGGTGTTGAATATCAACGGTTGTAATGGTTTCTACTTCCTTATCCTGATGATTATCTCTATTATTTGTCTTGGTGCAACTATCAAAAATCTTCCCTGTGGGAATCCATCTAAGACCAACTGTTTTAAAAACTTTTCCCGTAGGAATCCACCTAAGGTAAGATCTAGACGTAGTTTTCGTATCAGATGCAGCAGAAGTCTCAGTCTTGGAAAAACTACATCCTTTCGGTATCCACCTATTAGGTTTCTTAACCTCTTGCTTCATATAAACGGGTTTGTTTCTATTTGGTGTCTTAGTGGATTGTGTCTTGACACTTGATTTTACTTTCTTGAGAAATTGTGCAATACATGCATCGTGATTAGCTGAAAAAACACATTTTTGACATGTAGGACAGACAAATTCAACATCGTTGTTTAACATAGCAATTTTAACTTTGTCACTACAGTCTTTTGGAAATTGCTTTTTGTTGTTCGATGAGACCTTGGAATTCTTTGTGTTACATTCTACGTTCCTATCATGCTCTTTTGTGCCACTACTCTTAGATGCAATCCAATCCCTATTAATTTGTTGATTGTTCCTAGGTAATGGTTTACTACTACTAGCAGTGCTTTGGAATCTTGTAGAATTCATCACACTAGGTTTTACACCTAAAATTTCATCTTTTCAAAGTTGTGTCTTTTTCCTAGCTTCCTCTAGATGGTGATTTTGGACCATGTCATTAGAACCGACAGACTCTTGAACAGTTTTTATGGTCACATTCGGTGTAATATTCCTAGAAGAGCCAGGTGAACGAACATTTGTGTTTCTTTCAACAACCAATTTTTGTTTATCAACAATCTTTTCATTTTCACTTTGCTGGTGCAAGGATGTTGGAGTGACTGGTTTTGTCAAATCCTTTTTCTCATCGTCTCTTGGAGCAAACCGTGAAGTTGACATTTTTTGTTTTTGAACCGTGTTTGAAACATTTGGTTTCTCCGAAGTCGATAGTTTTGCAAACTTAGTTTCCTCACCCTTCCCTTTTTGACTTTCAAGATGAGCCCTCAAAAGATCATTTTTCTCTTTCATGTTCTCGAAGGCACGCTCATACGACAATTTGTCATACTTGCATTCTTCTTTTTTCCAATCAAGTTGTTTAAAACATGACATATTTTCTTTTTCAAGCTTTATAAGAGCATTTTCATATTTGGAAACAATTTCGGAGATCTCAGCTCTCAGTCTTTCATCGTCTTAAACCGAATATGTTTGTATGATGATAGACATTATATCAGTAGACAGAACTGCTTCGAAGAGAGAATCATTTAACCTTTCCAAAACATTCATGTTTTCACGAGTTTCATTAGCTTCTTTTACCAGGGATTTGTGGTCCTTGACAAAATCGACCATTTCTTTTAAGAAAGCTTGTTCAAAATGGATTACCCTCGCACTAATGTTATTCAGTGGGATAGTAATTTCGTTTTCAAACACCTTTTTCTGTTCGATATGAAAACTAGAATGCCAGTTGTTAATACTGAGAGTAGTTTTAGATTTAATAATATTTTGAAGTTCTTGAATTCTCTTTTTAACATCATCAAGAAAGTCTCTAGCCTTACTTGTATTAAAAGTGTTGTTAGAGGACATTTGTTCCATTTTTGAAAGAGATTTGGAAACAACTATCTTTTTAGAAAAGAATTTCGCAAATGGTCGTTTTATGGAAAACGCAGATGGTTCTGTTTGTGGAACAAAAGTAATTCCTGAAAGTTTGTTCAATTTGTTTTAATCAATGGGTTTTAAATCCTTTTGTTTCATTTTATTTATGCTCTCTTTGAAAAGTTCCATCGTTTGCACAGAATCCCGAACGACGGGAGGATCATGTTTGGTGTAAATCACATTACCATTATACAAAACATTCTGTTCTTGCTGAGCTTTCTTGAGATTACAAGGAGTTGTGTTACCAAGAGCCATTTTATGTTTTGTATGGTAAATCGGATTAGTTTGATTTGAAATCATTTTCATTGTTTGACTTGACTGACCCGACTTAACCACCAATTCCTCTAGATGTGCAATCATGTGTTCTGACTCTACGATTTCTTCCAAAAGTTTATCTTCTTTCTTTGCAAATTCCTTTTTCAACTCATCCCTTTCTTTTTCAAGATTGGAATAAGCTGATTTTTGTTTAGAGAGTTGGTTTTGCAAATCAGAAATTTCCACGTTTAAAGCTTTAATCTTCTTGAAAGAATTAACATCAAGTGTATCAAACTTGATTTGCAAAAGTTTTTCCCTTGAAACGGAATTTTGATAACCAGTTTCTAATTCAGACAATCTTTTGTTATGAAACTCAAAAGCATTAGCGTTTTTCTTGTAACTCTCAAGCTCAGCGATCAATTTAACATTCGTGGCCTTAACCTCGCGATTTACCTTTTTCACTTTTTCAATTTCAATGCTGCAATTATGCAATAATGATTCAAAGAAAGCACGGGTTTCCTCATCATTAGCACCATTTTGTGCAACTTGAATTCCATTAGGATCCATATTTAGAGTTTCATAGTTAACATTGCTATTAACTTGTTCCCCCACATATATATCATAATTAGGTTCAGGTGGCACATAATGTGGCTTCTCATGAGCAATCGGATTAGCGTCATTACCATGATTTGGTACCTCATAGAAAGGATCTGAATCATAAGTAAGAGGAAGATCAGAATCACTTCTTGATGTTGTCGTCTGCTGATCTGCGGAATTCTCATTAACTCTTGTTGTAGCAATGAAGTTGTTTTCCTCAGCAGTCAACGGTATTCCCGATTCTTCTTTATTGGCAAGCATCAACAAGTACTGTATCTTTTCCACCTTCATCATTGCATTGACATTGTAATTATTACCAATATCACTGTTGTGACTTGCTGATGTATGTTTCTGAATCGAAGTCATGAAACAATTAATCCCATTTTGATTAAGCACATTCTGATTCATAATCTGATCCATCTGATTTCCTACATACTGCCCTGCATATTGCATCTGGTTCCCCATCTGTATACTCGAAGCACATCCTTGCTGATTGTTGTTGTGCTGTTGGATGTTGAATGCCTTGAAGAATGAGGCAAAACCACTGGACAAAGTACTTGTGAAACTGTCATGGTGAGTTGCCATTGATTCAATTCCAAGTGAAAAGTTGTTCTTAGGATCTTTTGAAAGATAACAAAGGTTGTTGTTGTAGATTAGATGTTTCGGTGAAGTTGAAAATTCGTTCTCGGTTGATCTCAGTGATTTCGTATTTTCCCTCCAAAAATAAAATTTGAAAATTTTCTCGCCCAAAATTTGAAAATCACTATTAAATGCAATTCTAAGGTTACCAGAAAATTTTGAGTTTTAAGAATTTTGACGCCAAATTTTACCGAAAAAATTTGAATTTTGGCCTAAAAATTTGAATTTGGGGTCAAAATTTTTAACGTTATACCAAAATTTGAATCTTGCGTAAAAATTGAATGTTTAGTCTCGTGTAAAACATAAATTTTACTCAAATTTTCCCGCCAAGATGGTATAGTGGTCTTAACTCGGTAAAGTCACAAAGTCTCTAACTCGGTAGAGTTACAAAATCTCTAACTCGGTAAGGTTTAATTTTATGACTTAACTGAAACGCGGTATGTTTTTTCTAACTCGGTATGTTTTAAAGAAATTGTAACTCGGTAAGTCCTGAAGGTTGTCAAACTCGGTAAGTGCTGAAGAGTGTCAAACTCGGTAAGTTTCAAAGAGATTGTCAAACTCGGTAAGGTTGTCAAAATTTGAGCAGAGTTTCCCCTTGATATGAGCCACAATAAACCTTACTCGATGTATGATAAGGTAATAGGCTAACTCGCCAATTCTAACTGAAACTCGATATAACAGTCCTAACTCACTAGTTTTGGGAGGCCTAACTCGCTAAAGCTAAAGCTTGATCTCTAACTCGCTAAGACTGAAAAACCCAAACTCGACAGAAATGATAACCCAAACTCGACAGAAATTATAACCCAAACTCGACAGAACCACGATGAACAGAACCAGAAATTAAGAATTTCACTTTTAAACCTAGTTTTTCTACCAAATCAAACCTAAATCAACCTATATTATCCCTTGGCGAATGATACCACTTGTAGGACCGTAGAACAACCTATTTCACTTGTGAATCATGCCTAATCTTAGAGAGAGAAAGTAAGTAGAGAGAGAGAGAGAGTGGGAGGGAACTCCTTAGTGTGTGAAATGAAGACAATGTTATTACTAAGAGAACCAACCTCAAAATGAGGTATTACAAGAGTATTTATACTAGTAGTCTAGGGCTTCACATATCTTTGATCTTATTACATAACTAGCCATTAGACTTTATAAAATCATGAAAACTAAACATAAACTTCATCATAATGATATTCTAAAGCAGTCTATTACTACACATTAATGACCGACACTTTTTATAAATAAAAATACGATTCTAACCTTATTTTATTTTATTACTTTATAAGGGCATGTTTGGTTTGTAAATGGGTTTAAGATTTGGATTTGTATTTGAATTGAGATTTGGATTTGGATTTGGATTTAAATTTGATGTAGAAAAGAGAAAATATATTATAAAAAATATATATAATATAAAAAGATAAAAAAAAATATTTATTTGTGAGAGAGAAAGATAGAAAATATTAGTAAAAAAAATGTGTAAATAGTGTATGAGAGAGAAAAGTCATGTCGCTTGCCTCCTTTAGGTTTTGTGAGCCCATAGTGTAATCTAATATACCTTTTTTTCTTCAACCAAACAATTATTTTCAAATCCAATGTAAATGCCTACCACCAAAAGGTGGAAACCAAACGAACCCTAAAATAGTATGTTAACGACTTAACCCCACTGACGGTTACATGAATTATCCGTGCTGACTAGAGTTGCTTTAAATGAACTTTTTACAAACTAACGGGGTACTCGGTTTTCCACGTGTTGCAGCGATAAGTACGTTGTAATCAAAACTTTTAACGAATGATATCATTCGATTATATATTTTTTCACGATACTATGTATACGTAAGGCGAGAATTTTAAGTAACAGCTTTATCGCACACTATCTCATATAAATATGATAGAGTTCTCATCGCGATGAATGGCTATACAAAAACTGTAGTTACTAGTATTACGAAGCTGTGACGATTGACGGTGAAAATTACTTACTAGTCAATAAATGTTGTGTAATATTCGTCACAATATTATATAACGTGTAAACATTAGTTCGTGTAGTATATGAAATATGAATACCGGTATTAAAAAGCTACAAATTTTTCATACTTTATAAAGTATAAACCACTTGAAAATTTTCGTACTTTGACATATACAATTATTTTCAATCAAATTTAAGTGACTGAGTTATGATAACATTAGTAGCTTGTCTAGTTTGTATCTTGTGGTATATTAATTGTATTTTATAATGAGTATTTTAAGGCTAACAATAATTGTAGTTTTGTAGAGAATAAAATATTTGCACGCTAGAGAAAAATATGTTTAACTTTAGCTTTATTATTTTTATTTCTTAAATTGTTGTTTTGTGTTTCAATGGTTTGTATAATACAATTTATTATTCGTATTGCTTAATTTAAGTTTAAGAAATGTCTTAGTGACATTTAATGGAAGAAAATAAATTCCTCGATTGTATGTAATTAAGTTAGGATCAAATAAGAGCACATAGTACGGTGCTTGTTAACGTCCCAAATGCATCCCAGAAATACCGATGGCGCGCCAAACGTTGTACCAGGCATAACACCATTTGTGATTTTTCTTATTTATTTATTATTATTATTATTATTATTATTATTATTATTATTATTATTATTATTATTATTATTATTATTATTATTATTATTATTATTATTTATTTATTTATTATTTTTTTATTTTATTTATTTATTTTATTATAAACATCACTTTATTAGAAACAAATAGGATTTACAAGAAATTAATAGGGAGCCGAGAGACTAACTGGGCTCCCACACCTCTAGCTATAGCAAAGCTAATCTTATTAAAAATATGTGGAGCAGCACGTGCTCCAATGTCTTGAGTCATAGAGAATCGTCAAATACGCTTTAATAAGGTCACTGCATCTTTTTCAAGTTCTCCAAAAGAAGAGAATGAAAAGGGAAGGAACCCATATCCGATATCAGCGCATTTAGCCTCATACTTGACACGTTTACGTTGCGTGGCTTCAATAACTGCCCGACCGGGCATAAAATCAAATATACTCGAACGTGTCAAAGGTGATGATCCCGTAAGATCAACACAAACATTAAGCCCAGCATCTCAAGAGTAAAGTAACATATCAGCTGGACGTAAGGTTTTGTCCCTTTCTCCATGAAGCCCAATATCAACCTCCTTACGAGCTGAAATACCAGATCGAGAACATATATCAACAAGAACATCACGCACAACATTATGCCGATGTTTAATACCAACTATACCAGCGCACGAAACAGCATGGTCCCCAAAAATATCACCAGAAAAAACCTTAGAACAAGCTGAACACGGCATCTGGACAGTAAAAAGAGGCACACCCAACCGATAACACAACACACATCGGTAGGTCCTGGCATTCATAGTTTGTCCCAATCCGGATATCGGTACCACCCTAAGCCAATCTGACGTGTAATCCTCTTTTAGTGAGCTCCATAACGCCATCTGTCTAGGGGATAAATGAAAGGTGGATTCAACCATTTGGGCAACACGTGTGAAATATATATCTGCCATTTTCTTCATAAGTTTGGGGGCAGCGATCTCACTAGAGTTACTTAAAAGGTCAATTTCCATATTCGCATTAAAAGTACGCAAAGCATCATCAAATGAGGGACCAGTAATCACAATAACAGAACTACGGAGAAGCTTAGTCTGTAAGCTGGCAGATTGAAGTCTAGAAGTAAGGAAGGCATAGTTCAAGACATCACCTGCAGAATACACACCAAGTCCCCCGAAAGAAAACGGTAGGGTAGCAAGTCTCCATTGCCAATCACCAAACCCAGGTCGAGAAGCAGTGACAATACGTTCTAAAGAAGAACGAAGTGCTGCGTCAAAAGAAACCTGAGCACCCTCAAAGACCCGAGGAGGACATGTGTACATAGAAAAATATAACTTGGAAATACCAGCACATGCACGCAGAAGCAACAACTTACATTGAGGATCATTAAGCTTAGCAACAGCATCCATAAGTTCAATAGTTTTAGCAACCCTTTTCATAACAAGCTTACTACTAAACTTAAAGTCCACACTGGCAGGCCCACCTAATAATTTAACACCAAGTGAAGGTCGAGAAATATTAGGGGGAAAAACACCAACATACATGCTCCTGGGGTCTTCCTTTGGCCAAAAAACCTCAGTTTTATCAACATTAAGGTGTAAACCACAACTAGGTCTATCCATCATAATCAACTCTAAAACCTTCCCCACAACCAAAATATCTCCAATAATAGTGCCATCATCCAGATACCAAGCTTGAAGAGAAAGGGTAAAGGAGTCTCTAACCTTACATGCCAAGGGATGTAACACTAAAGCAAAAAGAAGAGGCCCAAGCGGATCACCCTGTTGCACCCCTTGGTGCGACCATAAAGTATGCTCACCATAATATAATCTGGAAGGACTGGAGTAACAGAATTCCACCCAACGTGAAATAGCCGGAATACGAAGGCGGACTTCCCGTAACATAACTACACGATCCACCATATTGAAGGCATTTTTAAAGTCCACCAATAACATTGATAAACCCACATCATCCCCACGGTCTTCAATCAGCCGATTAACAGCATGAAGAATTGCCTCCCCACCTCCCGATACCCCCACGCCAAATTGCAAACCATCAAACTAACCATCCAAAGAATGGCCAATCATAGAAGCACAAACCTTGGAGACTAGTCGCCTCCAAACAGTCTCAACAACAATAGGACGGATCCCCCCTCCTGGTTTAACCAAAGGCGTGAGAGGAGCACTAGCAACATACTCAACCAACACCCTTGGGCATTTACCCTCAAGAAAAAGGTTCACCACCTGGGTGATAGAAGCGACTAACTCATCCGAAATAGCAACAGCAACACCATTTAAACAATCCAAAAGGTGTTGGGCACGCAAACCATCCCGTCCACAAGAAGTACCACGAGGGAAACTCTTAATCATATCAAGAACCATAGCAGGAGATGCTGAAAGGTGATGATGATGAATAGGTATATCTGGCAAAGGGGGAGCAGATTGAAAAGGATGCTTAGCTTTTAAATCCTCAAGAGTAGTACTATCATAAGCCGCAATACCTGAAGAGGAAAGAACTCTGACAGCAGCAGTATAATGGCCATCACAAATCTTCCTCTTACACTGCTTGATATTACGGTCACCCAAGTCCATGTTTTCCTCATCAATATTAGACCATAAAGGGGGGGGGGGGGTTCGGCTAAAACCTCACGCACAATTTGTAAACTACCACCAGGTGTGCCCCAAGATGAAATCGCATTAACAATATACTCTTCCTGTCGTTGACGCTTAATAGTAGACCTACACTCTTGATTACTCCTCGGGCAAAAGGTTTTAAGCAGGCAAAGAGGCAAGACTAACAAACCAACCCGGCAAGAAATGTCGTCAGGTGAACAAACCACCTTATCAAGAGCTCCTTTCAAAACCCGAGAAAACCCCAAACGACATTTAGGAGGGATGGATTTGACAGTACGCAACCCCTTAGAAAGTAGGGTATCAAGGAGATGTAAATCAAAACCACCAAACTCATCAGAAACCAAATCCTCAACAAGAGCAACCTGAGAAGGAACCTGTGGTTTGGTGAGATCATACAACACGAACCGAACAACACCATCACCACAATCAGGAGGTGACACAAAATCTGACCCCCTACCATGCCGACACTTAGCCCAGAAAGTATGCGTTTTGAAAAAATGACCACATAACCACAATCCCTTACGCTTAAGAGTATTATTATTATTATTATTATTATTATTATTATTATTATTATTATTATTATTATTATTATTATTATTATTATTATTATTATTATTATTATTATTTGTATTATAAGTGAGTGAGTATTTTTAATGAGGTATTTTGTGAGACCCAATAACATGTTATTAGTGTGTTGTGAAGGAGGGTGTTTTAGTTATTAGTGTTTTATTTGGAGGGTATGATGTGGCGCTGAGTTTGCATACGGATGGTTAGCCACGATACCTTATGCTCTAAGAAGAAAATTAAAATGGAAAGGGTGAGAAGAACAACAACCACATATTTTTATTGCATCTACGAAATTATATGCATCCTGCTTAAAATTTTATTTTTTATCTAAAATATGTGGCTATATAATTCTTCTCATTTTTCTCATTTAATTTTTCTTCCAACAAGAATAACTAAAATAATACTAACAAATTCTTTCATAATCTATTATATGATTTTTTTAAAATGCTAGGCTCACAAACTATTAACAAACCGCAAGTGAGGTTTAGTAATTTTCAAAACCATATACAGTAAAAATTCTATAACTTAATACTCGATAAATTAATAACCTCGATAAAATTAATAATTTGTCCAGTCTTAACTTGGGATCAGTACAAATTTGGACCCTAATCGATAAAATAGTAAGATAATAACTTTTCTGAAACCCCAATGTATATATATTAGTTCCAACGAAACTATAAATTAATAATTACTAAAAATTCCATATATATATATATATATATATATATATATATATGTGTGTGTGTGTGTGTGTGTGTGTGTGTGTGTGTGTGTGTGTGTGTGTGTGTGTGTGTGTGTGTGAAAGAGATAGACTTCAAAACCCTAAGATTGTTTGGTAAAAAATGAATTCATTATCACTTGTTATTTGTTGTCGAACATCAAATCTATATCGAGTTTATCTCAAAATCTCTTTATTGCACTAAAGTGTTCGTGTGTTGTTTTCTGGTATTGCAACAAAAAGCGTTAATTTTATTTTCATAAAGTGTGAATATGAATTTATAAAATTTTAATTGGAACTTGTTTTTCAAATTTATATTTCATCTCTAACGAGTATACATTGTAACTAGTATATTACACTTTAAAATTTAAAGGTCATATGTAAAAACTCTTTAAATTAATAAATTATTAATTTATCGATATAATAATATCTCGTTAAATTAATAAAATCTTTCGGTCCCAACACTATTAATTTAGGCTAGACACAGTAAGGAGATTCAATCCCCCTCTTTTTCTCTGTCACGTCAACTTTCTCTCTTCAGCGACCTGCAGGCGATTGGGTGCCCCTGTAAGGGCGACCAAGTTCAATTTGTTTTAAACATTTTAAACTACAAACTTAATAATTAAAACATTAATTTCATTAATAAAAATAAAATAGTACATCGATTGAAAACATAAACTTAAACATCACATAAACTTCAATTATAATTAGGGTGATCCTAGGTTTAAGAGTTGTTGGAGTCGTAACCGTCGTCGTAAGGATCAAAGCTCGCCAACCTCTCTGCTTCTAACTGAGCTTCCAACCTGCTCAACTCCCGTTCCTTATCAGAGTTCAAGCCACCATCATCAGCTGCCACATTTTCCTCAAAACTTAGCTGATAAAAATGTGATGACATTAGGAATCAAACATTTTTAGCAACTCATTAACTTACTAAAACAATATTAATTAGGCAATATATACATTCTACAAGTTTACTTTCATATATATCTTAATCTAATAATAGGAATATATATATATATATATATATATATATATATATATATATATATATATATATATATATATATATATATATATACATATATATATATAACAGGAGGCGTTACACGTAGATAATGCCACGTAAACGCCACCTCATATTTTATTTGCATTTTCCATGTCATCTTTGTATTAAAATTTACTAACATTTTCCATGTCATCTTTGTGTTAAAATTTACTAACATTTTTTATAGTTAGGCGATGTTTTAAAAATTTAATATGTAGGATTCGAACCCTAGATAGGAAGATGAATTAATAAGTAATCTTACCAACCAACTAATCCACTTAATTTTTTGGTAATGTCTTTCAAAACCAAATATATAATATTCAAATAATTAATACCGGATTTAAAAAAAAAACACACAGAATAGGATTAGCTTTGGTTTGTATATTTATTTTAAGGAATTATATAAAAGATATACATACAAGAATACGTGTGGGCTTATGATCCGGAAGAAAAAATACAATGCATACAGGAAAAAAACCATATCACACAAACCCTAATTCAGTAATTATAATGTTTTTGCAGTATGGTATATTATTCATAGTTTATATTCAAGCATGAATGATTGAACGTTCTACAATCTCATTGCAGATTAAGTTGTGATTAGTTAACCACGAGGTGCCAAACTTAGGCTGCTTGATGTATATCATCACATGATTACAAGGTATGTTATTGGATTGAGTGATTAAGTGTGTTGTTATTCTCTTTTTCAATTGTTATTAGAATGCTCAGTTACTTCACATTAGTACTTTAAAGAAGATTTATCAAGTGCGGGTGATAGAGCAAACGATAAAAGATAAAGAGGTAAGTGGATTTGGATGAGGCATGGAACCTATGTGCAATGGATCCACCCTTTATGTAATAATTAACCGAATTCTTATTTCTATAACTGAACTTTTTTATTTAATGTTGTTTTTGTTTGTGTTCAGTCCAAGGATACAACAAAATCCAGGCCTCGTGGTGATTTTTTGCTGCTATTTAAATATAGATTGGAAGCATTGGCCCTACACTTGTGTTGAATATGTAAGCAACCATAGTTTAGTCATGTAATTTATCGATTTATTTTGCTTTCTAATCGTGGTATATGACACCATCTTTAGCAAATGCTCCCGTGGGAAGAATGGATCATCACAAGCAGCGATTGAATCGGATTTTCATTTTGCATATGGGATTGGTGGGATTTTATTCTGAAAATTCAGAAATTGCAAGGTGAGTCAATCCTTATGTTCATTTATTTATATTATGTTTCTTTCAGGAAATTCTTTACAAATCCATTGATGTGAAGCAAGTACGAGCTGAGGTGAATAATCAAGTACCAACTGACACAATTCGAGATGTCGGTCCTGCCATGTCGTTTACTGATGGTGGTCAGCCGCACACACTTACCTCATCTCATTTAGTTATAGCATTTTCTTTGTATTTGCGTGTACCGGTCTCTCATCTATTTTTCTAATCTGATATGTTGGTCCACTTAATGAGTATCGAGCATTTAGACCTTACAACTGCATACGTTCCAGTTGTGAAGCTCGCTTTTGCTATGAGGCTCAACAGTGTCAAAAGTAGTGGCTCAGACACAAAAAGGTTTGATAAAGCTAACTCCAACCATAGAAGCTTTATGCACGCATTTTTTGCTAAAAGTCTTTTACACGCTGCTCTTTATTTTCCGTATATAGGCTTCTAAATGAGAAAGAAAAATATATTCAAGAGGCCCTTCAACGTGTTCAAATTCTCGAGAAAGAGATTGTTTCAAAGGATTCAGAGGTACTATTTTTTCCTTTTCCCAATTTGTGCTTTATCTTGGATGTTGATTAAACTGATATATGCTTTACCTATAACTGACATCGCTGGATATTGAGTCTTCTATTGTGAAATTTTAGCAAAGTAACTATAACAGACATAAATGTGACAACTGAAATGATATGCATTACAACTTACTTTTATGCAAAGGGAATATATGAACTGAAATGATTTGCAGCCAACTCGCTGTATTTACGAGCTTTTCATTTATTTCTTTAACATCTTCATTTTGTTTCCATGAATCCAGTCGGTCAACAAGCATCAATGTTCCATATACTTATGTTTGAGATACTTAGAAATCAAATAATCAATGAGTTATATGCAATTTTTCACTAAAATTGACCTCATGGCATTTCATATTGTTTTTGTGGTTTTAAATAAAAAACTTACCATGAAATAGTAAGTTGCTAAAATGAAAAGGAAATTGCGACTTTATAGTGAAACGTTGATGTTTTATGGCTGTGAGTGCAGCAAATTCTTGCTGGTAAGATCAGAAGCCAGCAGAGGTCCTGTGGCGAAAGTTGCAACCGACTGTTGGCTTACGAAACTCTGTTTCATCAGGTATTATAGTATGCATCATGACAGTTTATGTTTTCTAACGGCATGCATGGTTTTTTTGCTTGTATATCCTGCATTTTCATTCCATCGTCAGTAACACATAAATATTATGGGATACGAGCAAGCTAAGGTGCTTTTTAAAGCAGACTCCATTTCGATTCTCAACCCAGCATGCAAGCATACATAGTTCCTGAAATATTTTTACAGGAGGCTTACTCAAGTAAGCTAATATAGTAATATGTTGAATAGTTTATCACAAAAATTGTACGACATTAGGAGTTTTCGGCTGACGTACGGTATGATCATTTTTTTTCAATAACCAAAGTTTCTTTATGTTTTATTCTATGTCTAGGATAGTATTTCGGATTAAAAATTTAAGCGTACTTAATCAACAATCTAGGAGGTATTGACAAGCGTGTAATCAAAAGATTCGAGAATGAAGCTGCTAAGATGAACATTGAATTACCAATACTTTTTTTAGAGGTATAATTTCATGATTTGATAAAACAGTGTTATGCAAAATTTAATCATGTAATATTGTGCAACTTTAAAGAAGCCACTTAGGTTCTACACCAAGACTGATGGTGTTCTGTCAAATAAGGGGAAGAAGAAGATCTGTAAGGAGTTTCGAAATTTTAATGTAGAGTGTCTATGTATGTCTCTCGAAAGTTCTATTCTCTATCTTAACATCATTTATGTGTGTTTTTTTATTTACACATTTTTCATGCATGTGGTAGGTTGGACTTGGCGCAATTAGTCTTTGGGATTATGAGAAATTAAGAATGCCTAATAAAGTTTATAATGCGAAACAGCTAAGGTATCGCTTGCATTCTATTCCAACTTATTAATTTCCAGATACGCCCATTTGTTTTCTTGATCATAGTTGATGTTTTTTTGTTGTAGATATGTGAAAAAAATCACTGAACCACCACCAACATATTGTATGAACATAGACACCGAAAGTAATTGGATTATCAACATCTCATTAACTGACGTGATATTTTTTCGCTATAATGCGTATCTTTAATGCTCAGTCATGTGCAACTAGGTTGGTAGGGTATTAAATGAAGCTTAAGAATTTATAAGAAATATATACAGTATATACTTATAGTTCCTTATCATAATTGCAATTGTATGTCTTTGTAAATCTTGATGTTCTACAACTTTGATATTGAATTAAGTTTGAACATGTTAAGTGGTCGAATTTGTTTGGGATATTGAACATGCAAAATCAACCCACTTATCAATCAAGATCTTTTTTGCATTTCGGTTGAAGCCCAACTGTATCTACATGCTTGGTGACCATTTTGTCTGCTAATTATTACATACACCAGTGGTTGTTACTTATGGCTTCTTATATATTCTAATATAAGTTGGCTAAAATTTATTATAAGATAATATTGTTTCATTTTTCCCCCTAACTTAACTTCTGGTGACTTATCTTTCAACTTATAATCTGTATTCAGTGGCTTATTTGAGGGTGGATGTAAGTTAAGTTAAAAAGTGGACCTGATTTAAAACAACACTTATACTTTGGGTCAAGGGTTTAACCCGGTAAATAGGTTAAATACCAGTAGTGAGATGGGGATTGCGACAAAGGTTGTAGTTGAGGAAGAGATCATAGGAAAAATTTAGCTAACATGCTGCCTTTGGTAAAAAAGTTTAGACATGCATAGTTGCATATAAACAAATATATAATATGTAATCATGTATAACGACTTTAACTTTTTATGTGATCTTTTTTAGTATCAATACTAATTGCTAATTCTGATGCTAGAATCATGAAAATGTCGTGATAGGTTCCTCTCTGAAGTTACTTGACCAGATCTCAAAGCTGTTGTGATCTTTTTTTGTGCTCTCTTCTTTGCAGAAAATATAATCCATTCCCTTATTAAAAATAGTAACCCAATTATTTAATTATAATGAAAAGCCAAAAAATAAAATAAAAATAGTAACTATAACCATACTCATTATGATGATTATACTTGTCAATTATGATAACGTTGCTAGGCAGTCATTTACCGAGGTTCAATAAAGAAGAAATAGGAAATTCCAACTGGGATAGTCTTTCCTAAAAGATTGGATCTTGATGATAATGAGAATGAGAGTGAAGATGTTGTGGGAGGCTCAACTATATCAGCTTTCATGTTGGGCAAAAGGTCAAGGGTAAGCTACCTTTTGAAACTATCTTGCGATTATGACAGTTATTTTGCATACCACATTCATATGCGTTCTACCTTTCGAAGTTGCCTTTGATTTTGGCGATTCTTATTACTATATATCACATTCAAATGGACAGAACGCTTACCTTTGTTTCCTTTTGAAAGGTACTTGCAGCTGAAAGAAGACAATACACCCTCATGTTGACTTCACATTGTTCTCTTTTCCGTTTCCGATTCTATAACGTTCAGGTGTACTGTCAAATTAATAGTTTCATTTGATCTGATATTTAGTTCTATATTATAATTGCAGTCTTATGGACGAGATCATGGTTGTAGCTGTCAATACTTCACGATTTGATAACATAACAATGGCGCCCCCGACTTCTAAACGTTTAAAGTATAAATAAGGATTGTGATGAGGCGAAAAATGATCCGTTTTTAGGGGGTCATTTAAGCCCGAATTCGAATTTATTTGATCAAATATTGCCCTAAATCGTTCCTTTTATGATTTTAGGTACTTTGGGAGAGAAATCTGGAAAAGGAAGCAATTCGGACGTTTTTGGAGCATAAAAGTGAAGAAAACGCCAAAGTCTTAATTTTCCATGCTGGGAACAGTAGGTGACGGCGTCAAGAGCAATCCTCTAACGACGTCAAGAGCAGAAGTCCATGACGACCCAGTACAGATTTGACGGCGTCACGAAGGAAGGGCGTCAAGAGTAAAAGAGTCATGACGGCCTGGAATTGTTTAAGTCTTGACGGCGTCAAATGTAGATCAAGGCAGTCCGAGAAGAGTTTTGGCGGCGAGGTGACGGCGTCACAAGCTTTGTCTTGACGCCGTCATACCTATTTTTCTATATATAGTTTTCTAATTTTCACACATTAAAGAGAGAGAAGTTTTGGGAGAAACCCTAAGTACGATTTTGGTGCAACTTTTACAGTTTTTTCAAGGGTTCCAAACCCTTGATACCTTGCATTGTAATTGAGATAAGTGTTCCTTTAATTCAATCAATATGTCTATGTGTTGGTTGTCTATATCTTGTTCTTGTCTCAATTCTATCATGCTAGGCTAGATCTATCTTGTGTTTGCTTAGATCTAATGAAACCTAGATGTTAATTATGTGTTGATTACTTGTTTATTCTTGTCTTGGATGAATGATTTATATGTTAGGCTTAAGAAAACTGGCAGATATCCACTTGGTAACATGCTTGAACGTCTTAAGAAACATGAACCGAGGCGCACTAGGTCTTTATTGGTTGTATTTAATGCATGAGCCACTGTTTACAATCCCTATAGTTGTGCTGGGCATGGTGTAGGAGGAGATAAGAGCTCATAGAATTGGGGAGTTATGTGTGCCACCCCATGAATGGTATTAAGGAATACGATCCGTCATCCATGCAATTATAACTAGTAATTAACGTGTAAAAGATGTCTAGGGAGTAGTGAAATCTAAGTAAACACATTTTCTCCAATTACTGCTCACAACTTTAGTATAATTTAGCTTATTTTAATTTCTAGTATTTTATTTTGATTGCATCTTAGTATTGGGTTAGTTGACTAGCAACTAATTCTGCCCAAATCCTTCAAAACCCGAGATTTTAATTGCTTTCATAAAAATATAAAACACAAAAATAATCATCCCTCATCTTTAGAACTAGTATTTAGGCTTTCTAATCCTAGCGACACTATTCCTAAGCTGAACGATCAATCCCCCGGTACTTGTCACTATACTATACTACAACGATCAGGTACACTGCCTGGTGGGGGTTGTAAGCTTCTCGAGATCTCTCGAGAGGTAAAGCCTGTTGCGATTCCCACGCATCAAGTTTTTGGCGCCGCTGCCGGGGAATAGTTATTGTCTAGGTTAGAATTTCTTTTTATTAGGTCTACTTGCTAGATTCCTTTCTAGTAAGATTTTATTTTTATTTTTAGGTTTTCTTTAGTCTATCTTTTTCTTTGTGCCCTTTGTTTGTAAAACCATTTTCATTTGTCTTCATGACGGATGAGATTCCATTTAGATCATTAACAATAGAGGAACAATTAGTTTACTCGGATAGATTTGCTTCTTGTTGTTCCAATGAATTTTTATGTGATCTTAGCTATATACAAGAGGAGATGGGTGTAAAGTTTGATAGGTTTGATGAGTTATGCGCATGTGTGGCCTATATTAAACAATCATTGTTAGGATCAATTCCTTTTAGTAAGACCCTTTGGAAAAATTTTGAGGAAAGCCTCCTAACCATGAACCATGAGTTTAATGAATTGATGGGTTTGTATACATCACAACTTGAGGAAACAATTAAGGAGGATTTAGCCGAACATGATCATATTTAGCAAAAAGATGAATCCTTTAGGCAAATTGAACATTGTAATCAAGTTATTGAGGAAGGTCCTTATGAATCAGACTTAGAACTTGAAATGGCTAGAGAAGGGTTTGAGATACTTAGGAACATGTTTAGGTTAGATCCTACTAAAACACGTGATGAGGATATAGGTGATGTTGAGAATAGGAAGGATGATGTAAGTAACATAAACCTACAAAGTACCCCACAGCTCCCACCATCACTTGAGGAATACACACCACCCGTGACTTACCCGGAAGGAGTAGAAGAGACTATAGGAGCCCTAATAGAGGTAGAACCCTTGTACCAAACACCACTAGAGGATATAGGTTTGAATACTTGTAGTGATAACCTTACTCTTAGTTCTAGGGAATTACCTAGTGTTGATGAACCGGAACCTCAATCTTCACACAACTTTCCATCCTTAGATATACATCTAGGAGACAAAAGAGGAGCCGACCCACCCATCAACCTATGTAGTCTGGGTAGTCTTAAGATAAAGGTAGTGGACTCTAAGCCTTGTAGAGAGGAAGCCAATATAGGGGTGGAAAATGACCTTACATGCTTACATCACCAATTTATGATGGATCACAAGAAACATTATGGGTTTAAACCGGGTTTATTAGGTCAAGATGGATCCCCAACTAGTAGTCTCTTGAAGTTGATAGAAAATGATCCCTTTCTAGGAGAAAATATTAATCCACCCATTAACCCGATTGAATTTGGTAAGGTTATGATGATAGGAGCACACCCCTTTAAGCATATAATTCATCCACCACACTTTCCTCACGAGGCATATTTCCACCCTAAGGGTGTGTATCGCTACTTCCACCCGCACTTAGTTCAAAGTGTAGGAAAAACCTCCCCTATTTCCGTTAAATAAGGGTAGAGTCAGGCTCATGACTCGAACAAAAACAAGCGCTTCTTGGGAGGCAACCCATGTTTTGCGTGATTTTATGTTGTTTGATTGTTATTTGCTTCCGTATGCATGCTTAATTTTTATTGTTGGTAGATCATGTTTCTAAACTAAATAGTGGAAATACTTTACTTTGTTGTTTTGGCCTAATCTTAACTCCACCTAAAAGTATTTTTGCAAAAAGATAAGTGTAAGGGGAAACCCCAAATATGTTTTTAAGAAACAAACCGATCATGATTCTCTACAATATTAAATGAACATGTGTATTCGTATTTGTTAGAGTCAAATGCTTGTATTGAGTCATAATGAAGTTTTGCAGGATTTTCCAGGAAGTAGGACCAAGTTTTTCCAGAAATTTTCTGGAAACTTAAGATAAGAATTTCTGCAGGTCAATTCTGACGGCGTCAAGAGTTTACTCTTGACGGCGTCAGGTGTAAAAATCTGGAAATTTTACCGGTTTTGTTTTTCTAACGGAGTTTTATGGTTTTTGTGAATTATTAAGTTTTATAATCTCCAGGAAATCTGCAAACTTCATTCCACAAGCATTATATCTTATCTTGTTTTCTAGGATTTAGTAGCTTATATAGGATGCCGCCGATTTTACGCGAGGTTGTCTTGTCTATTTTTTCAGGTTTTACAGGTTACGTATGACAAGAAGATGATTTACATTCTGGAAGGGAAGCTTTGATTGTTCATTTTCTTGGAGGAAGATTTAACCTGGCCACCCTATTATCCATACCGAGCGAATCAGGGGAGTATTTGATTTCATTCTCTTTACTTTTTCACTTTTACATTCTTTACTTGAACATTGGGGACAATGTTCATCTTAAGTGTAAGGGGAGGGTAAAAAGATGATACCTTACATATGCACTTTCGCTTGAGTTTGTTTTGTTTAATGGTAGATGTGTAATAAAACTATGAGAAATACTTGTTAGTGCAATTTTAGTGCCAAATTTAAAATTTTTTACAACATTTAGGAGTGAAATTTTAGCCATAGCAAGCGTCTCATGGATAGGAGATTGTATGACTAGCACATAACCGTATATTCAGAAAAATTTTCCACCCAAATATGTGAGGTTCGCCTTTAGATTTGATAGGAAAAGCATTCATTATTAGTGCTTATGAGTGTACCGGTAGCATTTAGATTCTAGAACTTGCGTTAGTGATGCATCCCGAGACCGCTAGTGAGACTACATTCGTGTAGTAGGATTTACTACATGATAAGAGGCATTAGGATCACCCTTGTGTTAAACCCGTATCATAATTACTTGACCATTTAAGTCATATTACTTGGCTAGTTAAGTCAACTAATTTTTCCCACACCCTTAGCGTTGTACTCATTTTTAGTACACGAAACCCCTAGTACACCCCTCCGAGCCTATCTTTTTGTTCCTAACTTTAAGCATTTTACTTAAAGGAAGAATTTGTTACACCCCACTTAAATGTACACCTAAATCGCCTTAGCCTTCCGTGTATGTGCTCATTTTTAGTGCATTATTCTTATATGTTAAACCCTAAGTTAACTATCTAATTGATTACATGGTTGCTAAGTCGAGTCATATCCTTGTACATATTGTTTTGGGACGATTGGGACTCATGGGTAAGTACTTATTTTATGGAGTAATGGGGAAGAACATCATTTATTACCCCCATATGTACGTTAATCTTAAAAGTGCTCCAAGTGTTTTGATTTTCTTAATTCGAGTCATTAGTTTAGTTAAATGTAAAGTATGTAAAGATTCAAGTGTAAGGGAAATGTTCATTCCCTATGATGTATTATTTTGGATGGTAGGGTAAGAGTGTATGAAAAAAAAAATCGAAAAATCAAGAAAAAGAAAAAAAAAATAGAAAAAGGAAAGAGAAAAAAACATACGAACTACCATCCCTTTTTATTCTATGTTCATTTTATGTTTTTGTTATTTTTCATTTATTAGCTTAAGTCGAGTCTAGTCTTGGCTTAGCAATGCCATCTTGTTCATGTAATTAACTAAGATTGTTAACTCGCCACCAGTAAAACTTCTTTTATCCAACAAAACCGTGTATTTCATATCCCTATACCTAACGTTACAACCCTTTAAAAGACCTCTTTGATAGTTTATCCTAGGTGCTTACGCCATGTGGTGGAGGTTTGATCCTTTCCCAAGCCTATGGTAATCTATTTTGCTATGACAGGTAGTGAGAGATATCTTCCGTTTCCATATTGTAATTTACACTTTATTACACCCGAGAGATGTGAGTATCTAAACACTATTTGTGAGGTGCTAGTGTATGACCTCCGTGCTTGTCTATTGGTCTTTAGTGGAACGATTATTTGTTGTAATTACTTTTATATTAGTGTTAAATGACCCCTAACTTGTCTTTTGAGTAGAATAAAAGCGCATTTGCTTGAGGACAAGCAAATCTCAAGTGTAAGGGTATATGATGAGGCGAAAAATGATCCGTTTTTAGGGGGTCATTTAAGCCCGAATTCGAATTTATTTGATCAAATATTGCCCTAAATCGTTCCTTTTGTGATTTTAGGTACTTTGGGAGAGAAATCTGGAAAAGGAAGCAATTCAGACGTTTTTGGAGCATAAAAGTGAAGAAAACGCCAAAGTCATAGAATTGGGGAGTTATGTGTGCCACCCCATGAATGGTATTAAGGAATACGATCCGTCATCCATGCAATTATAACAAGTAATTAACGTGTAAAAGATGTCTAGGGAGTAGCGAAATCTAAGTAAACACATTTTCTCCAATTACTGCTCACAACTTTAGTATAATTTAGCTTATTTTCATTTCTAGTATTTTATTTTGATTGCATCTTAGTATTGGGTTAGTTGACTAGCAACTAATTCCGCCCAAATCCTTCAAAACCCGAGATTTTAATTGCTTTCATAAAAATATAAAAACACAAAAATAATCATCCCTCATCTTTAGAACTAGTATTTAGGCTTTCTAATCCTAGCGACACTATTCCTAAGCTGAACGATCAATCCCCCGGTACTTGTCACTATAATATACTACAACGATCAGGTACACTGCCTGGTGGGGGTTGTAAGCTTCTCGAGATCTCTCGAGAGGTAAAGCCTGTTGCGATTCCCACGCATCAGATTGTTATGGTGAGATGCTAATATCGATTTTAACTACATTAACTTTGTGCAGAGGTAATGAATGTTGTCACTGGATCTCACCACTATGGATGATAAAAGCTTCACAGAGGTAATGAATGTTGTCGCTGAAGACGAGAATACTAATATAGTCCAACCTTTTCAAGAGATTGTCAACTGGTTAATGGCAACCGAGTACTAAATGATTGTAGATATCAATGTGTCCATTAAAATTATAGTTAGAAGTAGAGGACATGCAGAATGGCCGAGGGTGTTGAGTAATGGGTCAAAATGAGTTAATCCAGTTTGGCTGTTCCTGATTTTTTTTGTTTCTCACGTGGCTCATCTGAGAAGTAAAACTTCAAATATATTAAGAGGGGCAAACGAAAAACTCAAGTGGTTCATTTAGCTTGGTGGTTTGCTCAAGTTGGTTCTCAAAAAGAGATCCAGAAGGCACGTTTTTAATTTTCTCAAGTTGCAAGTTCAGGTCAGCATTTGAGCATTGCCCAGCGTATATTGCAGACTTATAAACTTAGTATAGAAATCGATGGTTTGAATAATTTTGTTGCAAAGGGTTATGTGCAATTTTCGTATTTTTTAAAATTGTATTGCATTTTTTTAGTTTATATTAAGTGGTATTGATGTAATTTTAACTAACCAATATTGTTGTTAATTTTTCATTAATTTAACGAACTGGGTTTGAATTAAAGATTGATGTGATCAAATACAAAACATCTGTTAACAATTCAAAAGAATTTGAGTAAAGTTCATACTTTTTATAGTATAGTTGTTAGTATTATTTAATTTTAAAACTATAATTTTATACAGCTATGGTCATTAGAGGTGTTTGGGATTTGCTTATGTGCTTAAACTTTTAAACAGATTATCATTTTTAAGTGTTTAGGGTAAAACTGCTCATGTTTAAGCCTGATAATACTAAACTTATAAAATATTACCATTTTATTGATTTAGAAAGAGGAAGCACCGATGCCCGCCATTTGAAAACCACCTATGTTTTAAAATGTAATTTAACTAATTAAATAAAATTGAATTTCTTAAATTCATATTAAAGTTCATTTGATTATTACCTACCGAGTATGTTTTAAAATGTAATTTTACTATCTTCTTTCGCTATAGAAAAATATTCCAACGATAATTATAAAACTTGCTCGCCCATCCGGCGGGCTTAGGTAACTAAAATACAATCTAAATTCACTCACAAAAAAAAAACACAAAAACAAAAACAAAAACAAAAACAAAAACAAATATATATATATATATATATATATATATATATATATATTATCAATAATCATATTATAAAAATGATAGAATTTTATACACTTTAATTTCCGTCACCTAATACTACCCAAAAAAGAATTACAAGGCATGCCCGCCCATCGGGCGGACTTCGAAACTAGTATATATATATATATATATATATATATATATATATATATATATATATATATATATATATATATATATATGACATCATGTGTAAGAGTTCTTACACATATGGAAAGATTTTTACTCAAACTATTGTGTGTTGACTTGTAGAATCTTGATTTGACATGTCTAAACTTGGAATGAAACTTGTAAGATATGTCATAGATTTTATTTAGACTTACACACTACAATCTTGTAGTTGACTAGAAAATCTTGATTTGACTAGACATAAATATAGAAAGATATTTGGTTTATGTCTTTGTTAGTTTTGGAAAGTAGCCCATGGTTTATGCACATGGTTTTAGGTCTTTGTTAGTTTGCCTATAAATAGAAGTCCATGGTTTACTCACGAACTTGATGAAAAACTACACACATGTAGATAGGTAGAAAATCATGTAGAAACATAAATCAATCACCCTTTCCATAATGATCATAATGCTTCTAACATTCATTATGTTGTAAGCATGTCATACATCATGATCCATTAAGAAAGTTACAAGATCTTGAGGTCATCATTCATTAAAGCATACCAACATATGAAGATTCAAGGGCACTTGACATCCTCAATGATTGAAGACTTCTTATTCAAGAAGTTCATTTAGATTAGGAAAAGAACTCGACATGTATGTCTTGGATCATCATTGTAACATCACAATCTATTCACCAAACTAGATTAGATGGTTTATGTGTTTGTGCCATAAAACACAAGGTTTTTATGTTGGGCCACAAAACATAGCGGGAGTGGCTGTACCCTTGGAAAAGAACTCGACATCTAGCTTAGTGTCGGAAATATTGTATAGGCGAAGATAGGAGTGGTTGTACCTTGTAAAAGAACTCGGTATCTAGCTTTATACCGGATAAAGTGTAAGCGACGATTGTAAGGTTTTCTCTGCCGAGAAGGGAGGTTTTTGATCTAGTGAAGTAACTCTCGAGTTGGGTACTCGAGGAGTGGAGTAGGGCGGAGAGGAGATCCGTGACCGAACCACTATAAATCCTCGTGTTCGGTTTGCACTTTCCTTTTACTTATTGCTTTACTTTAGTGTTTGCATTATGTGATTGTTTGTGTTGTGACTTGTTGATTATGCTTGTGTGATAACATGTCTTAAGTTTATGCTAGTCGTAAACTAAACTTAACATCTTTCATATTAGAACAAGCTAAGAATGGATATTTGATACAACAAGTTTAAAGAGTTTTAAATGGTAATGTATTCACCCCCCCCCCCCCCTTCTACGTTTTCACAATTGGTATCAGAGCCGCGTAGCTCTTATTTTCAAAACAAATGGTTTTTAAAATGGAGTACTATCCATGTATCAAATTACCATTGAAGCGGAATATAATATGAAAAATGTTTCGCTAAAGTATACTTAGAAATTTTGTTATTAAATGTTACTTTGTATACAAGCTTGAAGGTATCCTTTAAAAATAAAAGAAAACATTTTTTAAAATTTGTAATTGTCAAATTATATGCTTAAAACTAATTTACAAAAACAACGGTTTTGAAAGGAGCGTTTGGGATAACTACAAACTTAGTTTTTAAAAATCACCTCCGTAAATGGTTAGATAAGTCACATAAGTAGAAATGTTGTTAAATATATGTTTTATATGTTTACTATCAAATCTAGTGTAGGGATCTATTCCATGATAGATCACGAGCCAATAGATCGTTAGCCAACTAATGTAATCACTAGTAAGACTAAGTTAGATAATCTCTGTGAGCTTGTAATTATTGCGGAATATAAAAACAAACTTATACTAAACTTGATCCTCTATGGATTGATAAACTTTTACTAATAATGTTAATGAAACTCGTACCCATTACTAATGGAAACCCTAACCTTTCTTACAAGAAACGAATAATGAAAAACTAATAAAAGATATTCTACGTATCTTGTCCTAAAATACATAAGTTATATCCACGGTTAAACTCTATCCGTAGGATCTCTATATGTCCGCAGGAACCTGTCATCAGCAGAAAGTCACTAAGCCTTCCGCAGGAACCTGTTAGCAGTATCAATCAGTAGTATCTTCAATAATTCCTTACAATCCTCCCCTAATCTTGAATTTGACATAGTTAAGTTCAAGATTTCTTGATAGATCGCCAATAACACAAACCAGAGGATTGAAAATAATCATCAGCAACAAAGAATCTTCATAAGTAGAATCTCTATGATCAGCAAAAAATTGAAAAACACCATTCTTTGCAGCAACACAAGACTAAATGTACATCAAAACATATAAGTTTCATACTATTCTCATCACATCCAGGTGTGTTAACTCCTGTGAGAGGTGAATCATTAAAAATAATGGATTTGATGTCTCTTTACCAATAGCCATCACTACTGGAGTAGCCAAGTGTTCAAAGGTACACTGATAACCACATGATTTTTAGCAAATCATCAGCTATAAACGGATTTGATATGTCTTTACCTGTAGCCGTTTGCTCAGGACTAGTCAATTATTGATGAATAATCATCTTGGTCAATTGAATACCAAATATGGTTTTCCACTGCCTTTACCACAAGCCATATACATGTGGGCTAGCCAATTATTTGGAATCCATAAAGGAAAAATCCATGGTCAATTGACAACCATTTCAACTACTCAACAATAAAGCATGGGTGAGTTGAAAACCCTATGATTTTGAGCAAACCATTACAGCTATCAACAGATTTGATGAGTCTTTACCAAAGCTGTACCCTTTGGACTAGCCAACTTTTTGATGGAATAGTCAATATCAGGCAAGTTAATGAACACAAAGAGTGTGATAAGAATCAACACCAAACCTGCATACAACATACACAAAACTATACAAATATGTTAGTTGTTTTTATTTATTTATTTATTTATTATTATTATTTTTTATTTTATTTTATTTTTATTTTATTCTTTTATTTTTATTTTTACTAAACGAACAGAAAATAAAAAATAAAAAATATACAACAAAATACAATACCAAGATCAGCTCATTGCAGATATGAATCCATTTGAATACCATGCTTGGTTGCCAGTTCCTTCTTAGTCAAGATACTTCTTCTGATGAACCTTACCAATTGTTCAGCAAGATGAAGATCATTTTCAGTCATATCCAAAGGAACAGATAACTTTGTCTCCAGCGTGAGATTCATTACTTCCTTTGTGATTGGGTAAAGAACATCAGCCCAGCAATACAAGGTCTTACCAGTGGTTGTTACAATCATATGAACATTAGGAAGTGGAAAGAACTTCCAATATTCAACCACCCATGTCTTTTGACCTTTCCATACTTGAAACCTTACACCAGAATCACGTTTATAAGAATCACACAGAATCTGCAAATCACCCATCAAATACATTCCAATGTCATCAGGGGAATGAGTTTGATAGTACTTGGTAACCCAATCATAAAGTGAGATAAGATCTTGCTTGTCCACCATATGTAAGATCTAACTCAGAAACAAGAATGTCTTGGTAGTTCCATCTTGTCTATGTATAACATTCACTTTTCCTTGACCAAGCTCAGAATCAACCAGTTCCCACTTCACAATTTTCTCCCATACAACAGGGTCTTGACCATCATCAGAAGCATAATCAAAGAAAGAAGTACTATCCTCTAAAGGAATATCTTTTTGAGCCTTCCTCTTGATAGCTTTAGTCTTTCTCCTAGTGCCAGTAGTGACAGGAATAGAAGGACCATCAGCAGGTTCTTCTTTAGGCACTTGTTTAGAAGTATCAGCAGGAACATCTACAGAATCATCATCATCAGGTACTTCAATTAGAGTATCTTCTGAAGCATCATTGGTAACATCATGTGGAGCTTCAGTGGTATCAGGATGAGATTCAGCAGTATCATGATGAGAAGCATGAGTAGTATCATCCATCTGAGCATCAGGAGTATCGTCCTTCTGAGCATCAGGAGTATCATCCTTCTGAGGCAAGACTGAAGGAAGTTGTACATTCTCCTGACCACCATGAAAAGACCCAATAGATTCAGCAGGTTGAGCATTAGTCTCATGAAGCTTAGCTTTCTTAGCTTCAGGCCTATCCATAAGTCTTCCTCTAAACTCCAGAACATCTTGGACATGTAGACCAGAGGAATGAAGATTGGAAATGATCTTGTCATAGTAGAAGGTGAGCTGCTTATCTGAAAAACCCCAAACCTTCTTTTGAGTCCAGCCTGGCCCAAACATAGAACATCCCTGATTCTTTACAAAATTCCTCATGTATTTCTTTATTTCTTGTTTAGTCCAAGACCTTTCCCTTTGATACTTAGCTTTAATCTCTGCCTCCTGTTGTCTCTTCAATCTTCCTCTTTCAACCATCATCTGAACAAAAGCAGGATTATCAACTCCAAGCTCAGATTCACCCAAATTAGGCTTGGAAGCAGCCTGTTCAGCCAAATTCTCCCATTGTTCAGTAGTAAGATTCTTAGCTATTTCATCAAGTTCCTTTTGTCTTTCAGCAAGCAAGGTGCTAGTAAATGTAGGTCCCATCTTATCCAAATCATCTTGAATTTTCCAAGCTAATGCTTCTGAGGCTTTCAAATCTAATTGAACTTTAGTAGTTGCAGCATCTTCTTGAGCTTGCATATGTGCAGCAACAATCTCACTAAGTTTTTCATTAGCAAGTTCCACCTTGGATTTTACTCTGGAAGGAATGTCATGATCAATCAATATGGACTTTCCTTTGTCTTTCTTCTCAGAAGGAACAACAATCTTATCAGGAGAATCATGAGGAAGATCAACTTGGATATCAGCTGATGTAGCATGAGTGCCCACTTCTGGCATAGTAGTAGAAAAAGATTCCTTTCTGTGAACATCAACAGTCTTCTTCTTCCTAGGAGCATCAGCAGACTTCTTATCAGCAGAATGCTTTCTCCTGACATAAATAACTCTGGAATCCTTTGGAACACTTGCATCAGCAGTATGAACAACATCAGCAGTTTGAGCAACCTCAACAGCTTGAGCAACATCAGCAGTTGGAACAACCTCAACAGCTGGAGCAACATCAGCAGTTGGAACACTATCATTAGTAGAATGAAGAGATGGTGCAGGCCTGGAATCAGCAGCATTCTTCTGAACACTCTCCAATGTAGTAGCAGCAAGAAGTTCAAGGCCTTCCAAGTCAATGTTGTCAGATGCTTTAGTAGAGTCCTCATCTGAGTCATACGCCACACCTTGTTTCTTCCTTTGCTTAAGCTTACCCTCCAACTTCTTAGCTCTTCCAATTAGAGTCAGAACAACATTGCTAAGGTTCTTTTTGGTGAAGTTCAAATCATTCTCCAATTTGTCCACTTTAGATACATAACTGTTCAACAAAGCATGTACAGAAGTGAGAGTAACAGGACCTTCAGCTCCACCAACAGGGATATCTGTGGTATTTGAAGCATCATTGGTCCTGTGGGTAGAACAATCTAAATTTACATCTACATCTACATGATCCTCAAAGTGAGGTCTCAAAGGACTGAGTGAAGGAAGTCTTGTAAATTGTGGTGAGTGTACAGGTTGGTCAAAGCCTAAATTCTCATTGAGCTCATGCTCAGGAGAATGGATATCCATTGGTGAATGTACAGGTGTGGGTGACCTAGGAGAGGGTGGTGGCTGAACATCAGGAGCAACTGATGCATTTACATCAGGAGCATCTTCAGTTCTTTCAGGAGAATCCTCTTGTGCTTGAGCATCAGGAGAATCCTGACCACCAGTAGCTACATCAGGGGGATTGCCCACCGGGGCATCAGCAGCTGCATCAGCAGCTACTCCATCAGGAGCATTGCCACCCGGCAACATAGCTGGAAGTAAGGGTCTGTGTTCACCAGTAAATTTAAATTTCATTTGGGTAAACAACTTTTTAGATAAACCCTTAACAGGCAAATGAGTAGGGTCAGTGGTCTGAATATCTAAAATGATTTGAAGAAACCTAGGATACAATAAATATTTAAGTTTGGTATCCTTAACATTTTCAAGCATAGCATTAAAGATATACCTAGAAAAGTTAAATGTTCTTCCCTGAGAGAGACACACAATGGCAAGAGCAATGTCTGTAGAGAATTGGTCCCATCCACCAGACTTAGAACCCATGCACTGAAGCAAAGTATGTGTCAAAAACCTCCATTTTGGACAAAACAGATTCTTATACCACACTTTCCCATCACCACTATAACCAGCAGCCTGAAGTCCTCTAAGTATCTCTCGTTTAGGCAAATTAGTCACCCCTCCTTCATCATCCAACTGTAGTTTAGTCCTGACTAGTGACTCAGTAACCACATATTCTTCCCCATCTATGACAACAACAATCTCTGTTGGTCCATCCTCCACAGTCCTTGTTTGTGCTGTTTCCCAAAATTGTACAACAAGAGACTCATAAATAACACTTGGATATTGGAGCAAAGCATAACGAATCTTGGATCTTTGGAGAAATTCCATCATGCCCACTTAATCTTCATCATTCTTACCACGAATAAGAAAGGCATGTTTGTTATGATCACCTTTGAAATATAGTTCAGCCATTGATAAAGAATAAGAAATTAGGGTTGGGTGTACTGAAGAATGATGAAATGGTTTTTGAAACTTTATACCAAGAGGGAATCAGTTAAATTGGGAGTGGGATATGCACGTCTTGGGTAAATATGGAAGTTACCAAACGTTGAATGAAACGGATATGAATTATTGGAAAGAAATCTTTGACCAATAATCAACTAAAGTAAATCCCAATTAACTGACTCATCCAAAGAAACCAAGTCAATCGGCTGAAATTAAATGGTCAATCCGCAGAAAATAATCAAATGTTGACTATGGTCAACAACAAAGCCTTCCGCAGAATCAATCAGCAGAATCTTCCCTTCAGTGGAAACCAAATATCTTTAAAAAAAATATCTTAATTCAAATTTCAAAGATCCCTTAATTATCTCCAAACTACCTCGCATTAATGGTAATAGAGACACACGGTTGGGTGATCTTATAAATGAAGGCTAATTATCCCCAAATCTCTCCACTTCAAATCAAATCCCTAATTACAAATCGTCTATGCAACAATACATCCATGGCGTCCAATCAACATATCATCAACCTTTCTTCTGACTCTTCTGATACGTCAGACTCACTAACATCTCCACCACCACTCAATATGCCAACACCTCCTCGTGGTCTCACAAAGGAACAAGCCAAGAAGAAGAGACACGATGTACCTGCTCCTAGTTCATCATCAGAAGATCTTCCACCATACTCTTCTGAAATCGATGATCCAGAGTACCAGAGAGAGATGGAGAGAAGGTGGAATGAATTGGAGAGGGCAAACAGAGTTCCCAATCCTGAGGAGTCTCCCTTCATCTTCACTTCTTCTGATGAAGAGGATGATGATAATGATGCACTTTACAACCTTACAACCCCTAAGAAGCCCCAGTCCTCTTGTCCAAGAAAAAGAAAAGAAAATTCCCCACTGCCAAAGACCAGAAAGGTTGTTTTAGGTTTGCCCTGTCCTCAATGGGAAGGACTCTTCAATATCAACAACAAGGGCAAGAAGAAGACTGTGGAAGGCAAGGGCAAGGGCAAGGGCAAAGTAAAATAGGAACTTTGTTGTTAATCTTTCAATTTCATTGTCTTGTATTGTACTTCTTGAAGAATCAATAAAAAAAACTTTGCCTTGTTACTTTTTACTTATTTTAATTCTTCTGATAGATTAGCATTCCCCTGAATAAATTGAATTTGAACCAGTCATCAGCAGGAATACACTTAACAATAAAATAGATAGTATCAGCAGCATGTTGGTCAAACCATTGACTTTCATCCAAAGGATCCACTTCAGTGGACAACTTGCACAATTAGTAATTGCTACTGACTCAACTACCTCCTATTTACTTACATTAACTCACATTAAACCCAAATCATGTCTTTATAAATTAGTCTTCAAGTCATAATCAACTCACCATCCCACAAATAACATATCCCAAAGTCTTTCTCACATTCAAAACATGAAGCCATCCCCCAAAGTCATTGAAATCTCTTCTGATTCATCAGACTCTACCTTTGACATACCTCAAATCCAAAGATCATAATATTACTTAGGTGAAGGTCCTTCAGAGTTTTTTCCATCTCCAACCTCATCAGAAGAAGCCACTGAAGCTGAGGAAACACCAACTCCTCTAGCTATGGTTGTCCCTGATTTCACTCCTGTCACAGCATTCTTAACTAGTGAAATGGAAAGAGTATGTGCAGATATGAGAAGGATCTCTGTCCCTAAAGAGCCACATTCCTCAAGAAGGAAGAAGGGTCCATTGAAGGTGGTCCTTAGTCTTGTAGCTCCCAAGCTCTGGAACAAGGACATGCAATCCAGAGGGGTCCACAAGAAAATGCCAGACCTAAAGGACTTGGGCAAAGGGAACAGGAAGATAGAATAAGAAGTTGAGGTTTAGGGATGTGGTGGTGGTTGTTTTGTTGTTGTTTTATGTATTTGGTGTTTCTTCTGATGACAGATCTTGATGTACCAAGATTTCCACTGATGAATAAAATTTACTTTTATATCTTTACATCTAATTCCACTAAATGTAGATCTTTGTATATCAGCAGAAACAAGATCTGAAACCAAACAGTCAAACAAAACACAAAAGAACAACTAAAGTAATATACAAAATTAGAAAGAAACCTGCAAAACAAAGTTAGGAAACATAATTCTAGAAAACATAATAATCTACATAAATACAACATGTACAATCCTCCCCTGAGGCATATGCCTCCCCTGAGGCTTATGCCTCCCCTCAAACATAGCATTCAAGGGTTAACCATCCCAATGTTGACAACTAGGTAATTAAACCTAGGTCCATCAAAAGCTTTTGTTAACAAATCAGCCACATTATCATCAGTGTGAATTTTAAGCACTTGAATTAGATGCTTCTCATTTGCATCTCTTATAAAATGGTGCCTAATTTCTATATGTTTAGTTCTCTGATGAAAAACAGGATTTTTAACAATAGAAATAGTACTTTGATTATCAATGTAGATTTTAGTGTTCATAAAGTTAAACCCATAATCCAACATCTGATTTTGAATCCAAAGTACCTGACCACAGCAATTGGCAGCAGCAACATATTCTGTTTCAGTAGTAGAAGTAGCCACTATGGTTTGTTTCTTGCACTGCCAAGAGATGAGTCTTCTACCAAGAAATTGACAACCTCCTGTTGTGGATTTTGTTAGAGTTTAACAATTAAATAGCACATATTGCGGAAGCTAGGATCAAGTATAACACATAAATATTAACTAAAACATAAATAGTAAACGTACCCGATGCACTTCAAATTAACCTTGATTCTTGTACAAATAGATCAATGATAAACCCCTTACCGTTTTGTTTATCGATCTCTTGATAATTACTAAAGTAAGTAATTACCTCGTTCTTGTACACACAAACTACCAACGAATAAAGGTTTGATGCAAGTAAACAAAACACTTAATTTTTGCTTTGGAAAAATCGACCCAAGAACCCTTGGAGGGGGGTGAGCCGATCGGCGAAGAAAGAAAAGACAAAGAAAAGATTTTAGGGTTTAGTGTGTGTGACAAAAGATGTGAAACCCTAATCCTTGGCCTTGTATTTATACTAGATGAATCTTGGAGCACAAGACAAGCATGGATCGACCCATATGGGTTGGGTCGACCGGCCTAGGCACCCAAGGGGTGTTCTAGATCTTTCTTGACTCCCAAATTACATTCTAGTCCTTATCTTTCGTTACTAACGATAGTTAGTCCATACGGTTAATAACTAACAACCATTTAGTCCATTAAGTGTTTATAAATATATATATACGATACATTTAACATATATATATTTATTTTACATTATTCTTGTTTGTAAAGTGTGCATTCCCGAGGTCTCGGGTTCGATACTAGACATTTACATATTAATGTTTATACGTAACATTTAACAGCTCCCACTCGTATATCCATTAATAGTAAAATGACATTGGTTAGCGTCTTGCAACACTCCAATGCCCCTAGTTCAATCCGAGCTAGGTTTCCTAGAAAAACCTTTAATGATTCATCATTATGATTATCCTTTCATTACTAATACCACATTAATAAAGATGTGAGGTTCTTTATTAAATTTCTGTTTCTCGTTTCTTTATGATTGAACAAAATTACCAAAACATCTGAACGTATTCCAGATAGACTTTGGGCATGGCCATGCAAACATTTTGTCAACCCTACGAGGGGCCCAGCAGTATTAAACTTCTAAACAAATCAGAAGGAATAAATTCTTTCTTGACTACAAGAATAATCCATGAACTTTGCAACACTTCTGAAAACAACCCTTATAACTCCCTGTTACGGTGAGCGGTAGATTGCTTCACAAAAATGCACTACATCCATGACACTTATCTGGTATCTCAAGTCTGAGGATAACTTTAAATATGATTCTCACATTAAATATTACATCATATTATTGGGATAAGTCCAATATTCAATTCATTGAACATCATGTGAAATTGGTATGACTATGCATCAATATACTTTCAAGTATATCCTAAACCAATACTCAAATTTGTCTTAGTTTAATGATATTCCCATATCAATAATCGACAATGGACAATTTAGAATAATAATTTATTCATGGATCTTAAACATGCAAATATAGGATATATTATTAAGACAATGAATAAATAAACATAAAACATATTTTATTTCATTAAAATAATAATTGTACATTACATCCTTTATCCAAACACTAATCACAAATGGGCATGAAACTTTCAGCTAATCTAAGTCCTACACCTTCAGCATGCTTGTAAAGCTTGGTGCCAGGTAGAGGCTTTGTTAATTGATCTGCCAAGTTATCATCTGTGTGAACTTTGAGCATTTCGATTTCGCCTATTTCGACTTGTTCTCGAACATAGTGATGCTTAATCGGGAAATGTCTGGTGCCTTTCATGATTCCAGGCTCATTGGCAAATGTAATTGCAGCTGAGTTGTCACAATACATTTTAATAGGTCTTTGAATCGAAGGCATAACTCCTAGCCCTGAAACAAACTTCCTAATCCAAACAGCTTCCATTGCAGCTTCTGAAGCAGCTATATACTCACTTTCTGTAGCAGACATCGCTAGTACACTCTGCTTTCTGCTCCTCCAATCCACAGCTCCTCCATTAATGACAAATACATAACCAGTTTGAGACTTCGTATCATCCTTATCACCTTTCCAAGAAGCATCGCAATAACCTGTAACATCAAGTTCTGCTGATGGAGTACCCCCATAAACCAAGAACATATCTTTAGTAGCCCTAAGGTACTTAAGAATATTCTTAACAGCAGTCCAGTGAACTTCACCTGGATTCTGCTGATATCGACTAGTTAAATTCTGAGCAAATGCCACATCAAGTCTTGTACTTTTCACCGCATACATTATAGATCCCACAGCCGAAGCATAAGGGACTCTCTTCATGCGTTGCACCTCTACAGGTGTTGAATCACAAACCTTGTTGCTCAAGCCATGTTGTTCTTGCATCGGCAAATATCCTTTCTTGGAATTTTGCATATTGAATCTCTTCAATATTTTATCAATGTAAGCACTTTGGCTTAATCCAATTAATCGCTGAGATCTATCTCTATATATCTTGATTCCCAGAATAAATGCATCTTCCCCTAAATCTTTCATAGAAAAACACTTTCCAAGATATGCCTTAACCTTTTGCAAACTTGGAATGTCGTTTCCCATGATCAATATGTCATCAACATATAATATAAGGAAAATTACATTACTCCCACTAACTTTGTGATATACACATGGCTCATCAAGATTTTGAGTGAATCCATACTTTTTAATTTCACTATCAAATCTCTTATTCCATTGTCGTGATGCTTGTTTCAATCCATAAATGGTTCTTTTAAGCTTGCATACACGATTTGGGAATTCTGGATTTACATACCCCTCAGGCTGCGCCATATAGATGTCTTCATCTAGGCGACCATTTAAGAAGGCGGTTTTTACATCCATTTGCCAAATCTCATAGTCATAGTAAGCGGCTATGGCTATAAGAATCCTAATTGCCCTTATGTCAGCTACAGGAGAAAAGGTCTCCTCATAGTCAACACCAAAAGTTTGAGTATAGCCTTTAGCTACCAAACGGGCCTTATAGGTGTGTACAACGCCATCCATGTCAGTCTTTTTCTTGAAGAGCCATTTACTCCCAACTAGTTTGGCACCCGGAGGTAGGTCTACTTCTTCCCAGACTACATTGTCTTCCATGGATTGCATTTCCCCATCCATAGCAACTTTCCATTTGGCCTTTTCAGGACCATTCATAGGTGCTTTATAACTTGTAGGCTCATCAAGATCATCCAGTAAATTCTCATCACTCTCTACATTAAGACATATACGAGTAGGAGCTTTTACTGGTCTTGTTGACCTACGAATGGGAATCACTTCAACTTCAGGTGGAGGACCTAAACTTTCAGGTTCTACTGGAAGTTGGTTAGTGTTTTCAGAAGGTGCTACATCTTCTTGACCGTCTTCCAGATCATATACTCTCCCACTAAATTCTTGAGATATGAGCTCCTTTTCAAGGAAGTCTCCATACCTTGCAACAAATACTTTGTTTTCAGGTGGGTAATAAAAGTAGTATCCCATAGTTTCCTTAGGGTATCCTACGAAGATGCACTTCACAGATCTTTGTTGGAGTTTGTCTGTTGAGTCACGTTTAACATACGCCTTACAACCCCAGACCTTAAGATAAGACAAGTTAGGAGCTTTTCCAGTCCATAACTCATATGGTGTCTTATCAACCTTCTTTGTTGGAACCATATTTAGAATGCGAACTGCAGATTCTAAGGCATAATCCCAAAACGAGAAAGGAAGAGTTGTTAGATTATACGTAGATCGTATCATGTCTTGCAATGTACGATTCCTTCTTTCAGATACACCATTTTGTTGTGGATTATATGGAGAAGTAAGGTGCTGGACAATTCCCTCCTTTGCTAGATAATCTATGAACTCCTGACTCAGGTATTCACCACCTCTATCGGATCGAAGAGCTTTAATTTTCTTTCCAAGTTGCAACTCTACTTCTGCTTTAAACACTTTGAATGTTTCAAATACCTCATGTTTACGTTTAAGTAAATAAACATAACCATAACGGCTGTAATCATCCGTAAATGTTAAGAAGTAGCTAGCACCTCTCCTTGACACATGTCTAAGTTGTCCACACACATCTGTGTGAATAAGACCAAGTAGATCATTAGCCCTTTCAATCCTATTTTTAAAGGGTTTCTTAGTCATCTTCCCAGCAATGCAAGATTCGCATTTATCAAATGATTCATCATTGATCTTATCTAAAAGCCCATCATGTTGCAGCTTTTTCATGCGATCTTTGCCAATGTGAGCAAGTCGACAATGCCAAAGATAAGACGAATCTAGACCTTTCTTGATTCTCTTATTGTTGATGCTATACATTGAATTATTTGTAACAAAAGCATTATCATTATCATTCATATCAATTTCAAATACACCATTTACAGCAATAGCATTAAAATAAAAAACATCATTTAAAGAAACTGAAATTCCATTGCTAGAAATAGTATGATGAAAACCAAGGTTTAACAAACATGAAAATGAAATTACACCTCTAACAATTGACGGCGCAAAATGACAATTATTTAAAGATAGTACTAAGCCCGAAGGCAACACTAAATTAGAAACTCCTATAGCTTCAACTCCTGCATGCTCTCCATTACCAACGTGCAAGAATTGTTGTCCATAGGCCAGCTTTCTCTCAACTCTAAACCCCTGCAAGGTATTGCAAATATGAATGCCACATCCCGTATCATATACCCATGAATTCAATTTAGGAGTAAGAGTGAATAATTCAATCATAAAGAACGCACCTGAAGTACTGGGTTTACCAGCTTCATTACCCTGCTTCTTCTGTCGCAAGTCATGAATGTAGAGAGGACAATTGCGCTTCCAATGGCCCTTTTCATGACAGTGGTGACAAGCCTGATCCTTCTTGTTTGGAGGATTTGTCTTGTTCTGCTTAGGCTGATGCTGTTTCATCTTGGGTTGTGGTTGATAGGCCATGACCTGCTTGCCTTTATCACCTTTACCTTTGCCTTTGTTCACATGCGATTTCTTCTAGATTCCCCCCCCCCCCATGAATTGCCAACACTTGTGGGGTAGGAGCTTTGACCTTGGCTGGTAGACTTTTCTCATAATCAACAAGCAATGCGAGTAATTCTGAGACAGTCTTCCCCGAGCAATGCATGTTGTAATTCTGCACAAAACCAGTAAAATCCCTGTTGAGGGACCTGTTGATCAAGTGCACTTGCACATTGTCGGGGTAACCAAAACCAATTCTGTGAAGTTGATCAAATGAATCTTTCATCTCATCCACATAATCAGCTACTGGTTTACCATCACCATGCTTGCAGTTGTGTAGCTTGTCGAGTTCATCATACAATTCAACTGTAGGTGGCTTCTCATAAGACTGCCTGAGTGTTTCAAGCATAGCTTTAGGAGAAGAGTACTCATACTTCTTTTGTAACTGAGCACTCATGCTAGTGAGCATTAAACAAACAACCTCATTATACTTAGCATTAGTCACCTTCCAAGCTGCCTTTGCTTCTGGTGTTGCAGTAGAAGCAGGTTCAGCTGGGCATTCCTCGGTCACATAGTCTAGCTTTCCGGACGCCCTCAAGACAATTCTGAGTGAACGGTGCCAGTCATTGAAATTCTTTCCAGTCAGTTTGTCTCTCTCAAGATGACTCTTGAAAGCAGAAATCACAGTTTGGTTATCGGGTTGAGCCATATCTACAGATAAAGTTCAAATATTAGTATTTTCGATAATCAATATCTTCAAGAAAAATAAAATACCCAAGGCTATATTCATATAACCAACTAATTTTCTTGAAAATCTAGGATCCAACTTTACATAGATTCCACCACATCAGTTGATCTGCTAGTGGTGAAAGTATAAAAGTTGGTAATCTGTCGAACAATAATTGGCAAACAAGATTTCCAATTCCTAGACCATTATGGGATTTACATCAAATTGATTCATCAATTTGCCTTGTAAGCATGTTTCATCCCATCTCATGCCTTAAGTTCTAGGTCTCACGCACAACTTAATTAAGTCGTCTACCTTAGAAATTGTAAAATTACAATTATGGTCGCACGCGTTAAAAGAATCTTACCTTGTTATAGTAATTTAGCCTAGGTCTCACGTTTACTAAATTAAAATTCCAAGTGTTCCTTATAGATAGATGGCACGTAACTTAAATTATTAAGGGTATTATTTTTGATATGTCAATCAAAATATGTACAAAGATGCATGCACTCATCTTTATAACATAAGTTTTCATAAAAACTTTTTATATCCAATTCGTGAAATTAATACACAAAGTTTTACTTGAGGTTTATACCAAAACCCTAAGATGACTTTCTACAATTATGATTTTAAAAGTAATTCGTTTAAGACATATTCAAGATTGTGATAACCAAGGCAGACTCTAAGGCTCTTTTCTAAGCCTTCAAATCACGGTTATGAATATCATCTTAAAGGACTTAATTTTAAAAGCATATTTGTACAAAACATCAATCAAGCAAAAGTTTATGGATTCAATCTCAAAATTATGTAATAAAGTATGAATTTTGCTGGTCTCGCCTGGGAGCTGATTACCGTGCGAATCGGACCACTATCAACACCTAAGAACTTGCAAGATTCTTACTTTACCACTTAGGGTTTCACCATTATTAGTCCGTATTATTTTCTTTATAAAAACAACCCTTTTATTGCTTACAACAAGTCAAACTAAAACAATAAAACAAGTATCAAAGAAAAACAAAACAACCAATAATAAATAAGTGAAACAATTAGCCACATGCAATCCGTATTAGAAAAGATCCTAATAAAATCAATTCTAGGTATAATAATGCATGTAATCAACTAAGGCCTTCTCTTCTTAATAGAAGAGAGTCACATACATTGACGAATCAATTGCGTAGGCCAAAGCTAATAAACACACCACATAGCATATATAAATCGATTTTTAATATGTATTGGAGTCTTCCCCAATTTTAGATCTATCTAAAACATGTGATAAAAAAAACAAGATCCATGACTAACATGCATGTAAGTCACGGATTAAAACCTAACAGTTAGCACATAGGTCACAAGATACGTTCAATAAACCGGTTAAAGACCTAGGGTTTCTAGTGATTACAAATAATCCAAGAAAATCACTAAACCCTAATTAGGGTTTCATAGAAAAATCGACCCCCCCCCCCCCAAAATTAGGGTTAGGGTTTCGAATTTAATTAATTAAAAAAATAGGAAAAAACCCTAGATAAAAAACATGTATCTAAAACAATTAAAGATCCGATTTTTATTACGTTTTAGTAATCAATTACATGTTATACATGGCTCGTGATGCCACTGTTAGAGTTTAACAATTAAATAGCACATATTGCGGAAGCTAGGATCAAGTATAACACATAAATATTAACTAAAACATAAATAGTAAACGTACCCGATGCACTTTAAATTAACCTTGATTCTTGTACAAATAGATCAATGATAAATCCCTTACCGTTTTGTTTATCGATCTCTTGATAATTACTAAAGTAAGTAATTACCTCGTTCTTGTACACACAAACTACCAACGAATAAAGGTTTGATGCAAGTAAACAAAACACTTAATTTTTGCTTTGGAAAAATCGACCCAAGAACCCTTGGAGGGGGGGTGAGCCGATCGGCCAAGAAAGAAAAGACAAAGAAAAGATTTTAGGGTTTAGTGTGTGTGTACAAAAGATGTGAAACCCTAATCCTTGGCCTTGTATTTATACTAGATGAATCTTGGAGCACAAGACAAGCATGGATCGACCCATATGGGTTGGGTCGACCGGCCTAGGCACCCAAGGGGTGTTCAAGATCTTTCTTGACTTCCAAATTACATTCTAGTCCTTATCTTTCGTTACTAACGATAGTTAGTCCATACGGTTAATAACTAACGACCATTTAGTCCATTAAGTGTTTATAAATATATATATACGATACATTTAACATATATATATATTTATTTTACATTATTTTTGTTTGTAAAGTGTGCAATCCCGAGGTCTCGGGTTCGATACTAGACATTTACATATTAATGTTTATACGTAACATTTAACAGATTTCCTATCCAAATTAGCTCCAGCATAGTCACTATCACTGTAAGCCTCCAACACAAATGGTGATACCCTTGGGTACCAAAGGCCTAGTTTGGGTTGGCCCTTGATGTACTTGAAATTTTTTTTCACTGCATTGAGATGGGAAGTCAGTGGAGTGACTTGATGTCTTGAGCAAGCACTGACAGCAAAGGTAGTGTCAGGCCTAGAAGCTGTGAGATACATAAGTGATCCAATCATGGACCTATAAAGATGAACATTCACAACCTCATCTTGCTCATTTGGATTCTTAAGCTTGGGTGGTTCATATGGAGTGGTAGCAGTCCTCAAGAGTTAAAAGTCAAACTTTTTCAAAATATCTTTAACATATGTAGTGGTAGCAGTCCACCATATGCAAAATATCTTTTTCAAAATATCAGAAAAATGTCCAGCTGAATCTGCTGAAAGCATCAGTGATCACCAAACAGAAGTACTTATGATCAATACTCCTGATGGATGTTGGACCAAAAAGATCCATGTGAAGCAGCTGCAATGGTTCTGAGATTGTGCTCACAACAGTAATGGCTTTATGAGAAGCCTTGTGTTGCTTACCCTTATTACAAGCCACACAATTATGCTCATTGGTGAAGATCTTGGAAGGAAGTCCATGAACAAGTCCATCTTTAGCAAGTTTGTTGATGACTTTGAAATTAACATGTGCCATCCTTCTATGCCATTTTGTAGATTCATCCAAGGATGCTTTAGCCACCAAGCATGTTAGATCACCTTCTGGCTTGACATCATTCAAGTCAAATGTATAAAGATTATGATTCCTTGGAGCCTTTAGCAATACATGATTGTCATCAGGTTTTTGGAACTCAGGTGAAAGAATGAAACAACCTTCTTCAGTAAAAAGCAGAGGAAGCTTTTTGTCACAAATTTGTGAGACTGAGAACAAATTGAATCCCTGAAGCTCCTTCACATAGTAGACATTCTCAAAATCCACCTTTGGAGTTCTAATGGTTCCTTTGCTAGTGATCCTTCCTACTCCACTTCCAAACCTCACTATGCCTTCATTTATTGGCACAAAGTCATGTAGCTTCTCTTGATTACCAGACATGTTTCTTGAACAGCCACTATCAACAATACCTAAGTCTTTATTAAGAAGAGGATGTTCCTACAACAAAGAAAGTTAATATACAACAACAAAAATATGTTAAGAGACTTAAGTCATGAAAGACTTGAGCCTGCCCTGTGGATCATTATGATGAACCCAAGAAGATGAGTTAGATCCACAATTGTTCTTGGATTCCCTGTTTTTAAATGGTCTTTTGTATGTCCAAGAACAATTTGCTGAGGACTTTTTAGCAGAATCCCAATTACCCCTTCCCTTAAACATTTGGTCAGTATATTCATACCAATGATTAATACCATAAAATGGTTGTGACCCATATCTATTTCTATTGGTATGCATATATCTATTATGAAAAATAGACCTATCAGAAGGAACAGACCGATCAGCAGGAATGGTATACATTCTGCTGACATTATACTTTGCCTGTGGAACTATTGAGGGTTTGGTACAATTGTTAGTCCACTTTTGTCTAGGTCTATTATTAACAACAGAAACACCCATCCTCTTCTCATGAAAATCACAATCCTTAATTAAATGCAACTTGCTTCCACAAACAAAAACACTTCTTCTTCTTAGAAGATTTATTAAATCCAAAAGATGTCTTATTAAACATAGAATTAATCAAAGAAACACCAGAAATAGAATTGTTTTGTAAACACTTAAAGGAATTGTTTTCAAAAGAAGTAAATAACAAGTCTTCAGAAGAGGTTGTCTTAGAAAGAACTTCATCAGCAGCAACTTCAGAGTCCACAGACTTGTAAGATGACTTGTCAGAATTCTTTATTGAGGACTTGGGTGAGTCTGACTTGGTCTTGGAATCACAGCTGGCATAACTAGAGGTCTCTGAGGTCTTGTCCCTGAAAGAACAAGAGACATAAGTGTTAGAATCATTACTAGATATACTTCTAGTGTCAGGGGAGTCATTGATCCTAATGCCAGTGGTTTCCTTTGATTCTGGTAAGTCAACCTTATGGGATGTGGGCTTAGGGGTTCCTATGGTTGGTGAGTCTTCATACTTATTTGGCAAGTCTTTAGACTTTTTGCCAAAGAGATGGTGTGAACCATCAAAGTCAGAGGTTTTGGTAGTAGGCATAAATACACCTCTGATAGGTCCTGGTACAGTATGCATCTCACCTTCCTGTAGATAGTTTATAGGAACAGAATAATTATGATTTTTCTTATCTAAATAGTGATTAGCTTCTGGACCAACATATTTTCTAAACCCTAGACCTATCTCAGATGTTACAGACTTACTACTGTAGAGTAACCTAGATAATTTATCACCTGAAACTAGCCACTCTTTATGCCTAGCTACTTCTTTATCCAATTTCTCTTGCAAAACACTTTTCTCAGACTCAATTCTAGCTTTTTCTTTTTCAGAAAACTTTAATTCATTGCTAGTACATTCTAAATATCTACTTAAAACTCTAATCTTTTCCTCATAAGCCAATTGATTCTGTTGAAACCACACCTTTTGTTGTTCTAAAGTTTTAAAAGCTTCTTTATATGTTGCAGCTTCAATAAAACAAGCATTATATTTTGGTTTCAGTTCATCATAAGCTTCTTTTAGAGATGTATATTTAGAATCACAATCACAAACACAAGTAGATACCTGAGGAGAGATTCCCATGAGACCAAAGTTATCAACACAACTAGCCATGCAAGTGATTTGAGGAGAGCTGCTTGTAGCATCTTCATGCTCATTCCAGTCACCACTAGTATCTAAAGCAGTGATCAAGGCCTTTGATTCTCCAGCCTCCACTTCTTTCTTCTTGTAAGCTGAATATCTGGTACTGGCTTCACCCTTCATGCCTGTGCACTCTCTTGCAAAATGACCAATTTCTCCACAAGCATAGCACTTTACTTTTCTTCTGTCAAACCTAGCTGCATCTCTTCCTTCAACATTGAGCTTTTTACCAACCTTTTGCTCAAATCTTCTAACCTTGAGGGAGAGCATAGCCATTTGCCACTTTAAGTCCAACTCTTCTAAAGCAAGTTCATCAATCTGCTCAAAATCTTCATAAGCTATTTGTTGTTGTTTATCAACTTCAGCAACAAATGAATGAAGTACATCTTCCATCACATTACTAATCTTTGGATGAGTTATTGGATTAGCACTTGAAAAATACAATGTGGTCATTGGAAGACTTTGGCTTGGAGTGGATGGACTTGAGTAAACCTGTGGTACTGGGGATGAGCTTGTATAGGTATGTGGCATGTAGTTTGAGTTAGAACTGACAAATGCAGATTGTGAAGGAGTAGCTGCATATGGAGAGAATCCCTTTATGTCTCCTTCCAAAGCTCTGAGTTTGTTGTACAATTCATCAAAACTGAGGTAGTCCAAGCCACCTTTGGTTTTCAATGATATACTTACCTGAGACCATGAGGGAGGCAAGGTTCTTAGAAACCTGGAGTTCACCTCCTCATTGTCAGGTCTGGCTAGCAGCTGATTCAAGTGACTCAGAATCTTCTGAAACCTGTCATAACCTTTGTGGTGACCTTCCTCTTCAGTTATCTTGAATTCTTGGAATTCTTGCTTCAACATACTCTTCCTCATCCTCTTTGATTCTTCATTCCCATCAAATCTGGCTTTTATGGCCCACCAGATTTCTCTTGGATCAGTCATGGAATGAAAATCTCCCATGTGGTCATCAGGGATTGCCTGCAGCAATATGGTTCTTGCTTTGTTCTCCCTTTGTACAGCAAGAATTTCTTCAGCAGAAACAGGTTCCAAAATCGTAACTTTACCATCAGCATCTACACTTTGTTTTTTAGGACGACAGCCATTGAGTATAACATTCCAGAGTTTATAATCAACACTAGCAATCTAGTTCTGCATCTTCATGGCCCAGATCTCATACTCATCCTTCCTAAGAAAAGGAAGTTTGGCATTGCTGTTGGAGAAGGCCACCTGTTGTAGTTGTTGCGTAAGAGAGCTTGCTTCTGAGAGAGCAACATCACTGCCTGGTTTGTCTCCCATTGGTACAGATTAAAAAGGTATGTGATTGTGTTGAGTTTACAGAGAGTATCTCGTGGCTCTGATACTACTTGTAGGGATCTATTCCTTGATAGATCACGAGCCAATAGATCGTTAGCCAACTAATGTAATCACTAGTAAGACTAAGTTAGATAATCTCTGTGAGCTTGTAATTATTGCGGAATATAAAAACAAACTTATACTAAACTTGATCCTCTATGGATCGATAAACTTTTACTAATAATGTTAATGAAACTCGTACCCATTACAATGACCTAGGGTTCCTTATATACTAGTGGAAACCCTAACCTTTCTTACAAGAAACGAATAATCAAAAACTAATAAAAGATATTCTACATATCCTGTCCTAAAATACATAAGTTATATCAACGGTTAAACTCTATCCGTAGGATCTCTATATGTCCGCAGGAACCAGTCATCAGCAGAAAGTCACTAAGCCATCCGCAGGAACCTGTCAGCAGTATCAATCAGTAGTATCTTCAATAATTCCTTACATCTAGTAAGTCCTACACATTCTCTTTGTGTCAAAATACAAGTTTTGTTGAATCTGTCTCAAAAGACAGTCCCCGCGAATCCCTTCTCCTCTATGGGCGGATCCCTAAAAAAGGTTCCTTGAAATCCGTCAGTTCAGTACACAGTTTTTGTCCAACTTCAAAAATTCATAACTAATTAACCGTAAGTCCGTAGGAGTCGCACCACCTATCAATCTGAAGGGAATTGTGTCTACTTTCATTTAAAAATAATTTCATTGGATAAATCTAATCTGAAGTCAAAAGAATAAACCAAATACTATAGTGTGTCCAAAAATATTAAGTTTTATTTTGACGTAGAAACTCAAACTTTTAAGTTAGGCAATTTAAGTTAGGATTCTTTGAACATTGATATAATTTCTTTTGAAACTAAACAATTTGGTGATATATATATATATATATATATATATATATATATATATATATATATATATATATATATATATATATATATATATATAATGAAACTAATCAAGCTTGGCATACATTGTCATATTTAAACGCAAAGTGACGAAAAGTATTTTTCTTTTTATGATATGCTAAATGACTACTTGTTTTAGTTGTATGCATATATGTTGCGTGGTTATTGAATGTTGTGATTGCACTTGTTTATTTGTGATTTATAAGTGTCAATCTTGTGATGATACTCTATTTGCTTGTTTGTCGATGTTTTGTTTATGCACAATAGGACTTTTGATTAGATCTTGTGCACCAAGTTGATAAATTGCTTTTGTATTACTTATAGTCTTAGATTTTCATTTTTGCATATGTTATGTGATTATTTTGCATAGATTACTTAGGAATGAGAATTAAGTAACACTAATTAAGTATCATGAAATATGATCAAGTGTCTAAATGAGTCACTACATTTTTAAACATATAGTAGTCATGTAAAATGGTGTTTGGTATATATGCTTCTACTATTGTGTTTAATGAATGTGTCATGCTATAAGATACTAACTCATCTTTGATTGATCATGTAAAATAATCGTATCATGTTTGGTCGATAACACTTTGATGTTATCAAATTTTCGTCTTTGGCTTAATTTCCATTTATGGTAAGTTCATAATCCTCAACTTGATCTATATGCTAACATGTGTTAGAATATGTGTTTTTGGTTTTAATCTATCACATCAAATTAGGTGCATATGTTCCAAGTATAATTAGGATATTTGAATGAGTTTCGGGAAGTCGATAAATGTCCATTGTTAAGGAGTATTGGGCATAACTTGAAATTTGAACAATTTGGTAGTTAAACACTGTGTTTCATGGATATATGTACTTCTAGGATCTCTTGTTATCTTTGGACAAAGTTTTGTACTAACGGATATGCAGGTAGACAACATTTTGGATGTTGTCAAATTTTCAAGTTTATGGACATTTCACTAAGTATAGTGAAATTTGCTAGCCCCTGGTCAAATTCTAACGGTTAGAATGTTTCTATATCCAATTTTTGCATTTCCTAATCAGTTCTATATTTAAGTTTATGTTTTGGGAATTTTCGGAAAATTTAGAAATCGTCTCGACCTCGAAAAACCTGTTCTGTCGCGTTTCTGTGACTTGGCGGAACCAAATTCAGGGTTCCGCCAGTGCATTTTCTGGGTAAACCCAGTTTTAGCCCAACGGATCAGACGGAACCCAAAACAGGGTTCCGCCCTTGTGTTCGTTTGGTTCTGCCAGTCACCTGCAGAAAAAATTTTCAACCTTTCAATATTTCAACTTTCTCACAATTCCAAATCATCCTTTTTAGTTGGAAACTCATTTCTCATTAGTTGTTAAGTACATTAGGATCATTCTCAGTCTCTAGAACTAATAGAAAACCACTTACCACCAAAAATTCAATCTAAACAAAACTCACCCAAGGAACCCTTCTGCATAAAGGAAGGAACCCTTTATTTGGTTCCTTGCCATCCGTGGGTACCTTACCACAAATGTTTTGTAATCGCTACCCACGGTTATTACATTCTTTCATCCTTAACTCATCCTTCATCCATTAGCCTCACTTATATGGTGACTTGACAACTTCGTAACTAATCCGGACTCATTATTTACAGAGATTACATATAATATCTAAATCACAAGTCTAACTTATGACTATAGATATTGTCTTGTATCTACGTATGTTACCTCACTTGGTTAACATAAAAATAATGTGTCATCCTTCAAGACGATAAGGATTTACATCGAGTCATAACTCACTCTTAAGTTATAGATGTATTATCAAGTCTTGCTATCCTTCTATGCTATCCAATCTCAACTAAGTAGGATTGAAAACTTAAGTATTTCGTTCGAAATATTCAAGTAAACTTGACTTACTACCGTAGTCATTAAAAGTCATATCCGAAAAATCAACACCCAAGTATTTTAACAATGTTTGTTAAAACACTTATCACGACTAGAACACTTATCATCATCTCATCACATTAAACTTGTGATATATCTCAGCCATAAGCTTCACAAACATGAGCAAAACTTCAAGCACCTCACCCGCTAGTTATACCAATGATACGCGGTATTGCGCCCTCGCAACAGGTTTTACCTCTCAAGGGATCTTGAGAAGCTTGCAATCCCCGCCAGGTAGTGTACCTGATCGTTGTAGTATAGTATAGTGACAAGTACCGGGGGATTGATCGTTCAACTCAGGAATAGTGTCGTTAGGATTAGAAAGCCTACTAAACTAGGTCTAGAGGTGAGGGAAGATTCTTTTTGTATTTTTTATATTTTATGAAAGCAAGTAAAATCTCGGGTTTTGAAGGAGTGGGCGGAATTAGTTGTTTGTCAACTAACCCAATTAACTAAAGATGCAATTAAATTAAAATAAAAAGAAATGAAATTAAACTAATGTGGTGGAAACAATAATGAGAAAAGATGTGATTACTTAGATTTCATTACTCCCTAGATATCTTTTACCGGTTGATTAGCTTGTTACAATTGAATGGATGACGGGTTATATTCCTTAATACTAGTCGTAGGGCCGTGTATAATATTACCTAACTCTATAAGCTCCTACTTCACTCCTATGTCGAGCCGACTAAAAGCTCCTAACATGGGATCGTTAGACTTCACTTATGAATTAAATACAACCAAAAATTATAGTACACCTCCGATCATGTTTCTTAAGACGTTCAAGCAAGTTACCAATGGAAGTCTGCCAATTTTCTTAAGCCTAACATCGAATACAATCATCCACAACAATTATAAACAAACAATCAACCAATAATCAACATCTAGGTTTCACTACATTTAAGCAAACACAATAAAAACCTAGCCTAGCATGTTAAAAGAAAGACAAGCATAAGATAGAATCAAACAACACATAGACATATTGAATGATTATTGGAAGACTTATCTTTATTCAAACATGGATGAAAGAAGGGTTCGAAACCCTTACAATATGATGAAAATTCGATCTTGGGTTTGTGGTAAAGTTCCTCCTAATGTTCCACTCTTTTACAATGAAAAACTGGAAAAATATATATAGAGAATATATCCTGACGGCGTCACATTGTAGCATCTGACGCCGTCAAATTGCCGCCAATATAAAACTCGTATTGCCTAGATCCAGTCTTGACGCCTTCATGTGTAAATATACTCTGGGCCGTCACATGTGTTTTGACCCTGACGGCCTTGGTGACGCCGTCAGGCCAAATTGCCTTGAAGATGCTCTGGGCCGTCACGTGTATTTTCCACATCCACCTCTTTTGCCACTCTTGACGCCGTCATGTGTGAAGCCTTGACGTCGTCAGGTACTGTTCCCAGCAAGGATTTTGAGACATTGTCGTTTTCTTCACTTTTATGCTCCAAGAACGTCCAAAATGCTTCATTTTCCAGATTTCTCCTCAAAAGTATCTAAAATGACAAAAGGAACGATTTAGGGCAGTAATTGATCAAATAATCACGAATTCGGGCTTAAATGACCCCTTAAAAGCGGTACACTTTTCGCCTCATCAAATACCCTTACACTTGAGATTTGCTTGTCCTCAAGCAAATGCGCTTTTATTCTAATCAAAATACAAGTTAGGGGTCATTTAACACTAATATAAAAGTAATTACAACAAATAATCATTCCACTAAAAACCAAAAACAAGCACGGAGGTCATACACTAGCACCTCACAAATAGTGTTTAGATACTCACATCTCTCGGGTGTAATAAAGTATATATCACAATAAGGAAATGGAAAACATCTCTCACTACCTGTCACAGTAAATAGATTACCATAGGCTTGGGAAAGGATCAAACCTCCACCACTTGGCGTAAGCACCTAGGATAACCTATCAAAGAGGTATTTTAAAGGGTTATAACGTTAGGTGTAGGGATATGGAAAACACGGTTTTGTTGGATAAAGGCAATATTTACTGGTGGCGAGTTAATCATCTTGGTTAATTACATGTATAGCATGGCGTTGCTAAGCCAAGACTAGACTCGACTTAAGCTAATAAATCAAAAATAACAAAAACTTAAAACAAACATAGAATGAAACGGGATGGTAGTCTGTATGTTTTTTTTCTCTTTCTTTTTCTATTTTTTTTTTTTTTTTTTTTTTTGCATACACTCTTACCCTACCATCCAAAATAATACATCATAGGGGGTTTGCATTCACCTTACACTTGAATTTTTACATACTTTACAATAAACTACTCTAATGACTTGAATCAAAATATTCAAAACACTTGGAGTACTTTTTAAGATTAACGCACATATGGGGGTAATATATGATGTTCTTCCCCATTACTCCATAACACTAGTACTTAGCAACCATGTAATCAATTAGATAATTAATTAAGGGTTTAAACATGTAACAATAATGCACTAAAGATGAGTGCATACAAGGAAGGCTAACGCGATTTGGTTGCACATTTGGGGTGGATTGTAAACAAATTATTCCTTTAAGTAAGATGCTTAAAGTTAGAAACGAAAAGATAGGCCGGAGGGGTGTACTAGGGGTTTCGTGTACTAAAAATGAGTACAACGCTAAGGTGTGGGAAAATTAATTGACTTCGCTAGTCAAGTAATATTACTTAAATGGTCAAGTAATTATGATACGGGTTTAAACACAAGGGTGATCCTAATGCCTCTTATCATGTAGTAAATCCTACTACACGAATGTAGTCTCACTAGCGGTCTCTGGATGCATCAGTAACGCAAGTTCTAGAATCTACATACTGCCAGTACACTTATAAGCACTAATAATGAATGCTTTTCCTATCAAATCTAAAGGCGAACCTCACATATTTGGGTGGAAATTTTTTTTAAGTGGTACGTTTTTGTGCTAGTCATACAACTTCTATCCATGAGACGCTCATTAAGGCTAAAGCTTCACTCCTAAATGTTGTAAAAAAATTTAAATTTGGCGCTAAAATTGTCCTAGCAAGTATTTCTCTTAGTCTTATTACACACCTACTATCAAAAAAACAAACTCAAGTGCAATCGTATCCTATAAGGTATCTTCATTTACCCTCCCCTTACACTTAGGATGAACATTATCCCCAATGTTCAATTAAAGGATGTAAAAGTAAAGTAGGTAAAAGAATGAAAACAAATACTCCCCTGATTCGTTCGATGTGGATAGTGTGTCAACAAGGTTAGATCTTCCTCCAAGAAAATGAACATTGAAAGCTTCCCTCCAGAAATATAAATCATCTTCTTGTCATATATAACCTGTTAAACCTGAGAAAACAATCAAGGCAAACCTCGCATAAAATCGGCAGCAATCTATATATACTAAAAAATCCTAGAAAACAATTTAAGATATAATGCTTGTGGAATGAATGTTTGCAGATTTCCTGGAGTTTATAAAACTAAAGAATCAACAAAAACTTTAAGACTCCGGTTTAAACAAAACTCGTAAAATTTTTTAGAATTTTAGTACCTGACGCCATCAGGTTTTAACTCCTGACGCCGTCAGAATGTTCCTGGAAAAATCTTATGTTAAGTTTCCGGAAAATTTCTGGAAAAACTTATGCCTTATTTCCTGGAAAATCCTGCAAAACATCATTATGACTCGATACAAGCATTTGACTCTAACAAATACTAATATACATGCTCATTTAATATTGTAGTGAATCATGCTCATTTTCGTTCTTATAAACAAATTTGGATCTCCCTTACACTTAGCTTTTGCAAAATACCTTTATATGTAATTAAGACGAAGTTAAAAAAAATAAAGCATTTTCACAATTTACTTTGAAACATGATCTACCAACAATAAAAATAAAACATGCATACGGAAACAAATAAAATCAAACCAATAAAAACACACAAAACATGGGTTGCCTCCGAAGAAGCGCTTTTCTTTATTGACGAGTCATGTAGCTAGACTCAAGGTTACGAGCTATCCTATACGTGTGAGCTCCTCATCGAGGACATCCTTGGGATCAAACTTAGGTTTCAATTTCCTATCGGTTTTCTTGGTATGGTATGACTTCTCAAACTTTTCTCCATCCGGATCATATAGAATCATCTTCATATGCCATGATCCATCACCTTCCATAGGTGGCTTGTCCCAATTCCATTTACACTTATCCCCTTCCCTTTTCTACTTGTTCCTTCCTAAATTGATAGGCATCACTCCTAAGAATTTAGTCATTTTCCTAAAGACTAAGGGATCCTCAAAAGGGTTTAGTTCTTCATCCCAAGCCATGAGTTGCTCTACCGAATGCGTTTTATTTACAAACTCGTCTTCTAAATAAAATGGGCGTTGAGGTCCTATAAAGTCTCCATTAACCCGCGGTCCGTATCTAGATGATCTCCTATTCAAATATACCCAATGAGGTGTCGGTTCCTCATTAGTATCATAAGCATGCTTCTTAACATCATAGACCGACCAAGTGTCTCCTTCTCCTACCGCTATCCTAGATTCCTTACAATCGATCATCGCAGTTGCAGTAGCTAAGAATCCTCTTCCTATTAACAAAGGGCATGTAGTGTCACTAACCATATCAAGGACGTGGAAATCGGCTAGTATAGTTAATTTTCCTATATGCACTAGTACGTCCTTCACTACCCCTACCGGATATGCTACACTACCATCCGCAAGACCTATAATTACCTCCGTGTCATCTAATTTTCCCGGCTTAAGAGTGGTGTAAAGGGACAAAGGAAGTAAATTAAGGCTTGACCCAAGATCGGCTAGTGTGTCAAAAGTTTCAGAGTTCACGATCCTACAAGGTAAAACAAATATGCCCGGATCATCTAATTTCTTAGGCAACTTATTCTGAACGAAGGCGGTCCCATTCTTACCCAACTTAAGTTTCTCCTCATATTTATCTAAAAGGGCATTGTAGTAGGGAGCTCTTGCTAAAACTTCAATAACCGGACGTTCAAGGCGAAGTTCCTTGAATTCATCGTCAAGGTTTTGTGTAGGAGGTTTTTCAATTATGCTTTTGACCGGTTTAATATCGGATGTTTTATTCGATTGGTCCTTTTGAAGAATTTGGGTTTGCTTGAAACACGTGTTCATTGCTTTGACCGAATAGTATTGTGGACAAGAAGTAGGTGACGAAACCGATGATATGGTATTAACGTTTAGTTTCAGGTTCTTGACCGTGTCACTTGGGAGTGCTCCCATTTCTCGGTCATTGAGAGCTTTCAACAATGTGTCAATTTTATTGGTCATCTCACTTTGCTTTTGTTTGAAATCGGCTTCAAACTTAGCTATGCGAGTTTCTTGAGACGTCATAAACATTGACATCAATCCTTCAAGATTATTGGTACTACCATAGTTATTGGAAGGACTGTTGTTGAAAGTACGGTTAGAGAGTGGACCGTTTGGTTTGTAACGATTAGGTGGATTGGAAGAATTGTTTTGGGGCATGTTTTGGTTTTGTTTCCACCTAAGGTTCGGGTGATTTTTCCAAGAAGCATTGTATGAATCACCGTAAGGGTTTGGCCCGGGTTTGAAAGTATACCACTTGTCTCCCGCTTCGTCGGTACGCGAGGATGCGTAATCCGCAAAAGCTTGTCCGGGGAGTTCCACGAAATCACGAGTGTCATGGGGACCACTACATAATTCACATGAAGAAGTGATTTTGTTCACTTGGCTTGAAGGGTTAGGAGCTTCGTAGGATTTCATGAGAAACTTGACTTGGTCTTCAAGTTCCATGATCCTACGGTCGGGAGTGCTAGAATTGTTTGAAGGCAAAGATATTTCCTTGACCGTTTTGTTCAAATCACGGGGACCGTTCCAACTTTCGTTGTCATAGAGAGCAAGATCTTCTATGAGTTCCCATGATTCTTCTGCACTTAGATCACGTAGCTTGCCACCGGCCGATTGGTCAATGGTTCGCCTTGTGGAGAGAACGATATGGTCATAGAAGATATGGACTTGGAGCCAAAGATCTATGCCATGATTAGGGACTTTTTGGATTAAGTCCTTGAAACGAGTCCATGCTTCATAAAGAATTTCACCTTGACGTTGTTGGAACATCAAGATATCATTTCTAAGCTTAGCAGTTCTCCCCGGTGGGAAAATTTGAGCAAGGAAACGAGAAGTGAGATCATCCCAAGAGGTGATGGATCCCGCGGGTAAACGTTCAAGCCATTGACTAGCTTGGTCACGTAGAGAGAATTGGAATAGACATAATCGGGTCGTCTCTCTAGTTGCAACATCAAGGTCTATGGAATCTATGATTTTTAGGAAATCCTTGAGATGTTGATTAGGATCTTCGGAACGAAGTCCATGGAATGCACATCCGCTTTGCACCAACTAGATGGTGTCGGATTGAAAGGGAGACACATTGGCTCCTTGAGTGAGCTCAATGATGTTTCGATAGCCTTGGTGGCTAGGACGGAAGTACTCTCCTAAATTTCGGTGTCTAGGAGGTTGGTTTGCTAGTGGTGGGTTTTGTGGGTGGTTTAGTTGTGGTGGGTTGATGGGTTCAAGGATATTACCACCTTCCATGATGGCGGATGGCAAAGGTTACGAACAAAGAAATGAAGAAATGAGATAGACTAAAGAAAACCTAAAAATAAAAATAAAAATCTTACTAGAAAGGAATCTAGCAAGTAGACCTAATAAAAAGAAATTCTAACCTAGACAATAACTATTCCCTGGCAACGGCGCCAAAAACTTGATACGCGGGATTGCGCCCTCGCAACAGGTTTTACCTCTCAAGGGATCTTGAGAAGCCTGCAATCCCCGCCAGGCAGTGTACCTAATCGTTGTAGTATAGTATAGTGACAAGTACCGGGGGATTGATCGTTCAACTCAGGAATAGTGTCGCTAGGATTAGAAAGCCTACTAAACTAGGTCTAGAGGTGAGGGATGATTCTTTTTTTTTTTTTTTTTTTTTTATGAAAGCAAGTAAAATCTCGGGTTTTGAAGGAGTGGGCGGAATTAGTTGTTAGTCAACTAACCCAATTAACTAAAGATGTAATTAAATTAAAATACAAAGAAATGAAATTAAACTAATGTGGTGGAAACAATAATGAGAAAAGATGTGTTTACTTAGATTTCATTACTCCCTAGATATCTTTTACCGGTTGATTAGCTTGTTACAATTGCATGGATGACGGGTTATATTCCTTAATACTAGTCGTAGGGCCGTGTACAATATTCCCTGACTCTATAAGCTCCTACTTCACTCCTATGTCGTTCCTAACATGGGATCATTAGAATTCACTTATGCATTAAATACACCAAAAAATCGTAGTACACCTCCGATCATGTTTCTTAAGACGTTCAAGCAAGTTACCAATGAAAGTCTGCCAGTTTTCTTAAGCCTAACAGCGAATACAATCATCCACAACAATTATAAACAAACAATCAACCAATAATCAACATCTAGGTTTCACTGCATCTAAGCAAACACAATAAAAACCTAGCCTAGCATGTTAAAAGAAAGACAAGCATAAGATAGAATCAAACAACACATAGATATATTGAATGATTATTGGAAGACTTATCTTTATTCAAACATGGATGAAAGAAGGGTTTGAAACCCTTACAATATAATGAAAATTCGACCTAGGGTTTGTGGTAAAGTTCCTCCTAATGTTCCACTCTTTTACAATGAAAAATTGGAAAAATATATATAGAGAATACATCTTGACGGTGTCACCTTGTAGCATCTGACGCCGTCAACTCGCCGCCAATATAAAATTCATATTTCCTAGATCCAGTCTTGACGCCTTCATGTGTAAATATACTCTAGGCCGTCACATGGGTTTTGACCCTGACGGCCTTGGTGACGCCGTCAGGCCAAATTACCTTGAAGATGCTCTGGGCCGTCACGTGTATTTTCCACACTTGACGCTGTCATGTGTGAAGCCTTGACATCGTCAGGTACTGTTCCCAGCAAGGATTTTGAGACATTGCCGTTTTCTTCACTTTTATGCTCCAAAAACGTCCAAAATGCTTCCTTTTCCAGATTTCTCCTCAAAAGTACCTAAAATGACAAAAGGAACGATTTAGGGCAGTAATTGATCAAATAATCACGAATTCGGGCTTAAATGACCCCTTAAAAGCGGTACACTTTTCGCCTCATCAACCAACCAATGAATCACAACAAATTAGGATTCATCTTTCTGCACTTTCAACATCTATGAAACTTAAGTACTTCCATAGCACAACAAACCTCTACATCACCACATCCTTCTTTAGACACACTAGAAGAGCTACCACCTAGATAAACCAATCCACAATCCTTATCTTCATTTGAATCCATTGAGTGCATTGTTCAAAAAGCCCTTTATCTAAACACTCGTTAAACAAACTCAACCATACTTTACCACCTATAGGATTAGAACCTTCACCATCAAATGAGCATGAAACACACATTCAATTACACTAGGTTTAAGTAGTACTTCTTTCACAAGTTATCAAAGTATTAGTAATACTTTTTACTTCTGCATATGTTTCATTAAACTTCAAATCAACATTTTAACAACATATGTTAAAATGCAATCTCAAAGCCAACCTCATACACCCTGAGCAACAATGACTCTTGAGGAGTATACATAAGAAACTCGAGAGAATTCCTCTTGCTCATCATCTAGTTTAAACCTTGTGCACATTCACGGTTAATCCTACACATCTCTAGAGCATACACAAGATCTATTGAAATTGGTAATTTCACTTAGATTCCTGTTTCAAAGAGCTTTCTTAAGAACGTTCTTAACATATTCCATTATCACACACAAACACATCTCTTGGTCTTAGATGATCAAATCACTCTCATAACACGTACTTAAACTCAACATAAAAGATGTATCCCTTTAGATCATTCAACCATAGATTCCAAACACAAAGATTAAAATCTTTTGCATTACACATACATGTGCCGATTACATGTTATTTTTTTGATATGATTGGACATCTTAACATAACCATGATAACTATTTGATTGATTCATGTGTAAACCTTGGTTATATCTTTATGATGCCTGCATGCTTATATGCTTCGTGTTACTATATATCAACATGATTTGTATGATATTTTCATTCTTTATTTATATGATGTTTTGCATGATTAACATGTTACTTGTTAACTCATGATATGTCATTTTGGTACATGATGCTTTTATATGATATTTATATATTTGAAAGCTTGTGTCTTTTGTTGTCATTTATTAGATCTATGCTTAGGATGATCTATATAATACTTGCTCCAAAATGTTATCATTTAAACATGGGTTGCATAAATTGTTCGTCTTGTTTCTTTCGTGACATTTTCACACTATTTGTTCACTTCGTGTGCACTTATAATTTGTCGAAGTACTCTTGGTATGATAAACATTTAGACGTCGTTTTATCATAGAAATTAATCACATAGATTGTTATATGCTTAAGTGTCTAAGCTTAACAACAAAACAATTTCACAATGAATTGTTTTAAATAATGTCATGCTCTTGCTTAGTATGTCAATTTGTCTTGTTGCTATGTGGTAACATTATGTCTATTAGTCGAATGCGTTGTTTGTATTAGATTATATCTTTAGATTTTTAAATTTTTGACATATTTTGTCACTAACAAATTTGTTTTAGTGGATTGCGAACTAATCATTTGCCATCTCACTTCATTCTAGCTTTTATATGCTCATCTCGCATAAGTGTAATCCCTTTATTGCTACGTGGATTAGTAATATGTTTTATGGAACCCCTACACTTGAATATAGTTTTATAGTTAATAGGATTGAGTCTTAGTGATTTAAAATTTGTGTTTGGATATCTTTCAATCAACCTCTTTCCAAATCGCATTATTGCTTCCGCTTTTCAAAAATCACTTTCATCACTATTTAGCTATAACAATACTCTAATCCTTTCCACCTCCCCTGAGAAAACCACATGCCTCGCCATGTGATCATCTCGCATTGATAGAGAAGAGTTACGTGACTTCATGGATGAAGTTCTTTGTATGCTAACCAACATCCGCAAAAACATTACTAAGCTCATCGCTTTCATTAACCTTCAACCTCCCAAACACTTTATCGTCATTCTTTATACGATGCATTACACAATATGTTGGATGTCCACCGATTAAGGCGGAGAGAAATTCATTCACATATTTGTATTTTGTCAAAATGTATTTAAAGAACATCTACTCATGTTTCTCGCACCCTAAAATACCAACACGTAGGTACACACCATTAAGTTAAAATTGGTTCACAAAACCACAAGTGTTTCAATCCCTTTTAACCCAACATCACTAGTGTGTACCAATATCTCATCAAGTGAAAAACACATCATGTGTTTGACAAAGTTCTTCATCTCCACAACCAACAACTAATGGAGTCTAGGATCTTTCTTAAACTAGGACTTCACAACTTCATTTTCTAGAACACCATCATAGGATCTCATCCTTTCATACTCATCACATATCATGCACGTCATTGTCAGTGCAAATGATATCTTAATCAAAACCGTCATTCCCAACACTTTCTCAACACATCGGTTTAACCAATACTCTCCCATCTCATAATGTCATTCTCATCCTCATATAGGTTCTTAGTATTCTTTATTCATTTCTTATGAAATGTTTGTTTCTAGGTGCTTATTGTCTTCACTTCTTTTTTAATCCATTCAAGCATACATTATGGCATGATACATCATCTTTGGTAGATGATAATGTCATTAAAGGTCATGTAGGACTACCCATGTTAGTATTCTTTCATCCATTGTCGTTAGATATAGGTCACTATTTCTAAACGTATTTCGTTTTCATTAGCGTCAATCCTAATCGATCAAATCATAACCCATAGCCATCATTGAATATCAATGTCCATTCACATTTTCCTTTTCTCTTGAAATTACGTAAGTCATATTCCTTTATCCCTTTAAGTTGTGAATTTTAGATTGCATAAGTCCATATGTTCAATCTTTATATTCGTTATAGCATTTGCTATACATACGAGTTTCTAAATTCATGCATTTTAACCACCACCTTTCACCAACTCTTTCACTAATCATCACCACCATGCATTAGCGTAAAACCTGCTTCTATCAATCTTGTGATGTAGTCAAATTTTCCATAATTTTACTAAAGTATAATGAAAATCGTTAGCCCTCGTTCAAACTCTATCGATACGTATGTTTTTACTTGCCTTTTTGTCATTTTCCAATCAGATTTAATATTGTGCTTCTGTTTTAGGAAAAATTACGGAATTAGAAAATCGTTTCGACCGTCAAAAACCTGGTCTGTTAAGAATATTGAGTCTGGCGGAAATGGCGGAACCAAATTTTGGGTTCCGCCCATGTAATTTCTGGGTATTCCCAGTTTTGGCCCAGCGGACCAGGCGGAACCAAAACCAGGGTTCCGCCCGTGTAGTCGTTTGGTGCCGCCAGTAACCTGCATAATTTTCTATATTTTTCACCATTTCGCATTCTCTCTAACACCAACACGTACACCACTCACCTTAACTCTCAATATTTTAATTTCTCTTCTAGGCATTACTTTGAGGGATTTTATCATATTATATTCGCATTTTTATTTTAATTGTAATTCTTATTAGAAGAATACACCTTATTTTTCTTGTTTTTTTTAAGATGAAATATATTACACTAATCTTTTCATTGTAGGTTCACGATCATATACACTTGGTTGTATATGATATGCGTGTCCACTAACAAAGCTTCTAGTCTACTAATATTTGGTTTGTAGGTTCATATTGACGCCCTAAAGCAAGGGGAGCTTCTGTCAAGCATTTACTGAATGCATATTATACTATCTTGCACTAACCTTTATTATGTAGGATTCTTCATCCTTGCATCATATACGTTGGTACCCTAGCAATGGGGAGTATTGATCAAGGGGGAGTCGATCATGCACTAACCTTTGTTTTTCTAGCTTTCTTATTTCTTGCATCATATACGTTGGTACCCTAGCAACGGGGAGTATTGATCAAAGGGGAGCTACATTTAAGGGGGAGCATGCACGCATTCATTTTTATTCTCATTCTTCGACACACTTTTGTGTTTCGACAAAAAGATGGAGATAAGTCAACATAGTCCAACATGCATTTCATATCATTTTTCATATAATTTTTATGTTGCACAACACTAACCTTGATGTAGGTTTATGATCTAAATTTGATCCATGGATCCGCTAACAACCTAAGGGATGCAACAACCATAGGAAATTAGAGTGGATTACTTAACTTCACTAGGGATGATTCAAGCTCGCCATTTCGGGGAGAAATGAAGTTAACTCCAAGGACACACCCTTTTTGTTTCGACAAAAGGGGGAGAAGAGTGTAAACGGAGAAGGAAATGTAGAAGGTGTTGCAGATACAAGTAAGTTATACGAACACAAGTAACTTTTTACATTTTGCTATCTATTTTGTTTACATATTTTGTAATCATCAAAAAGGGGGAGATTGTTAGTGCAAATATTACGATATTTAATCTATACCGTCTCGTTTGTTTTGATTGATGACAAACATATAACTTGATACATAACGTAAAATGTACAAGTTACTTGTAATCTTATTTTGTCTCAACAAACATTCAACACCTCTCAACGTCTCGAGTCCTCGTATGCTACAACACAGGTTCGTACATGTTTGTTATGTGGCATTATGATCAAACCCCTTGACCAACCATTTGGAATGCCTAAAATACTTTTAGAGTCTTTAAGTATTTTAGGTGTCAAAGTGCACTTTAGGTGCAAAATAGAATAAGTGCCACTCTAGGTGTTAAAGTAATATTAGTAAGTTTTATAAATGATAAAAATGTGATGACATTAGGAATCAAACATTTTTAGTAACTCATTAACTTACTAAAACAATATTAATTAGGCAATATATACATTCTACAAGTTTACTTTTATATATATCTTAATCTAATAATAGAAATATATATATGACATCATGTGTAAGAGTTCTTACACATATGGAAAGATTCTCACTCAAACTATTGTGTGTTGACTTGTAGAATCTTGATTTGACATGTCTAAACTTGGAATGAAACTTGTAAGATATGTCATAGATTTTATTTAGACTTACACACTACAATCTTATAGTTGACTAGAAAATCTTGATTTGACTAGACATAAATATAGAAAGATATTTGGTTTATGTCTTTGTTAGTTTTGGAAAGTAGCCCATGGTTTATGCACATGATTTTATGTCTTTGTTAGTTTGCCTATAAATAGAAGTCCAAGGTTTACTCATGAAATTGATAAAAAACTACACACATGTAGATAGGTAGAAAATCATGTAGAAACATAAATCACTCACCCTTTCCATAATGATCATAATGCTTCTAACATTCATTATGTTGTAAGCATATCATACTTCATGATCCATCAAGAAGGTTACAAGATCTTGAAGTCATCATTCATTAAAGCATACCAACGTATGAAGATTCAAGGGCACTTGACATCCTCAATGATTGAAGACATCTTATTCAAGAAGTTCATTTAGATTAGGCATTCATATCCATTAGACATGTATGTCTTGGATCATCATTGTAACATCAAAATCTATTCACCAAACTAGATTAGATGGTTTATGTGTTTGTGGCATAAAACACAAGGTTTTTACACAAAACATAGCGGGAGTGGTTGTACCCTTGGAAAAGAACTGGACATCTAGCTTAGTGTCGGAAATATTGTATAGGCGACGATAGGAGTGGTTGTACCTTGTAAAAGAACTCGGTATCTAGCTTTGTACTGATATTTTGAGGGTTTCAAACCCTTGTTTCATCCATGCTTAATTGAAGATAAGTCTTTCATCAAATCATTCAATATGTCTACGTGTTGTTTGATTATATCTTACACTTGTCTTCTCTTTAACATGCTAGGCTAGGTTTTCTTTGTGTTTGCTTAGATGTAATCAAACTTAGATATTGATTATGGGTTGGTTGTTTGTTTATAATTGTTGTGGATGAATGAATTCGATGTTAGGCTTAAGAAAACTGGCAAACTTCCAATTTGTAACTTGCTTGAACGTCTTAAGAAACATGATCGGAGGTGTACTACGATATATTGGTTGTATTTAATGCGTAGGTAACTACTAATGAGGCCATGTTAGGAGCTACTAGTCGGCTCGACATAGGAAGAGGTAGAAGCTTATAGAGTTAGGGAAGATCGTACACGGCCCTACAAATGGTATTAAGGAATATAATCCGTCATCCATGCAATTGTAACAAACTAATCAACCGGTAAAAGATAGCTAGGGAGTAGTGAAATCTAAGTAAACACATTTTCTGTCATTATTGTTTTTGCCATAATTTAGTTTAAGTTTAGTTTATTTTATTTTGATTGCATCTTTAGTTATTTGGGTTAGTTAATTAGCAACTAATTCCACCCACTCCTTCCAAAACCGAGATTTTACTTGCTTTCATATAAAATATAATAATACAAAAAGAATCATCCATCACCTCTAGACCTAGTTTTAGTGAGTTTTAACCCTAGCGAACACTATTCTTTGAGTTGAACTATCAATCCCCCGGTACTTGTCACTATACTATACTACAACGGTCGGGTACACTGCCTGGTGGGGATTGCAAGCTTCTCAAGATCCCTTGAGAGGTAAAACCTTTTGCGAGGGTGCAATTCCACGCATCAACTTTTTGGCGCCGCTGTCGAGGAATAGTTATTGTCTAGGTTAAAATTTCTTTTTATTAGGTCTACTTGCTAGATTCCTTTCTAGTAAGATTTTTATTTTATTTTTATAGATTTCTTTAGTCTATCTTTTTCTTCGTTCCTTTGTTCGTTACCTTTGCCATCCGGCATCATGGAAGGTGGTAATCTCTTTGATCCCATCAACCCACCACAACAAAACCATCCACAAAACCCACCACAACCAAACCAACCTCCTAGACCCCGAACTTTAGGAGAGTACTCCCGTCCTAGCCACCAAGGCTATCGAAACACCATTGAGCTCACTCAAGGAGCCAATGTGTCTCCCTTGCGATCTGACACCATCCGGGTGGTGCAAAGCGGATGTGCATTCCATGGACTTCGTTCCGAAGATCCTAATCAACATCTCAAGGATTTCCTCAAAATCGTAGATTCCATAGATCTTAATGTCGGAACTCGAGAGACGACCCAATTGCGTCTCTTCCAATTCTCTCTACGTGACCAAGCTAGTTAATGGCTTGAGCGTTTACCCGCGGGATCCATCACCTCTTGGGATGATCTCACCACTCGTTTCCTTGCTCAATTTTTCCCACCGGGGAGAACTACTAAGCTTAGAAATGACATCTTGATGTTCCAACAACGTCAAGGTGAAACTCTCTATGAAGCATGGACTCGTTTCAAGGACTTACTCCAAAAAGTCCCTCATCATGGCATAGATCTTTGGCTCCAAATCCAAATTTTTTACGACCATGTCGACTTCCATACCAAACGTACCATTGATCAAGCCACCGGAGGTAGATTGCATGACAAGGACGCCAAAGAGTCATGGGAAATCATTGATGAACTTGCATTCGATGATAATGAATTATGGGAGGTTGCCCATGTCGTTGACTCTGCCGTTAATGCAATCTCATTATCAGGAGGGACCACTCAACTTTTCGAAGAAAACCTCTGCGAATTTGAGAAAAAAGTTGACTATCTCATGGAAAAACGAAAAAAATCTTTAAGTCCTAGACATGCATCGATCAACTCTATCTCAAACGTAAACCCAACACCATTGTCTAAATCACCCCTTAGAGAGAATGTCGAAACCTTTCAAAAATATGCTCGACCCTATTCCCCTCCTCAAAACCTCAGCCCGAAATTCAAAACCCGAATGAGAGAATGTATGTCCACTCATTCTGAGTGATTAGCAAAATTCGAGGAGGCAGTCTATAGACAAAAGGAGGAGTTGCAAGAGAAAATAACGGAGATGATGAGCTTATTAGAGGAATACTCAAACATAAAGACTCCAAAAAAGGTGTTGTTAAGAAAGGAAGACGTCACCCCCCACTACAAAGTTTGTTAACTCTATATCCATTGTCCACGAGGGTAATGAAGAAAAGGAGACCCCCATTGCACAAACCGTTGAGGAACCACCAAAAAATCCCAATCATTAGGGTACTATCTGAAGCATGATATAAATGAAAAAAAAAATAACCAACTGGATAGAGGGCGATGGACGTAACCAATCTTCCAAAAGGGACTCTGAATGAGAAGAAGTAGGGAAGGATGATTATGACACCGTGCCTGGGGGGCCGGTATACGAAAAGTCACTTAAGCAAAAAGTGGCTACGAAGCAGATGGCTTATGGGAACTTTGAAATACCAGCTAGCATTGGGAAATTTCAATATTCGGATGCTTTCACCGATCAAGGATCGGAGGTGAACCTGATGCCTTTAACTATCTATACCCAACTCACCAATGAAATGCCGGCCACCACCCGCGTTAGGCTATCCTTCGCTAGTCACTCTTATGTGTATCCTTTAGGAATTGCAGAGGATGTGCTGGTCAATGTAGCAGGTTTCATGTATCCCGTCGATTTCATGATCATCGATAATAAAGAGAATGGGTGTATGCCAATAATCCTTGGAGCACCATTCCTTACCACAGCAAGAGCTGTTATCAAGTATGAAAAAGGGGAAATTAAACTTAAATCAGGAAAAAGAAAGATTCACTTCCCCATGACTCCAAAATATGTGTGAGCAAGCATGATGGAAAGAAGGCTAAACAACAACGCCGACACACCGCATAATCATGTTCAAGAGAAAATCCTTGCATGGGAAACAAGGATTAAAAGCTACAAAGAAGCTACACCTGAGAAATGCAAAAGTAGTGATAAAGTTTATGTCGAATTTAAGCGCAATCAGCCGATAGAGGTTCATACCCCATCTATTAAAGGAGATTTAGTGCTCCTAAGACATTTAGGGATAAAGGAGCCTCCCGATAAATCAAACTCTTGGTGGTATGGACCATTCACGATCAAAAACTTAGGTCACAATCGAGTAGCACTCTTGGACAACGAAAGGGGTGGAGAAATAACTGTGAATATCGAATGATTGAGACATTACCACCCGAATGACATGGATTCTGTTGACAAGGGGTACGTCATATTGCGAGATGAGGTCACGTAATAGCCCATGACCTTGAGTCTTGCTACAAGACTCGTAAATAAATAAAAGCGCTTCTTGGGAGGCAACCCATGTTTTATTTGTTTGATTGTTTGTTTGTTTGATTTTATTTGTTTCCGTATGCATGCTTTATTTTTATTGTTTGTGGATCATGATTCATAATAAATTGTGAAAATGCTTTACCTTGTTGTTTTTCTTAACTTCATAAAACGATATTTCACAAAAGATAAGTGTAAGGGAAACCTAAATTTGTTTTTAAGAACGGAAATTGAACATGAACCACAACAATATTAAATAAACATGTTTATTAGTATTTGTTTGAGTCAAATGCTTGTATCGAGTCATAATGATGTTTTGCAGGAATTCCAGGAATTAAGTTGTAAATTTTTTCCAGAAATTTTCCGGAAACTTAACATAAGATTTCTGTCAGAACACTCTGACGATGTCAGGATCATAACCTGACGGTTTCAGGTGTAAAAATTCTGAAAAATTTTGCAAGTTTTGTTTTTCTAACGGAGTCTTAAAGTTTTTGTTAATTCTTTAGTTTTATAAACTCCAGGAAATCTGCAAACATTCATTCCACAAGCATTATATATATATATATATATATATATATATATATATATATATATATATATATATATATATATATATATATATATATATATATATATATATATATATATATATATTGCCGCCGATTTTACGCGAGGTTTGCCATGATTGTTTTCTCAGGTTTAACAGGTTATATTGGACAAGAAGATGATTTATATTTCTGGAGGGAAGCTTTCAACGTTAATTTTCTTGGAGGAGGATTTAATCTTGTTATCCATTTATCCACACCGAACGAATCAGAGGAGTATTTGTTTTCATTCTTTTACCTTCATTACTTTTATATCCTTTTTATTAAACATTAGGGACAATGTTCAGCCTAAGAGTAAGGGGAGGGTAAATGATGATACCTTAGAGAATACAATTACGCTTGAGTTTGTTTGTTCAATAGTAGGTGTGTAATAAAACTAAGAGAAATACTTGTTAGGGCAATTTTAGCACCAAATTTAAAATTTTTTACAACATTTAGGAGTGAAGCTTTAGCCTTAATGAGCGTCTCATGGATAGGAGATGTATGACTAGCACAAAAACCGTACCACTCTAAAAAAAATTTCCACCCAAATATGTGAGGTTCGCCTTTAGATTTGTTAGGAAAAGCATTCATTATTAGTGCTTATGAGTGTACATTCATTTAGTAGGATTTACTAAATGATAAGAGGCATTATGATCATCCTTGTGTTAATCCTGTATCATAATTACTTGACTAATGAAGTCATAATTACTTGACTAGTAAAGTCAATTAATTTTTCCCACACCTTTGCGTTGTACTCCTTTTAAGTACACGATACCCCTAGTACACCCCTCCGAGCATATCTATTCATTTCTAACTTTAAGCATTTTACTTAAAGGAAGAATTTGCTAACAATCCACCCCAAATGTACACCCAAATCGCCTTAGCCTTCCTTGTATGTACTCATCTTTAGTGCATTATTGTTACATGTTTAAACCCTTAGTTAATTGTCAAATTGATTACATGGTTGCTAAGTCAAATCATATCTTGTACATATTGTTTTGGAACGATTGGGACTAATGGGTAAAGTACTAGTGTTATGGAGTAATGGGGAAGAACATCATATATTTACCCTATATGTGTGTTAATCCTAAAAAGTGCTCCAAGTGTTTTGATTATCTTAATTCGAGTCATTAGAATAGCTGATTGTAAAGTATATAAAAGTTCAAGTGTAAGGGGAATGCAAATCCCCTATGATGTATTATTTTGGATGGTAGAGTAAGACTGTATGTAAAAAAATAAAAATAAAAAAAAAAAAATCAAGAAAAAATAAATCAAGAAAAAGAAAAAGAAAAAAAAAACATACAGACTACCATCCCGTTTCCTTTTATGTTTATTTTATGTTTTTTTTAGTTTATGATTAGCTTAAGTTGAGTCGAGTCTTAGCTTAGCAACGCCACATTGTACATGTAATTGACCAAGATGATTAACTCGCCACCAGTAAATATTGCCTTTTTCCAACAAAACCGTGTTTACCATATCCCTACACCTCAAGTTATAACCCTTTAAAAGACATCTTTGATAGTTTATCCTACGTGCTTACGCCAAGTGGTGGAGGTTTGATCCTTTCCCTAGCCTATGGTAATCTATTTGCTATGACAGGTAGTGAGAGATGTTTTCCATTTCCATATTGTGATATATACTTTATTACACCTGAAAGATGTGAGTATCTAAACACTATTTGTGAGGTGCTAGTGTATAATTTCCGTGCTTGTTTTTAGTTGAAGTGGAACGATTATTTGTTGCAATTACTTTTATATTAGTGTTAAATGACCCCTAACTTGTATTTTGATTAGAATAAAAGCGCATTTGCTTGAGGACAAGCAAATCTCAAGTGTAAGGGTATTTGATGAAGCAAAAAGTGTACCGCTTTTGGGGGGTCATTTAAGGCCAAAGTCGAGATTATTTGATCAAATATTGCACTAAATCGTTCCTTTTGTCATTTTAGGTACTTTTGAAAGAAAATTTACAAAAGGAAGCATTTTGGACATTTTTGGAGTGAAAAAGTGAAGAAAGCGACAAAGTCTCAAAATCATGCTAGAAATTGCACATGACGGCATCACAGGATGCTAGTGACGGCGTCAAGACTTGACAAAGAGGCGGATAAATCAATTACACGTGACGCGCCAGAGATTTTTCTAAAGAGTTCGTGACGGTGTCACACTTTAGGGTCGCCAAGGCCGTCACGCAAAACACAAAGAGAGATGGACCAGAGTACACAAAGAGTGACGGCGTCAGAAGTGGATCTAGGCAATACGAGTATTGTTTTGGCGGCGAGTTGACGGCGTCAGACTTAACTCTTGACGCCGTCGGGATGTAAAATCTATATATAGTTTTCTAGTTTTCATTCATTGTGTGCAAATTTGAAGGGAGTAAACCCTAGACGAATTTTACTGATATTTTAAGGGTTTCAAACCCGTGTTTCATCCATGCTTAATTGAAGATAAGTCTTTCATCAAATCATTCAATATGTCTATGTGTTATTTGATTATATCTTAAACTTGTCTTCTCTTTAACATGCTAGGCTTGGTTTTCTTTGTGTTTGCTTAGATGTAATGAAACTTAGATAGTGATTATGGGTTGGTTATTTGTTTATAATTGTTGTGGATGAATGAATTCGATGTTAGGCTTAAGAAAACTGGCAGACTTCCAGTTGGTAACTTGCTAGAACGTCTTAAGAAACATGATTGGAGGTGTACTACGATATATTGGTTGTATTTAATGCGTAGGTAACTACTACTGAGGCCATGTTAGGAGCTAGTAGTCGGCTCGACATAGGAAGAGGTAGAAGCTTATTGTTGGTCCCTTTTACTTGGTTAACTATAACTACAAAGCTAAAGTAACCAAGTTATATGACTTTAAACAAAGATGTATAAACTGATTAACAATAAAGCAACGTAAACATAAGAGACAATATTTTCTAACATTTAGTTCTTTATTAGAAGTTAATAAAAAAGAATCGTACCCAAGTGTTTGCGGAATAACACTTGGGATTGAAAACGACAAGTATGGTATAGACTCCTCACTAAACTCAATCTATGTTGAGTGACAACTTTCAGGACCCACTGAGCTATCTCAGGGGTTGTGTTGTTCTTTGGAGGAGTAAAAGTGGTTTGTGAATGCTTTGCATTAATTGCACAAACTTGTCAACTTTTACTCCTCTCTTATGCTACCTATTTATACATAAATGTGAACAACCCTATTATACAATGGACCTAAGTGTTCCTCAATAAAATCTTGATAGATTTTATTCTCTGGCAAGGGAAACTTCTTTGGGTTAAGTCCAAAAGGCACTTTCTGATGACAGCCTGGTTTTAGCCATTTGAGGAAAGTTTGACCTTAAAGTGATAAAGCACTTTAGTGAAACAGATCAAACTTTCCCACCCAGTCCCGCCAAAACATCAGTCTTCTAGTCATCAGTCTTCAGTACCATGAAGTTGTTGAGGAGTCTTGGGGTTCAGTGAGTTATTGTCATCCTCACTGAACCCATCACCTTCTTCTTGGCTTAGATCACGCTTCACTGAGTTCCACCTCACTGAATGGAGAACCTTTCTTCTTAGGCTCGGTCTAAGCATCCTGAAGATGACTCACTGAGTTACTGTTCACTCAGTGACTTGTAAATACTTAGGTTATTTTACGTTCAAATCCTTGTTAGAAGAAGATTGGGGAATTCAGTGACCCAACAATCTCCCCCTATTTGAACATACAAATAGCCTAAGTGTTTCTTGATTCAGTGTGAGTTGGTAGGGGTCTTCATCTCTTACTGAATGTTGTTGTAATTATAAGTAGGACACATAATTTTAAACAAAACATCAAAGTTTATTCATAGTTATTACAAGTCCTACAAATTACAAAAAAATAAAAGGATAGTTGTTGCAGATCAGATGTTCAGGTAGTATCTAAGGTTTTCAATCTTTGCTTTCTTTGATCTGAGTAGGTGTCTTTCAGGATGTTCATTGATCATTGCTTCCAAGTCCTGGCAGAATCTTTTGTTCTCATCACTCTTGATGGGGGATGCCAACATGAGGTACATGAGCATAGCTTTGATTCCTGCCTTATCCATATCAGACCACCTTTGGAATGCCAGGCTTCCATACTCATCAGTAAAGCATAAGCCTCTTTCAGGAGCTTCAAGGACCGCATTGTTCACGAACGTGATCCCTTCAGGAAGCGACCTGTCACACTCTAACCCTGGTACTTTGATCTCAGGCTCCATCTCAATTTGCTTCCTTTTCCTCTTGGAAGCCTTAGATGGAGCAGTCTCTTCTACTGAGTCAGGAAAAAGTGAGGGAATGTTAAGAGCCTCAGGCATTGCTCTCAGTCTGTCGTACCTATCCTTCAGTGATTCGAGAAGTTTAGGTACCACAACGTTGTTCTTTTTGGCAATGATTGAACGAAGCTCATCAAGCTCAGTGATGCCAAAGTCTGCAAACTTGAAAGGCTTATAGATGTCAATTATTCTTTTATCACGTCCCCTGAAGACGGTGACCATTGCAGGATCGGTGTTTCTGTGGATTTGAATGTCAGTGATGGTTTCAGGTCTTAACCTTTCTTTCATCACCCAAGTATACTTTTCGATCCTGTGTTTTCTGATTTGAGCATCCTTCCTGAGCTTGTTTTCCCTTTCCATTTTGAGAGCATTTAGCTCTTCTTCCTGAGCCTTTTTAAAGACAGCACCAACTTGTATAGTTGCTAGTGCCTCAGTATTCAAACCAATCTTTTCAGCTTCCTCATGAACAACCTTAATGATAGCAGGCTTGCTCATTATCTCTTCCTCAGCCACCTTGAGTAGTGTCTCAGTCCTTTCCATGTGAGCTTGAATTTCATCATGAGTGAGAAGATGTACTACCCCATTGATTTCAAACGGGACCTTGATAGGTGCATCAGGGTCAAATCTGACCATGGTTGAGGCTGGCTTGAGAACATTTTCAGGACTAGAGGTGGTAGCAATACTTTAGCCTCTGTCCTGTCCGAGAGAAGAGGAGACTGGTTCCTCCTGTGGTAGAACTTCAGTGATTGGTGTTGCTTCAGTGACATGCTCCCCCTCAGTGTGAGAGGGTTGTCCAGCTTCTTGTTCAACAGTATTAGGGGCTTCAGTAGCATTCTCCCCCTCAACATTTGCTTGAATGTCAGTGATGGCAAGTGTTGGCTGTACTGAAGACGAAGTAGATGCACCCTTGAAGGCTTGAAAAATTTCAGTCATCATCGACTTGATCTCCTAAGTATCCTGCTGAATGATGGACACCCTGGAGTCAAGTGCAGCCTGTGCATTTTCAAGAGCTGTCATCCTGGATCCCAAGGTCCATGCCAGAGAAGTAGACCTTTGGGACTGAGCTGTCACTGATTCCTCCATTTTGATGAGGGAAGATTTGAGAGACTCCACAGTGGTGGTGAGACCCTGAAGATTAGACCCCATCAGCAAGTCAAGTAATTCAGTGAGAGCCACTGAGTTTACCTGATACGTCTAGGATGCCTGAAGTAGCTTCCTGGTGAGTTCAGGATCATCCTTGACTGATTCTTGAACCGACTGAACCCCTACATTCAGCTGGTTGAGGGTTATCAAAAACTGGTTCAGGCGATTGATCATCTGTGTCAGGGAATGGTTGACTGAGGAATTTTGTTCCCTGACATCTTCATCGAAGTCTTCGACAGTATCTTTGAGATTATGATAGTGAACTGCCTGTTCAGTGTGCATGTTAAAGACCTCATCAGTGATCCCCCTGTACAAAATGTTAGTAATCTTTTTGATGAATTTGGTGAAGGTCTTCACAGTGAGAGGAGCCTGATCATCTCCTGAGGACTCTGGCTCGGAATGTGTGTCAGTATCGTCATGGTTTGAAGATTGATGAGACTGAGGAATTGGTTCAGGGACTGTCTCCTCAAGCTCCATATCATCTCCGGCCTTGAAGACTTCCTCATCACTGTTGAATGCATCATCAGAGTACAAAACAGCCTGAGCTTCAGCTAGGGACTGAATCTGCAAAATAGGGTTAGCCGGCTCCTCTTCATAAGAAGACTCGCCTTTGTTTTGGCCAGGTCCTGACCCCTCAAATCCGGTAGATTGGGTTTTATCTACCTGGTCTTCAGGTTCAGTTCCCGAGTTATGCGCACCTTCGGGGTTGGTTGTGAGTTCCATATCAGCGGGTGATATGTTTCCCTCTGAATCTTTGTCCCTCGTGACCCCTTCAGGCACTGATGGGTGTTTCTCAGTACCATCACTAGGAGCCGTGATTGTTGTGTCCCTATCAGCGGGTTGTATGTTTCCCTCTGAGTCTTTGGGATGAGTTGTTGTGCCCTCAGACAAAAGCTTTGATTGGTGAATGTCCTCATCAGGCACCTGAGTGGTTATGCCCCCCATTCCAATAGGCTTGTGCTGGCCTGTCGAAGATTTAGGGGCGAGAACTCCCTGTTGCTTGGGTTGTGATTTACCCGGGCCTTTGGCAGGATGTGATTGTTTGTGGGTCCCCTTCTCAGTGGAGTAGTGCTGCCCCACCGAGGGTATAGGACCCCTTACTCCCTGATACTCTGGTTGTGATTTGCTAGAGTCTTTAGCAGGATGTGAAGGTTTAGTTGGTTCCAACCCTACTGACTTGTTTATGCCAACAAGGCCTTTGGGAACGGGTACGCCCGAGGACACTGAGTGTGATGTCTCAGTGCCCTCCGTTGGCCTTTGTTTTGGGGCCAAAGATTGGCTAATGATCCTGAGGGTGTCAGCAGTCAGGGTCTATTGTTGTTGTTGCCCCCTTTTGTCAGGCTTAGGGGCAGAGGTCTCAATGGCGAGTTGCTTGGGTTGAGCCACCTTCCTGGACCCCTGTCCCTTCTTCTTCTTCACCTTTTTGGTGGGAGAGGGAATTGGTGAAACAATGTTGTCACCCTGGATAGCAGTCAGCATGTATGTGGTCAGGGCGACAGGTGTTACCTCATTAGGGTCACGAGAGTAGTTTGCCTTATGCAAGACATCAGGTTCAAAGCCGACACTGTCAGGCTTGATATACTCAGACCCTAGTAGGTCATTCAGGGCATAGGAAATGAATCTAGGGTAAGACATGTGTTTTTGCCTAGACTTCCCACCCAATTTGCCTATGAGGTCCCTGAAGATAATTTCTCCAAGGTCAATCTTTTTACCCTCAATGAGACAGTACACTATCATTGATTGAGTAGTGTTTAGTTGCTCAGTTGAGGACTTATTCCCCCCAAGGACCTGAATTACAAATGTCATCAGGATCCTCCAGGGGGCAGGGAACCATGTTTTGATGATGGGGGCTTTGTTCAGTAGGGCCCCTGGAGCAACATCAGGATGATTCTTATCATATGGCCCTAGTTCTAAGAGGAGTTGTTTAACTTCCTCTTCAGTGGGTGGGGAAACAAAAGTCTTAGTGTAGTCAAGGCCAGTGGCTTTGACAAAGGTTTTTTAGTCAAGAATAAGGGACTTTGTCCCATTCTTCACTGAGAACTTGATTTTGGCCTCTTTTGGCGCATCAGGGTTTTTAACCACCGCTGAGCACCAAAATTCCCTCAAGTAGTCATGATAGATGACTGGGGGGGTCTTTGTGAATGTGGTGGTGAGAAAACAGTTTTGTAGGAACTTCACCACATCCCTGTAAGCAGGGAACCCTTCAGGGTAGGCAAAGTTCCCCAACACATTGTTTTTGGTGAGGTCTACGCTTTCCATTTGGAATTCCACATTGGGTGCATATTTTATGACCTTAAAAGATGCCATTTTAGTTTTAAAAAGGTCTGGTTTTGAATAAAGAAGAAGCACACACAGATTTTGAAAGCAAAAGTTCTTGAAATAATTTTGCAAGAGTTTTGTTAAGATTTTTAAAAGCGTGTGTGTGTTCTTCTTTGTGGGGGTATTTATAGGGTGGGAATTTAGGGTAGTGATGTTGCGGATACCAAAGGTTTAAATTATTCAACCAAAACGGCATAATAATGTTGGTTTGATGTCCACATTAAATATCACGATTCCCATTACCCTATTTTCTCTCACATCGTGGGTGAACAGTTGTGCGACTCTGCAAATAATGCACTTTTGCAGAGTAAAAATCATCACAACTTTTGTGTGTGAGGGAGCATTTAATGCTCAGTGGTTTTTGGTGAGAGAGATGTGGGGCCCAAGGAGTGGATGCCAGTTGTGTAAGTGACATATATTCCTATATTTAATAGGATTCAGTTACCTATCTGGGACATTAACTAACTAAGTACTTAGAGCATTTAGTTAGGGTATTCAATGCCATTTTCATTCTGAGCCCCCTGAATGAATTTTCATTCAAAAAGGAGTTTTTAGGAAGGGTGTGATCAGGGACCAAGAGAATTTACATTAGGTTGGAACACTTTTGATCAGTTTCCTGATTCTATGTCCAACATGCCCAATTCAGCTTTCAATCTTGTGAAAGTGGGTTCATCCAAAGGTTTTGTAAAGATATCAGCTAGCTGATATTTAGTGGGGATGAAATGTAGTTCAATTTCTCCATTAGTGATGTGGTCCCTGATGAAGTGGTATCTGATGTCAATATGTTTGGTTCTTTGATGAAGTACTGGATTGTTTGAGATGGCTATGGCACTTGTATTATCACAAAAGATAGGTACCATCTTATACTGAATGCCATAGTCACTCAGTTGGCTCTTCATCCATAGTACATTTGCACAACATCCTGCAGAAGCCATATATTCAGCTTCAGCTGAGGACATGGCCACTGACTTTTGTTTCTTTGTACTCCAACACACAAGTTTACCACCAAGAAATTGGCAGTATCCTGAGGTACTTTTCCTATCCATATTACATCCTACATAGTCAGAGTCAGTGTACCCTTTGAGATCAAATCCTGAACATTTTGGGTAATACAAACCAAGGTTTGGAGTACCCTTCAGGTACCTGATGATTCTCTTGACAGCAGTGAGATGTGATTCTTTAGGGTCAGCCTGGTATCTGGCACACAGGCAGACTGAGAATTGGATATCAGGCCTCGAGGCAAGTAAGTACATCAGGGAGCCAATCATTCCTCTGTATTGGGTTTGATTCACTGATTTTCCAGTGAGATCAGGGCCAAGGTTGTTTGGAGGAACCATAGGAGTTTTTACTGAAGAGCAGTCAGTGAGCTCATACTTCTTCAGTAGGTTCCTGAGATATTTTTCTTGGCAAATGGATATTCCTTTTTCAGTTTGTTTGATCTGGAGTCCAAGAAAGTATGTGAGTTCACCCATCATGCTCATTTCAAACTTTGTGGTCATCAGTTTCTCAAACTGTTTGTAAAGTTTGTAACTTGTTGAGCCAAAGATGATGTCATCAACATATACTTGGACAAGAATGACATCATCCTTTGTTCTGTAGATGAACAGTGTGTTGTCAATCTTTCCTCTGACAAACTTGTTTTGGATCAGGAAGGCTGAAAGAGTTTCATACCATGCCCTGGGTGCTTGTTTCAGTCCATAAAGGGCTTTGTTAAGCTTGTAGACATGGTTGGGGTATTCACTACTTTCGAAACCAGGAGGCTGTTGCACATAAACATCTTCTTTGATGTTACCATTCAGGAATGCACTTTTAACATCCATTTGGTAAACTTTAAAGTTCATGTAAGTTGCATAGGCAAGGAAGATCCTGATGGCTTCCATTCTAGCAACAGGTGCAAAGGTTTCCTCATAGTCTATACCTTCCTGTTGATTATATCCTTTGGCAACCAGTCTTGCTTTGTTTTTGATGACTGTGCCATTCTCATCAGTCTTGTTCTTAAAGACCCATTTCATACCAATGATTAGAACACCCTGGGGGCATTCAACAAGGGTCATGACATCATTTCTGTCAAATTGTTCCAATTCATCTCTCATGGCCTGAACCCAACTTTCATAAGTCAGGGCTTCTTTGACATTTTTAGGCTCAATCTCTGAGAGATAGTCAGCATAAAGACATATATTGGCAGTGGCAGCCTTGAGTTTAGCAGCCTTGCTTCTTGTGAGCATGCCTTCAGTGGGTTCACCAATGATGTTCACAAGCTCAATGATTTAGGATCTAGTCCAGCTATCCTGAGGTTTGGGATAAGAATTTGAGCTTGAAGGAGCCTGATTAGGTTCATACTCAGGAACATGAGGTAACTCATCATTATGTGCTTCAGTGACTACTATAGGAACAATTTGTTCTGAGGGTTCCTGAACAATTTGTTCAGTGGTATCAATCTCATTTGAGACAGGCTGAGTTTCAATGAACTCACTGATAGGTGGTTGGGGTAGGTTGTGAGGGATGATGTAATAGAAGACGTCAGCATCAGCTTGGTATTGGGTTGAGGGATTGTTCTCAGGATGATACTCATCAGGAGGATATCTTGATGAGTCATCAATACCGATTTCTTCTACTGAGGAATTTGAGAACCTGATGGATTCAGTGCTCTTATCAACAGTAATGTGATAAGTTTCCTCAGTTTGTTGTCTCCTTCTGTTGAACACCCTGAAGGCTTTAGAAACCAGGGAATATCCCAGGAAGTATCCATCATCAGCTTTGGCATCAAATTTACCCAAGTGATCCTTGTGATTATGTATAAACACAGGACACCCAAATACATGAAAGTAGCTGATGTCAGGAATCCTTCCTTTGAATATCTCATAAGGAGTCTTGTTATGCCTTTTCACAATGATTGACCTATTTTGAGTGTAGCAGGCTGTTTTAACTACCTCAGTCCAAAAATGTTTTGAGAGGACTGAGCCATTTAACATTGTTCTTGCTGCCTCAATGAGTGTTCTATTTCTCCTTTCAGCTACTCCATTTTGCTCAGGAGTATAAGGAGAAGTGAAATTTTGAGAAATTCCTTTCTCATCACAAAAACACTCAAGGTCTTGGTTTTTGAATTTAGTGCCATTGTCAGTCCTGATTTGTTTAATGTTCCTGACAAATGACATGATGGTTTCAGCTGCCAGACTCTTCTTGGTCAGGAAGTAAACCCAAGTATATCTTGAGTATTCATCCACAATGACCAGAGTATACTTCTCATGGTGAATGGACATTGGACTGACAGGTCCAAAAAGGTCCATATGAAGAAGATGTAAGCAGCTTTTGATGGAAAAGGTTTGTTTGGTTTTGAATGATGCCCTGTGGTGTTTTCCTTTTTCACAAGCAAAACAAGGCTTGTCTTTGGTATACACCAGGGATGGAAGGCCCAGAACTTTGTTCTGTTTGGCCAGGTTCTTGAAGTTGAGATGAGAGAGTCTCCTATGCCATAGCCAGTTGATTGTCTCACTTGCCTTTGAGAATAGACAAGTCCCATTCTGAGTCAGGGATGACATGTCAAGGACATATACATCATCCCTTCTAGGGGCAATCAACACAACTTCCTTATTGGCATTAAAGATGGTCCCTCTCTTGTCATCAAACTGAACTATGTATTTGGCATCACATAGTTGGGAAACACTTATCAGGTTGTACTTGAGACCATTAACATAAGCTATTCTTGTAAAAACTATACCATTGCATTTTACTGAACCATAAACTTCAGTGGGAGCTGATGAGTTATCACCAAATACTACTTTGGGTCCTGGTTCTTCCACATATTTGTGCAGAAAACTTTTCACACCAGTCATGCATCTAGAGCATCCATTGTCTAGATGCCAAGTAGGATCCTTGATGTGTTTCTGCACAAACAGTAAACTGGGTTAGTTTTTCTTGTTGACCCACTTTCTAGTGGGCTTAGTCCTCAGGGACTTTTTGAACTCAGTTAGTGAATCATGGTCTGAAGTTGTGTGACCTGAGCTTCCACATGTTTTACATTTTGTTGAGGTTGATGCCTCAGGTGACTGAGAAGTGTTGGTCTGGTTTTTCCTTCTGTACTGAATAACTTTGTCATGTCCCCTGGTTTCATGGGAGGGATCTCCACAGATGTCACAACAATCTTTCATCATACAATCATCAGGAAGATGATCATTGAAACCACAGTGAGGACATGATGAGAAAGGCTTAGCCTTCAGTCTTTGTTTGGAAGGTGTGGCATACTGATAGCCTTGGTTTTTGTATAGACCTCGTGCTTTTAAAGAAGCAGTGTGGGGGATGTGATCACAAGTTCTGTGTTCCTCTTGTTTGTATATCATACAAAACAGGACTCTGTAGCATTTATCAGTACTGTGATTTGGATAATTGCACAGTTCACATCTCCCTGAGGGTCTGGGTGTGGTTTTTAGTTTGGAAGAACCTGAGGATACTGAGGGCTTTGTTGATTTTGAGTCAGAGTTTTTCTCAGTAGACTCAATTTTCTCACTCAGCATCCTGACAAGTTCAGTAAGCTGATCAACCTTTGAATCAGTGCTTTCATGCTTCACTTCAGTGGATACTGAATGTTTTTGGTGTTCAGTGGGTGCAGGAGTAGGTCTTTTCAGAATAGTCTTTCCTAACCCTGATTTCTCTTTGGGAGAATGTGGCTGATAGAATAATGGTGCAAGGTCAGAATTGGGTTCAGCTCCCTGAAGTTGTTTTAGTGGAGGGAGTGGTGAATCAGACTTAGACTCAGTGATGGACTCAGTAGGACTAAGTTCATTAGTGACTCCTAGCAGCTCCTTGATAGCCTAGCTTTCAAGCTCCAGGATTCTTCCAGTATTAAAATTCGGCATTTTACTATCAGGATTGTTTCTTTCAATCCAATCACTGGGTTTAGGAGCAAGTTCTTTGCTAGAGAGTATGTTGGTTAAAAGAAAAGTTGTAGAATGGCTACTCTCCCCAGAAACTTCAGTGAGTTGATCATCACCCAGACCTGCCTTTTTGGGGTTGGGTGTGAGACTCAGTGTTTCGTAAAGTTTGGGGTTTTTCTGACTCCATTTCCAAATAATTTCCTTTTCTTTCTTAAGTTCTTCCTGAAGAGCTTGATTTTGTTTTACTAGTTCAGAGTTTTGAAATTGAAGTGTAACACTTTCAAGCTTGGCTTGTTTTAAAGCAAGTAGTTCATCTCAACAATGATTTAATTCAAAACTCAGTTTGTTAAATTTTGAAAACAAATTAAGTCTTTGCTCCTCAACATACTTAAGATCAACATTAATATAATCTAAGTAAGATTTCCAATCATCATTATCATCCATAGAAAGTAAAAGATTTACCTTCCTCATAGTGATGTTAACCCATTCACCATTTCTTGCATGACTCTTCCCCACAGCAAGCTTGTTGCCATCTGACAGAGCCATCAGGGCACTGATGTGAACTTCATCATCATCAGAGGACACTTCAACCTCATCCCAGTCATATGTTTCAGCAACAAGTCCTTTGTTCTTGGCTTGAGAAGGCTTTGGAGCCTGAGGAGGCTGAGAGACTGTTGAGGATGATTCAAGAAGGGCAAGTTTAGCTTTTGCCTTTCTGTACTTGGCTTCAAAGTCAATTTGAGGGTCTTTTTCAAATCTTTGACTAGACTGAAGCATTTTTGGTTGAAATTTGCTGGGGCCTGAAAAAGAGTTATTTCCTGAAAATTTGAAGGATGGTTCTGAGGTTGTTTTTGAAAAACAATCTTTAGCAAAATGGCCCATTTTGCCACATTTAAAGCATTCAGTGTTGTCATTTGCTTTTGAAGGAAATTTGTTTTTCTTAAAAAACCTTTTTGAATTAGCAAGGAGTGCTCTTTTATGAAATTCAATTTGAAGATCATTTAGGTACTCCTCACTGGTTCTTTTGTCAACGTCATCATCAGATCCATCCTGAAAATCCTGCACAACACCTTTTGAATAGAAAGCAGTTGATATGGGTGAAATTGTCAAGGCCTTTTTGGTCTCTTGAGCTTTACCAGGGTATCTCCTGGTGATAAGATTGTCTTCATAGACAAACTTCCCATAGATGGCAAGAAGCTCAAGGTTCTGAATGTGGTTTGCATTTCTCAATCCCTAAGAGAAGTTTAACCACTTCTCAGGGAGACTGTTGACAAAACCAACATTGATCTCATGTTTTGACAGTATAACACCATCATTGGTCAGCTCATTCAGGAGGGTCTTATACCGAGTATAAGTCTCAGAGAGACTTTCAGAATCCTTGGCCCTGAAGGTATTGAATTCAAGCTTCAGGTCCATGATTCTATTCTCTTTGGTATCAGAAGGCCCTTCATAGCTATGAACCAGGTCAGTCCATGTCTGCTGGGCAGTAGGACAATTGATCACTGATTCCATTATATCATCAGGGAGGCATGATATAATGATGCTTTTCAGGCGCTGGTCTTGATTGACCACCCTCCTTTCATCTGGGGTCCACTGAGCTTCAGGTTTAATTAAACCCTGGGCAGTTGTTGGGACGACCATCATTAATTAACTTAATGTAATATGGTTCCATCCCAGTTAAGTAGCAAAGCATTCGCTTTTTCCACTTATTAAATTTGCCAACTTCTAGTCGAGGGGCAGTTGCTGAATAACTTCCACCCTTTTTGTCGACAAGTTGGGGAACATCTATGTCAGTCATAGTGGGATCTTGATTTTAAAAACTTGAGCACTCTTAAGTTTTGAAAACAGGTTTAAGTTTTAGCCATTTGAGGAAAGTTTGACCTTAAAGTGATAAAGCACTTTAGTGAAACAGATCAAACTTTCCTGCCCAGTCCCGCCAAAACATCAGTCTTCTAGTCATCAGTCTTCAGTACCATGAAGTTCTTGAGGAGTCTTGGGGTTCAGTGAGTTATTGTCATCCTCACTGAACCCATCGCCTTCTTCTTGGCTTAGATCACGCTTCACTGAGTTCCGCCTCACTGAATGGAGAACCTTTCTTCTTAGGCTCGGTCTAAGCATCCTGAAGATGACTCACTGAGTTACTGTTCACTCAGTGACTTGTAAATACTTAAGTTATTTTACGTTCAAATCCTTGTTAGAAGAAAATTGGGGAATTCAGTGACCCAACACTTATAGAGTTAGGGAAGATCGTACACGGCCCTACGAATGGTATTAAGGAATATAACCCGTCATCCATGCAATTGTAACAAACTAATCAACCGGTAAAAGATAGTTAGGGAGTAGTGAAATCTAAGTAAACACATTTTCTCTCATTATTGTTTTCGCCATAATTTAGTTTAAGTTTAGTTTATTTTATTTTGATTGCATCTTTAGTTATTTGGGTTAGTTGATTAGCAACTAATTCCGCCCACTCATTCCAAAACCAAGATTTTACTTGCTTTCATTTAAAATATAAAAATACAAAAAGAATCATCCCTCACCTCTAGACCTATTTTTAGTGAGTTTTAACCCTAGCGAACATTATTCTTTGAGTTGAATGAACAATCCCCCGCTACTTGTCACTATACTATACTACAACGGTCACGTACAGTGCCTTGTAGGGATTGCAAGCTTCTCAAGATCCCTTGAGAGGTAAAACCTTTTGCGAGGGTGCAATTCCACGCATCAGGTAAGGTATTCACCTCCTCTACGTTTTCACAGAAGCATTTATTCTCGACAGTAACTGAAACTCATGACATCTTAAAAAAAACAATTTTTTTTTCTAGTAAAGTTGTATGCCTGTATAGTAACACTACAACATATGGAACTAAACATAGCGATCATGTAGCAAGCCTTTGGCTCGCTCACTTTGCGTAACAACAAAAAGCTAAGGCTGGGCACAATCGTTACCAGACACGACCATGCTACATCAGCTTTCTCTCTCCGACGACTTGACGATAATCAAGTTGCCACAGTGGTGACCAAGCTTTTTCTATTTTTATTATTATTATTATTATTATTATATATATATATATATATATATATATATATATATATATATATTCTTTTCTTTTCTTTTCTTTTTTTTATTCAAATATTTTAAACAAAAAATTTAAACTTTATTAATAATAAAAATATTACATAAATTAAACATTAAATTGAAAACACGAATTACAGTTTAAAAAACTACGATACGGAAATGAAAATGAAAATACAAATTACAATGAAAAGTCTGATTTAAAACCCTCGTCACTCGAAGACTCTGCATCCCAAAACTTGCCCTCATAATACTCTCTTTCCAGAATGTCAAAAAGGTTGTTCCTACGGTATTTGCTTCCCTTTCTTCCTGCTCCATACGAGCAGGTTCCTCAAGTGCTTCGTTTTTTTGTATTTCTCTCAGTACTTCCTTATCCTGCTCAAGTAGTCGGAATTGTTCCTCAGTAAGATTAAGCGGATTAGGTTGGTGTTTCACCGGTGGAGTGTTAACCGGTTCATTTTCCGTTGGGAATACCAGAAAGATATCTGCTCGTGGAGTATTAACCGGTTAATTTTCCATTGGGTTGGTGCTCAAGTAGTCGTGTTCACTGGGAAATTGCTGTGAGAAGTCGTAGTGACTGGGAAATTGTTTTGATAAGTCCTTCGTGGCCGAAAGTTGTTGGGAAAAGTCTTTGCGAGACATTGTTGAGAATCTGTGTGTGAGTTGTATGTATGAGTTATGTGTATGAGAAACAAAAGAGTGTGGGTATATATAAGAAAAGTTTTGAATTTGAAATAGAATTTGAATTTGAATTTTCAATCTTCCCGCTCATACTGTAACATTTAATTTGAATTTGAAGCAGAGTGTGGGTAATATTATGTTGTTTGTATTTTATTTTATGTAAATGAAGAAAAAGAAAGAAAAAATAAATAAATAAAATGTGTGTGTAGAAATCCGTCGAAAATTCGACCGAATTTGGAAATGGTTGTTGCTCGATCGATCCATGACCAAACACCCACAGTAGGCTCGAACCACTAAGACCATGTATGACGGATCCAATGACTTTCCCACTGTGCCCGGCCTAAGCTTGTAAATCTATTTGCTTTGACCACAATACTGATATTTTAAGTTCCTCTATCCACCTAAAATTATACCAAGAAATACATCCACATAAAACTCTTGTTAGTATGTTACATAGTGAAAAATTAAAAGATAGTTTAAATGGAATGTAACCAAACAAGCATAACGTTACACTACTTTACAGCCACAAATAGAGATACCAGGAGCCTATGCCAGCCTATTTGGTGTCCGCTGCGTGCGTGGTGGGGTGCACCCATCAACCGACCATCTTGCTCTAATGCTCTTTTTGGTTAAGTATATTCCAAAAAACTCTAACCAAAATCCATTATTTTGGTCCAAATTATAAATTGTACTTGCTACTTGCAATATTCTAATAGAATTGGTACGGTTAGTTGAGTAATTAGATATGTGTTTTAAATGTGATACTATGACTTGGTATCATTATGGTTTTCGATAAAATGAGGTGCAAGATATTTATTCTTATGTCCATATAATAAACAAGAACTTTTTAACATCTACATAACAAAGTTAATTTACTAACAGGTTTGGTAGTGTAACTTTCAAAATCATTTCATTATTACGAATTTGTTCACCTACTATCTAGTAAACTTGTAAATTTGGGTATTTTTATGCTTATGTGTTACTCCTTCCGTCTCATATTAAGTGTCCACCTTCAAAATGCACAAAGTTTTAAAAAATTCCACTAGCTACTCCACCAATCAAATACTTACTTTTACTCACTAAAGTCTCATCTCATTGGTTGAAATACAATATTGGCACTTAATTTGGGAAATCTCAAGATTCCATTATAGACACTCAATATGGGACGAGATGAAGTAACATATTTGGCATTTTTATACTTATGTGTTAGCTTACTTGGCTTTCTTTTTTGGGTAAAAGGGATTTTTCATCATGGTAAAATGCATTACACAAAAAAACATTGAAGTACAAAGGATGAGGGTGAAACCTTCATCTCAGTCCCGCAAGACACTTACAAATAACCATTATATAAGAGTGAAATCCACTCTTATAACTACTAATGAACATAAAAACTACAACGACTATAAAATTACAAATTAAAAACTCAAGTAAAACACTTGATCTTCAAAATTCTTCATAAAAGTCTATAACCCATCGATGCAGCCAAAACCTTGGTAGGATTAGAAACACAGCACTAATCCACACCAAATAACTACAACGAACGTGAAACCAACAAATAGGGTTACCAAACACCCAAACTTCACTTATTTGGCTTTCTTCTTCCTTGAAAGACGTGAATTTTTACTACCATCTATTACACACTTTTTTCTCTATAACTTAGAACAATTGAATCCCATCAGTATCACCATAAACATACATACACAATTAAGTTTATAATCCACCAAGTTTATAACTAGATCTTGAACACCATTTACATAAACAATACCATTAGCATCAACAACACCCGCCACCATCAACGTCAACAATACCCACCCACCACCACCTCTGTAGAAACTATAAGTGGGGTTGAATAGTTTCATCATTTTTATTTACGTTTTAGAAAATTTGCTTTTACAAGTTAGTTTTATGAAAAATGTTTCGATTCGATCTTTATATGATATCAACACAACAACAAATAAATATAATGACAAGTAAGTAAAGATAAAGAAAGAAACGATCAAACCGGGACACGGAGATTTATAGTGGTTCGGCCACGAAACTCACTCTTCGCCCTACTCCACTCTTCGAGTCTCACACTTGAGAGTTTTACAAACACTATATCAACACGCTCTCTTATGGTGGAACAAGCCTTACACGAGCTTACACCAAGTGTAACGACACTAAGCGGAATGTCGAGTCCTAATCCTAGCTAGAACCAATCTACCAAAGCTCACGTGGCTACACACCTCGTACCAACACGATAGCACGATACTCACAACACAATATCGGACTTGCACTCAAGTCCAATTACATACAAGAATCAATATGTAAGAATGGAGTTTTGGAAGAGATCCCCAACAACGGTATGAGATGAGAAAGACTTTTCTTCAACACTTCATTTCTTGACAACAACGATTGTTCTTCTCTTGCACTTTAGAGGAATGATGAGTGTGATCACTTGTAAAGAACTTAGAACCCGATAATGTGATCAAAGAAGATAGTTTAGAATGATTTTGGAAATATAGAATGTTTTAGTGCATAAGAGGTGAGTTTACTGAAAGAGAACAGTTATGTATTTATAGGCGCCAGGAGAGAGGGGACGGTCCATTAAATATGTGACGGACCTTTATCACTAAGGGACCGCTAACCCATTTAAAGGATCGTCCCGACAGACGCTCCTCTTTTTGTCCTGACGTGGTGAAAATTTATCTGGTGAAAAATTTTTGTCAGTTTTGAGCGGGAAATATGGCTGTTACACATTTGAAATTTGAATTCATTTTCTTAATAAAACATTTCTTTTAATTATAAAAAAATACTTTTGTAAAAATGTTTTGTGACATGAAAATGTGATGTTTTGATGAAAAATAAATCCTTTGATCACATATACAAGTTGGTTGATGTTTATACATACCTTAAGTGATTTTGAAGACGAAAACGAGTTTTCTCGATCAAAAACTTATTAGTCATAGTGTTACGTAACGTGTATTGATATTTTGTTACACATTTGAAATTTGAGCGGGAAAATTTTCTGTCGGTTTTGAGCGGGAAATATGGTTGTTACACATTTGAAATTTGAATTCATTTTCTTAATAAAACATTTCTTTTAATTACAGAAAAATACTTGTGTAAAAATGTTTTGTAACATGAAAATGTGATGTTTTGATGAAAATAAATCCTTTGATCACATATACAAGTTGGTAGATGTTTATAGATATCTTAAGTGATTTTGAAGACAAAAACGAGTTTTCTCGATCAAAAACTTATTAGTCATAGTTTTACGTAATGTGTATTTATATTTTGTGATTATCAAAACTAGTAGAGACCGAATAATGCAAATGACATATTTTGTTATTATTTGTATTAACAATCTCCCCCTTTTTGTAGAATCAAAAAGGCTTCATCGAGAGTAGAAGAGAAAGAAGTCGACGACAACATGATGACTCCCCTTGCTTAGTGCTCCCCCTAGATGAGTGCACCAGGGAATCGATCGATGGTATATTGCTGCAAAAAAAGTTAGAAGAGACATGCAAGCAAGTAGAGATAACCTGTACATAAGAGATGAAGAGAAAACACGAGATAAAGCACATACTGGGGACGGTCCCTTAAATAAGTGGACGGTCCCTTAGTGAAAAGGGACCGCCATGATGATTGAGGACCGCTGTCAAAAAGTTGTCAGGGATACAGGATTAAGAAAGCATGCATAAATTAGTCAACTCATTAAGAAACAACAAAGTCATACATATGAATAGTACAATAAGATACTACATTCATAATCCTAGTCTAATCTTCTAGGATATCCCAAGCAAAGTCCGGTTTTATTATTGAGCATGCATGTTTTTCTAAGACTTGCGGAGATGTGGTGGTGAAGGAGTTTTGGTTGAAGGTAAAAACCTAGGTGACAAGAGAATGGAGATGATGTAGTCAAGATCATTCTTCATATTTTGAAAGTGGTTGTGATTGTAAATGCAACAAGCACAATAGCCCCCATAGGCATCCACTTGGGCAAGAGTGGGATGAGACATTATTGGAGGGTGAAGCTTTTAAGATAGGATGATGTTGAGGAGACTCAAGTCAACAAGATTAGAGAATTCTTGAGCCTTGATGGAGTGTAGGTAGTTGACATTTTTCATTTGAGGTGGACGTGAAGGTGGTAATGGATGATCTTGAGGACTCAGGTTAGGATACTCTTTGTGAGTTGATGGAGACTCATTTTGTGGTTGAGAGGCAAAGAAGTAGAAAGATGAGGATGAGGCCTCTTGGTGTGATTTGGGATTGGAGTTAGTATGGTGATTGTTTAAGTTGTTGGAGTGGCTTATGAAATTTTCAAGGCTTTGTTTCTTCCTCCAAATGGGTTTTCTAGGGGAAGACATTTTGTTGGATGATGTCACAACTCGTAATTTCCGGTCATTTTCCAAACCTCGGCAATTTACTATTCATCAGTTACTATTCACCGATTACTATTCATCATTGTACTATTCATCGTTTTTGAGGTCAATTTGATATTCCGAGAAGCATTCAAAATTTTTACTTTTCACTTAACACTATTCATTTCCGGAAGAAATTTCACTATTCACGTGCATTACTCATTTCATCGTAAATTTAGTTTACGAGTATTCAAATTCGCGTAACCGTATTGGTTCGGGTGCGAATTCATGCATTATCATTTGGGACATCTCATATAGACTAGAAATAGTCTGCGTATTATCATTGTGTCACTTGCATACTATTCCACTCGTAGGATATTTAAATTAGTACTTTGGGTATAATTAACTTTTACGTATAATTATTTCTAAATAAACGTTAACAAACGACCAATAATGTAACTAAAACGTCCGACACTCCCGACTATGATCCCAATATATTTTTATACTCATTATAATAATATAAAAATTATATTATTAATTTACCCGGTGTTTTGAAACCGATTACTATATTTCACGGTCGGAGCTTATTACTCCGTCGGTTTGCGTTATTTCAATTCAATAATTATTTTAACTTCCGATTCTCATCAGGAATAATATTTTACAACTTTTACAACTTCGTCGTATTTTATTTCACCACGTTAACATTTATTTTTAGTTAACTCGGTACCCGATAACACCTAATACATCTCAAAACCAACTAAATCTTACACATGGGGGACATAAGCTTTAATTAGCCACAAACTTTCCCCCATTTCTCTCCTAAAAACCGGTCACATGCCCCCTAGGACCAAGACTTCAAGATTTTTTTAGACCAAATATATCTATTTCAATCTTTCATTTTTCTTACATTTCATACATTTCAAAACAAACTAGAAAACATTTTTTTCTCTTTCTCTCTTGGTGGGTGGATCGGCTCAAACAAAAACAACAAGAACAAACCATAATTTTTCCAAGATCAAGTGATAATCAAGGTTATTTAGTACTCCTTGTTAGGGTTTTGAAGTTTAAACTCAAGGTTTTGCAAGTTTTTCATCTCCACTAGTCCACTAATCTTCAAGTAAGTTATCAAGACCTATTTTTATAAATTATTCAAGTGGTTTGATTGATCATTCAAGTTTATTCAAGATATATATGCATATGTTGATTTATACCACTCTATATATACTTTTTATAACTTACAAGCCTTAGATATATTATATAGGTGAATCCTTTGTAGATTGTTGTGATGGATGATATTTAGGAACCCATGACACCCTAAGAAGGTGTATGGTAGGATTAGACTAGTTTTGTGGTGATTGAAAGTGGTTTGGATGAAGTTTGAAACTAGGAAAATGATTTTGGAAAATATACATATACCTACTGTTACTATTTTAAAAACGTGGGAAACTCAGGAACTCAAGGTTAATTTTTGACCAAAGATTTAGAAAATACTCTCCGATACGAAACTATAGCCGAAAACGGGGATAAAAACGAGTTAATAACGAAGGAGATATGATTTTCCGAATATTAAGAACGAAAAATACTTTCAAATATAGGTTCTGTCCCAAATCGCCAATTTCAGAAAACTCAGGGGTTTCCGGGTAACATTGGGTTAGATATTCAGAAAGTACTTTCAAAAACGAAACCGTGGCCGCTTGAATCACTAAAATCCGAGTTACGACGAAAAAGATATACTATTTTCAATTTTAACGACGAAAACTATTTTCTGAAAAATACCTTGCTGTTGAGCAGATTTTTATGGACTGTTTCGAGGCCTAAAACTTGATCTAGCCGTCCCGACCTATCAAAAATATATTAGTATGCCATCCCACGATTCCGAGGATATAAAGAACGTAGAAAACGAGCTTATAACGAGAAAAATACAAGCGTTTGAACTTAGCCGATTTTTACAAATTTCCATCAGCTTTTCTATTATTATTTTGCCGCAACACTGTCTTTGCGAGACACCACTTTCTCGGCTGTTTTTCTTTATGATCGGATCAGTTTGAGTCCGAGCCGTAGTTTTATGAAATCAAGATCTTCTAACAAGCTTTTCAAATCAATTGGCCGTTCGTCGAATAGACTTATAACGAATAAACTACGACCTCATCTATATACCCGATAAACTATATATATTTTGACAGCTTTTACTATAATGAGATTTTCTAAGTATTGAACATAATACTTTCAAGTAACAACAATAAGAGTCGATTTTCTCATCGATCGAGACCCGTATCGCCAAAGGTTAAATGACACGACTTTAAAATATTGTTACAAGGTTTTCAAAAACGCCGAGCTTGACCATTAACACATAACGTACAATATTTCGCGACTAGTTTTACGAGGCCATTTTGGGCATATTTTCAAGTAACGAAAATGCTATTTTGCGACGAAAACCTTATATTTGCCGATAGAACGCCAAACAAGGATCGTGGAGTACCGTTTCAACATATTTACATGGAAAGTGATTATTAACTAACGAAGTGCGTACGACTCAAGGTTTATTACGCGACTACTAGACACTATTATAAGGTTTGCAAGACGAGGAATATAACACTAACATTTTTATACGATATACTACGACAAGTTATATACTTCTATATTTGGACTTATTTTCCTAAGTATGGAAACTATTATACTTTGACAATAACTAGTATTTCCAAGTTACGAGTGGTATAGGCAACATATGCATGTGCATTCATTTCATCATGTCATGATCTAAGGTAGATCGTTATTACTCATATTAGGTTGCGGTTAGAGATCGTGCCTCATTTCAGTGTATCCATTCTTGTCATCGTAGATATCGCACCAGGTGAGTCATAGCCCCTACTATTTTAATTGTTTTGTAAACTCTTTGGGGGAGAATACATGCTCGTTTTTCTTAAAACGCATTACTTGTTTTACCTGGTTGATTTTTCAAATATTCTCAGCTTTATCTAAATATATATTTGATCACCTGCACTTCATTAGTATGCTTGACTACCGGTATTTCTTTGGTATATTTAACCACCTGCATTCATTGGTATGTTTGATTTTCTTGTATTTCATGGGATTGATTATCCTTGTTTACATGACCACATTGTCATAATTTGTTTATCTGGCGACATTGTCAGTATTGTTTATCTGGCGACATTGTCAGTATTGTTTATCTGGCGACATTGTCAGCGTTATTTATCTGGCGACATTGTCAGTATTGTTTAGATAACCTCATTGACTGAATCATTTTATTTATATAGCCATTTTGCTATGTTTATCTGGGAATTTGGATACCATTATTACTTTTGTTCACGTAGACTTTAATACTTTTGGCAGTGGGTTGTAAACACACAGGTTGCAAGTCTCTTATGGCGGGACTTGCAATTGAGTGGATTTACAATGCCTTTGCTGGGCGATCATTTCTCTATAGACATTATTGTTAAACAAACTCTATGAACTCACCAACCTCGTGTTGACACTTTAGCATGTATTTTCAGGTTTTAAGCATATGGCACGCTACAGGAGGTTTTGGCAGGGCATGGCATGGTCATAGAAGACTCTGATTATTTATATGGGGACCGTTTTAAACTACTTTTAAGGGCCTACTTCCGCACTAATTTCAAACAATGTAAACTCAATACTTTTAGTTAAACGATTTTACTCTAAATGATTGAAGTGAAAACCAATTTTGCACTTGTGCTGTAATACCAATTGAGTTACACCCCAGCTACACGTATGCTTCCGCTGGACCCGATTTTGGGGGTGTGACAGATTGGTATCAGAGCTTTGGCTATAGCGAACTAAGTATTTTTAAAACCTAGACTATAGCTACTTTTACGAAAAACTTAACCCTATGACCGTCACGTGCCTGCCTGCCAAGCTGAAGCCTCATTTGTGGTTTGTTGCTAACTTGGATGATGAGATTTGTGTCTCATTATCTGGTATATTATATCCATTTATTCTAGTTGATTACTATCATTGTCTTTCATATAAGCATGTTCATGTATCATATATGTCACCGCGTTATGTATCCCCTTGCATAGTTTCATCATTTGACCTCGAGTTTGGTCACCTGCCTTAGTCTTTCTGAACGTCTTGGTATTTGCGAAGGACATAGTCTTAGTATAACTGAGCTGAGTATTTCAAAATTCATGGAACATCGGTGGAATATAGACTAGTCACCTATATTCAACCCGGGATAGTGGGACATAGGCTGACTACCTATATCTGACTCAGAAATGAATTTTGCAACACTGAGAATGGTTATAATAAAATTTTGTCCGGATTGAATTCTCTACTCAATTTCGAAATGTTTCATTTGTGTGTGTGTGTGTGTGTATACACTCTCGTTGCCGGAACATTCATATTTTTCATCACTTCGTGAACCACCGATTGGAAACGGGTTAACTTGCCATTTCATCTCATAAATCTTCATATTTATACACAAATCTCGTTTTGTCGCGTTTGTCACAGTCTTTTCCCTTCTCACCATCACTATCATTTCCTTTTCCCCACCCCCATATATATATATGGAATTAGCTAACACTCTATAGATTCCGATGTCACTCATCCCTCACTACTCCCTATGTTGATAAGTGGATATTATCAATGACCTCCCTAGGAAAGAATTTCCATACCTTCTATGAGTATGATCCCTCGGTACAGTAAGACCATTCAAAACTCAACAGAAATCCCAAGATATCACAAAACCATTCGAACCACTATCACTGGCCTGATCGCCAAAATTCTATCATTTAGAAAGTATTGGCTTGACTGAATTATAAGGATTAGTTTCGATACGAGTGCTCACTAAGCAACACCATAGAGATAAATCCAACTTTTAACCGAGACTATAAATTGAACATGTCCTCACCAATAGACTTTATTCGAACGTGTTAGGCACCTATGCCTTTGTGCAGACATACATACCTGACTATTTTATCCTCTTAATATTTTCACTTTTAAATGGATTTTCCTCCAAACTACAGTTATACAAAACCTATATCTTGTAAGAAATACTTTTCTAAGGCACTTATTTTGACAAGCAAATTCCTTTTGGTTAATCTTTTACAAAACTACTACATGCTAGGAAATTTTAAACATCGATTTTTGGTAAATCATATTATCCACCTTATGTTGAAAATAGTTCTATCCTGCATAACTATTAAATTCTGAAATATCAAGAAAAATGTTACTTAAAAAGCAATTTGCTTAAAGTTGTAAATTTAGTTAGTCAGGAAAGGTTTATGAACAAAAAACACAATCTCAAAACAAACTTTGAAAATCAATCACTATAATACATCACTTATACCTTTAGGATTTTGTGATTTGATGACATAGAACTTGGGGAAAATATTAGTAATGGAGACTAAGCACCGTAGGTGGAGAAAGACTCAATTCCTGACATCCTGCGGAGGATCCCAACCTTATCCTAATCTATTATTTTCAACAACACCCTTTTACGGATTTAACCCTGTAAGTCTTTCAAAACAAGATTCATGATACCCATTTCAATTATTCCTAATAAAGGAATTTAATTCACCTCAACTCCTAGCGATTTCATTAAGATCTCTTTGGAACCACACCACCTATCATTTGTAGACCAATGGTCAGAATTAGAGAACGATTCAAACATAGGGAGATATGCTCAGAGCATAAGTGATTGACTTTAGAAATAGTTGGACTAACCATTTGCCATAAATCAAATTCAGTTGCAACCATAGTTACCACACGAGCTTAGAGACTACACCATTCGAAGCACTCTATGGTCGAAGTGCCAACATCCATTGACGGATCAAAATTTGGAAAAAGCCTAACTCACTAGTCCAGTAAGCATTCATGAAATAACCAGAAATTTCCTACGAGTCAAGAATCAATTACAAATTCTATAAGTTGTAAACCACTAAAACTTCAAGTTGGTAGCCAGATCATGTTGAAAGTTCTGTCTAGGAAAGGCATGATATCATTCAGAAAACTGGGAAAGTTGAACCCGAGATACACTGGACCACGTAATATTTCAGACAAGAGTAGGCCTAGTGGCCGTCAGACTTGAGCCTTGCTAGAGAACAGCCGGATTACACAACTATATTTCACATATTCAAATCTTAGGAAATGACTTTCAGATTAGTCACTCATAATCCTATTTGGAAAGGAATCCAACCCAAGGACAAATGTAAACCTGGTAAGAGGACCAATAGAAATCATGGGCTGTTAGGTCGAACGATTGAAGCTGAGTCGAATTCCTATCGTGAAAGTTGGCTGGAATTCTCAAATATTATCATCTTTTCACCAATACTATTCTAGAGACTTACACAAACTGAACTTCGGGACGAAGTTCCTGTTAGAAGGGAAGACTGTCACAACTCGTAATTTCCGGTCATTTTCCAAACCTCGGCAATTTACTATTCATCAGTTACTATTCACCGATTACTATTCATCATTGTACTATTCATCATTTTTGAGGTCAATTTGATATTCCGAGAAGCGTTCAAAAATTTTACTATTCACTTAACACTATTCATTTCCGGAAGAAATTTCACTATTCACGTGCATTACTCATTTCATCGTAAATTTAGTTTACGAGTATTCAAATTCGCGTAACCGTATTGGTTCGGGTGCGAATTCATGCATTATCATTTGGGACATCTCATATAGACTAGAAATAGTCTGCGTATTATCATTGTGTCACTTGCATACTATTCCACTCGTAGGATATTTAAATTAGTACTTTGGGTATAATTAACTTTTACGTATAATTATTTCTAAATAAACGTTAACAAACGACCAATAATGTAACTAAAACGTCCGACACTCCCGACTATGATCCCAATATATTTTTATACTCATTATAATAATATAAAAATTATATTATTAATTTACCCGGTGTTTTGAAACCGATTACTATATTTCACGGTCGGAGCTTATTACTCCGTCGGTTTGCGTTATTTCAATTCAATAATTATTTTAACTTCCGATTCTCATCAGGAATAATATTTTACAACTTTTACAACTTCGTCGTATTTTATTTCACCACGTTAACATTTATTTTTAGTTAACTCGGTACCCGATAACACCTAATACATCTCAAAACCAACTAAATCTTACACATGGGGGACATAAGCTTTAATTAGCCACAAACTTTCCCCCATTTCTCTCCTAAAAACCGGCCACATGCCCCCTAGGACCAAGACTTCAAGATTTTTTTAGACCAAATATATCTATTTCAATCTTTCATTTTTCTTACATTTCATACATTTCAAAACAAACTAGAAAACATTTTTTTCTCTTTCTCTCTTGGTGGGTGGATCGGCTCAAACAAAAACAACAAGAACAAACCATAATTTTTCCAAGATCAAGTGATAATCAAGGTTATTTAGTACTCCTTGTTAGGGTTTTGAAGTTTAAACTCAAGGTTTTGCAAGTTTTTCATCTCCACTAGTCCACTAATCTTCAAGTAAGTTATCAAGACCTATTTTTATAAATTATTCAAGTGGTTTGATTGATCATTCAAGTTTATTCAAGATATATATGCATATGTTGATTTATACCACTCTATATATACTTTTTATAACTTACAAGCCTTAGATATATTATATAGGTGAATCCTTTGTAGATTGTTGTGATGGATGATATTTAGGAACCCATGACACCCTAAGAAGGTGTATGGTAGGATTAGACTAGTTTTGTGATGATTGAAAGTGGTTTGGATGAAGTTTGAAACTAGGAAAATGATTTTGGAAAATATACATATACCTACTGTTACTATTTTAAAAACGTGGGAAACTCAGGAACTCAAGGTTAATTTTTGACCAAAGATTTAGAAAATACTCTCCGATACGAAACTATAGCCGAAAACGGGGATAAAAACGAGTTAATAACGAAGGAGATATGATTTTCCGAATATTAAGAACGAAAAATACTTTCAAATATAGGTTCTGTCCCAAATCGCCAATTTCAGAAAACTCAGGGGTTTCCGGGTAACATTGGGTTAGATATTCAGAAAGTACTTTCAAAAACGAAACCGTGGCCGCTTGAATCACTAAAATCCGAGTTACGACGAAAAAGATATACTATTTTCAATTTTAACGACGAAAACTATTTTCTGAAAAATACCTTGCTGTTGAGCAGATTTTTATGGACTGTTTCGAGGCCTAAAACTTGATCTAGCCATCCCGACCTATCAAAAATATATTAGTATGCCATCCCACGATTCCGGGGATATAAAGAACGTAGAAAACGAGCTTATAACGAGAAAAATACAAGCGTTTGAACTTAGCCGATTTTTACAAATTTCCATCAGCTTTTCTATTATTATTTTGCCGCAACACTGTCTTTGCGAGACACCACTTTCTCGGCTGTTTTTCTTTATGATCGGATCAGTTTGAGTCCGAGCCGTAGTTTTATGAAATCAAGATCTTCTAACAAGCTTTTCAAATCAATTGGCCGTTCGTCGAATAGACTTATAACGAATAAACTACGACCTCATCTATATACCCGATAAACTATATATATTTTGACAGCTTTTACTATAATGAGATTTTCTAAGTATTGAACATAATACTTTCAAGTAACAACAATAAGAGTCGATTTTCTCATCGATCGAGACCCGTATCGCCAAAGGTTAAATGACACGACTTTAAAATATTGTTACAAGGTTTTCAAAAACGCCGAGCTTGACCACTAACACATAACGTACAATATTTCGCGACTAGTTTTACGAGGCCATTTTGGGCATATTTTCAAGTAACGAAAATGCTATTTTGCGACGAAAACCTTATATTTGCCGATAGAACGCCAAACAAGGATCGTGGAGTACCGTTTCAACATATTTACATGGAAAGTGATTATTAACTAACGAAGTGCGTACGACTCAAGGTTTATTACGCGACTACTAGACACTATTATACGGTTTGCAAGACGAGGAATATAACACTAACATTTTTATACGATATACTACGACAAGATATATACTTCTATATTTGGACTTATTTTCCTAAGTATGAAAACTATTATACTTTGACAATAACTAGTATTTCCAAGTTACGAGTGGTATAGGCAACATATGCATGTGCATTCATTTCATCATGTCATGATCTAAGGTAGATCGTTATTACTCATATTAGGTTGCGGTTAGAGATCGTGCCTCATTTCAGTGTATCCATTCTTGTCATTGTAGATATCGCACCAGGTGAGTCATAGCCCCTACTATTTTAATTGTTTTGTAAACTCTTTGGGGGAGAATACATGCTCGTTTTTCTTAAAACGCATTACTTGTTTTACCTGGTTGATTTTTCAAATATTCTCAGCTTTATCTAAATATATATTTGATCACCTGCACTTCATTAGTATGCTTGACTACCGGTATTTCTTTGGTATATTTAACCACCTGCATTCATTGGTATGTTTGATTTTCTTGTATTTCATGGGATTGATTATCCTTGTTTACATGACCACATTGTCATAATTTGTTTATCTGGCGACATTGTCAGTATTGTTTATCTGGCGACATTGTCAGTATTTGTTTATCTGGCGACATTGTCAGCGTTATTTATCTGGCGACATTGTCAGTATTGTTTAGATAACCTCATTGACTGAATCATTTTATTTATATAGCCATTTTGCTATGTTTATCTGGGAATTTGGATACCATTATTACTTTTGTTCACGTAGACTTTAATACTTTTGGCAGTGGGTTGTAAACACACAGGTTGCAAGTCTCTTATGGCGGGACTTGCAACTGAGTGGATTTACAATGCCTTTGCTGGGCGATCATTTCTCTATAGACATTATTGTTAAACAAACTCTATGAACTCACCAACCTCGTGTTGACACTTTAGCATGTATTTTCAGGTTTTAAGCATATGGCACGCTACAGGAGGTTTTGGCAGGGCATGGCATGGTCATAGAAGACTCTGATTATTTATATGGGGACCGTTTTAAACTACTTTTAAGGGCCTACTTCCGCACTAATTTCAAACAATGTAAACTCAATACTTTTAGTTAAACGATTTTACTCTAAATGATTGAAGTGAAAACCAATTTTGCACTTGTGCTGTAATACCAATTGAGTTACACCCCAGCTACACGTATGCTTCCGCTGGACCCGATTTTGGGGGTGTGACAGATGAGATGAAGAAGAAGGAAGGTTATGCCATGACAATCGATGAAGGAAGTGAAGGTTTAAGTAGAGGTGGAAGAGAACAAGAATAGCAAAGCATTCATGCTTAGTGTTATTAATTTAGATAATGTTTAAGCAAATAGAGAAGGTGGATAAGACCTAGAGATAGGCTAGTCAAGCATGCAAGAACAAGAGAGTACAAAAGAAGTCACGACAAAAGAATAAAGTGATGGTCTCGTAATTTGGTGGACGGTCCTTTATCTTTGGGGACCGTCGGTCGATAAAGGACCGCCATCAGTAAGTATGTCAATTTTCAGAAAATGTTTCTAATGTGTGCCTACATGAAACATATGTGGAGATGAGATTATCTCGACTCTATAGAAAGCAAAACCTAAGAGATAATCCAAAGTCTCCTAAGTTCAATTTTGCTCATCTTTCCATGTCGGATTACATATTTGTTACATGATCCGATAAAGGATCTGAGCTCATCATGCATGCATGGAAAAAGCGTTTTTGAATTGTATAAACAATGCACGAAAATATGGTTTTCCTATTCGTGAGAAGATTTTGGAAAAGAGTAAATTGGGGTTTTCATGCACAAGATAACTTTTGATTAGATTTTCATCATGCAATAAATGGTTGTTAAGAAAACGCAAGAAATGCTTCCCCAATTTTAATTGTTCTTTGTGCGCAAAAGAATACTAGAATCAGAAAGGAAGAAGTGAAAAACTTACAAGCCTTAAGAGGAGATGTGTTCCATCATAACTAATCCTAGACGAAGGTAGAAAAAGGTTTCTCGTTTAAGAGGTTTAGTAAGAATGTCAGCTATATTTTCTTCGGAAGGAACTTTTTCTATAGATATGTTACCCTTTTGTACGTTATCCCTAAGAAAGTGGTGACCAATTTCTATGTATTTGGTATGAGAGTGTTTTGCACGGGGTTTTTACTTAAATCAATTGCTCCTTTATTGTCACACATGATTGGAATGTCATCAAGTATGATGCCATAGTCTACGAGAGCTTGTTTCATCTATAGTGCTTGTTGACATGCCTTTCCGGTGCTTACATATTCAGCTTCGGTCGTGGAGATAGCTAGTGTCATTTGTTTCTTGGAGAACCAAGAAGTTAAGCAACAACCCATGAAGGTAAAAATGCCACTAGTACTTTTTTGATCCACATAATCCCCCGCATGATCAGAGTCGACATAAACTATTGTTTCTATGCGGGTCCCCTTAGGATACCATAATCCTAAGTGCATAGTGCCTTTAATGTATCGGAAGATACGCTTAACCACTTCTAGATGAGAAGTTTTGGGATCTTCTTGGAAGCGAGCACAGAGGCAGACACCAGACATGATATCGGGTCTTCTCGTCGTTAGGTACAATAAACTTCCTATCATACCTCTATACTTGGTACTTTCTACGGATTCACCCTCTTCATCCTTGGTGAGCTTTGTGTCCGTAGCCGTTGGGGTTTTTCATAGGCTTAGCATCTTCTTATCCAAATTTCTTAAGCATTTCCTTATTATACTTAGATTGATTAAAGAATATTCCATCATCTAATTGTTTTATTTGGAGTCCAAGGAAGAAGTTAAGCTCGCCCATCATGCTCATTTCAAACTTCTCATGCATGATCTTGGAGAACTCATCACACATGTCTTGACAAGTTGAACCGAATATAATTTCATCGACATATATTTGGACGATTATGATGTTTTAATCTTTCTTCTTAGTGAAAAGAGTGTTATCTATCATTCCCATTGAGTATTCATGCTTAAGAAGAAAAGCTTTCAACCTATCATACCAAGCCTTAGGAGCTTGTTTGAGACCATATAAAGCTTTCTTAAGTTTATAAACATGCTCAGGGTACTCAAAGTTAATGAATCCTGGAGGTTGTACTACATATACCTCCTCATTGATGAGACCGTTTAGGAATGCACTTTTTACATCCATTTGGAACAACTTAAAGTCTAATGCACAAACATAAGCAAGCAATATCCTAATGGACTCTAGTCTAGCTACTGGTGCATAGGTTTCGTCATAATCAATTCCTTCTTGTTGATTATAACCTTGTGCGACTAACCTTGCTTAGTTCCTAGATACAATACCATGTTTATTAAGCTTGTTCCTAAACACCCACTTTGTTCCTATTATGGTAACATTCTTAGGTCTTGGTACTAACTTTCAAACAACATTTTACCTAAATTTATTTAATTCTTCTTGCATTGCGATGATCCAAACTTCATCTTTCAATGCTTCATTAACATTTTTAGGTTCTATGATCGAGACAAAACAAAAGAAGTTGCTTTTGTATTGAGCTTGTGATCTAAGGGTTCTTTGGTTTAAGTTTCCTATGACGTTGTTTAAGGGATGCTTCTTAGATTCCTTAATGTTGGTCGTTTCATCTATTTCGATGGTTTCTTTTTCTTGAGATATTTCTAGATTTTTCATATTTTCAACTATGGCATTTTCTTCATCTAAATCATCATCTACCAAAGGTGATATTTTAGGTGGGGGAGGACTCTCATCGAAAGTCATGTTGAGTGATTCTTCAACGACCATTGTTTCCTTGTTGAGAACAATATAGGCTTTACTATTCTGTGAATATCCTAGGAATACACCTTCGTAAGACTTTGGGTCAAACTTGGTGAGATAATCTTTGGTGTTTAGAATGTAGCACTTACTTCCAAAAACCTTGAAATATTCTAGAGTAGTTTTCCTACCTCTCAAGATTCCATAAGGGATTTTTTCCTAAGATCGGCCTAATGAGGATTCTATTAAGTATGTGTGTGGAGGTGTCAACTACGTTGCACCAAAATTTTTGAGGAATGGATTGCTCATTTAGCATTGTTCTACTCATTTCTTGTAAGGTTCTATTTTTCCTTTTGACTACTCCCTTTGATTGTGGAGTGCGTGGAGCCGAGAAGTTGTGAGTAATACCATTAGCATCACAATAGGCTCCGAATTGCACTTCATTATCAAATTCTCTTCCATGATCCATCCTAATGGTAACTATGGAACATCCTAGTTGGTTTTGATTTTTCTTGCTAAAGGTTTTGAATTTCTCGAAAGCTTCGGTTTTGTTTTTAAGGAACATAGTCCATGTATACCTAGAGTAATTATCCACTATCACTAAGGTGTAAAGATTTCCTCCGTAGCTCCGTATGGCGGATGGACCGAAGAGGTCCATGTGAAGAAGTTCTAAACATCTAGAGGTTGAGACCATATTCTTAGGTTTATGACTAGAGTGTGCTTGTTTTTCCACTGTACAAGCATCATAGAAGTGTTGGTCGAACTTAAGTTTAGGTAGATTTCTAACTAAATCCTTAGATGCTAAATATTGAAGTAAATGCATACTAGCATGTCCTAATCTTCTATTCCACAAGGTGGAGTTATCACTAACCGTAGCCGAACATACATTGTTGCTAGGTTTACTACTTATCTTCATGACATATAGGTTACCTTTCTTCCATCCTTTATGATTTCACTACCATCTTCCAAAAAGATTATCTTACACTTATTATCACATATTTGATTAATACTTAAGAGATTAAAGCCTAGATTATCTACGTGTTCTACATTTGTGATAGTAAGAGAGTTATGAGTGATCGTACCTTTGCTGATGATATTACCCTTAAGTTTACTACCAAAAGTGACGTTACCTCCACTGTATGGTTGATATGATGAGAATAGCTTGCGATTGCCCATGATGTGATTAGTGCATCCACTATCCTTGACCCATTCGTTGGGCTCCAAGTCCATTCCCAAGCATATCTAATGTTGACATAGACAAACTCAAACTTATGGTCCCCAATATCTCATGGGTCCAAAGTTGTTAGTATCAAACATCCTATGCATTTGTTGCATTTGTCTAGGATGATGAAATGGTGAGTAGAAACCTATGGGTAGAAAATTGTTTTTCCAATTGACATGATATGTCTTTGGATAATTTTGTTTCTTAGGTGATCTTGGTCTAGATTGTCTTCGAATGACATTAGTTTTTCTAGGTGGTGGAGATCTAGATCTTACTAAAGGTTTTTTAAATCCTACACCAGGTTTGAGTAATGGTTTATAGAAACGTTTAACTTCTATTATACTAGTAATGGGTACTTTAGAATTCATTACATTTAGTTGTTTTGGATGAGGATCCAAAACTGATTTTGGAATTTTCTCAGATTCACCTACTAGTGATGGTCCTTTACCTGTACGACGGTCTTTTAATGATAAGGGACCTTCAGGGGCATTTGAGGGACGTCATCAGTAGCTTGAGGTTTCACAAATTTTATTTCCTTTGTGTAGAACCGTAGAGGGGGGGGGTGAATACGGTTTCTTCGGCTTTTTAGATGTTTAAAAACTTTAAGCCTCAAAGAAAACCAAGTGGTTGTATAATCAATCCAAACAACCACGAACACAACCAAAGTATATAAAGCGAGTAAAGAACACAACGATATATACTGGTTCGGGATGGAGGGTTTATACCATCCGTACGTCCAGTTACGAATCCGCTACTCCGATACTATTCACTAGTATAATCCTTTCGGTGGACTACAAACCGTTACAATTCACTCCACCAATATTCAACAATATTGATGCTCACAAAGAAGGAGTTACTCCCATGGTATTCCGCCCTCGGAAACCACCCTCAAGAATCTCGCGATTCGACTTAACCTATGGGTCACCAAGACCACTACCAAAACTTCCCACGGAAGTATCAAACCCCAACTAGATCCCCAATGATCTAGGCTTGGTCACAAAGACACAAGAATTCCCTTACAAATAATTGAATAAAGATTGAATGTTTGTTCAACCAAGTCCTAACCTAACTTAGAGACTCGATTGTAATAGAAAGGGTAGAAGAAGACCCTCGACACAATCACAAGAGTGGATTAGGATCTTGTGATTCTTCCCTTGCAAAGAAGAAGTGTTCTTTCAATAGATGTTAGTGTGATAGATTAAGAACACAAGAGATAGAATTAGAGGATTAGACAGAAAGAATGTAGAGAGAAAGAATAATGGCAAGGGGTGAGGAATACCAGAGGTAAGGGGGTATTTATAGTCCAAGATTCAAACTTGGAAAATTTTACCGAGGCTGGCGCGTCACCCACGCGTCAACGCGTGGGCAGCGCGCCAGGCGTCTGTAAACTTTTTCTCAAAAGTTTGGGTTTTGATCCTTTAAGTACCTATCCTTGCTAAACCCCCAATTGTACTTCACACTAAACCTTAACATTAATCAATCTAAGGTTTACCAACTCAAATAGCCAATTTGAAAAGTCATTTGTGAAGTGTTTATAAGAAAACCAAATACCAAAGGTTAGAAGAGTAGAAAGGGTAATTTGGTAGGGGTATAAATGGTATTCCTCACATGGCATAATAGAGAAGAGAGTATGCCATGGAATAATCCTCAAGGGAAGGGTTAAGGTGTAACTATGGTTAGGGTAAAGGTTTAGAGGTTTAACCATGGTTGGGTATAGAAGGGTTAAGTGTATAGAAGTAACCATGGTTAGGTTGAGAAGGGTTAAGTGTATAGAGAATGAACCATGGTTAGGTTAAGAGTTTTACACAAGTGAATGTTCCATCCTTGGTGAGGTTAAGAGATAACCATGGTTGGGTGTAGAGAGGTAACCATAGTTCGGTTAAGAAGTGTGTTGGTTAGGTTAACCAAGGTTGGGTTAGGGTTGTATGTTGAGAGCTAACCATGGTTGGAAGAGGTGAACCATGGTTGGGTTTGAAAGAGAATATTCCAAAGGAATATACCTTTGCTTAGGAGGAAAGGTTGGATGGAGGGTTGAGATTGTTTTGGTTTGAAATGAAAGGTTAAGATGTGTTGTAAGAGATTGGATGGTTGAGATGGTTTTGGTTTGAAATGGATGGATGAGATCATAGTGTCCTTTGGATTGGAGAGGAAGGGTGATCCAAGGGTTGAGATTGATTTAGGTTTGAAATGGAGGGTTGAGATTAAAGATGTGTAAGGAATATAAGAGATGTGTAAGGAATGTGTAAGAGTTGTGATGTTGTAAGAGAATAGATGGTTGAGATGGATTGAATTTGAATTCAATGGTTAGGATCAAAAGTGTGTAAGAGACAAAGGTACACTTTTGTAAGTGGTGTAAGGGAATGTTGGAAAGGATATTTGGTGAGGATTGTGTGAGATTTGGTGGTATTGGGTTTGATGGTTTTGAGGTAAGTGGTATTTTGTTGAAGAAGATAATTAAGAAAGTAATTAAGAGAAACTAATCTAATTGTCATTAAAAAGAAAAGATTTAGACAATTAAGATTATAAGTTGAGAAAATCATAAGTTACTTATTAATTCAAGTAACACAACGTCGAGAATCCATAATTTCATATCTCGTGACTTTTCACGACTTGACGTTCTCAACTAATACTTTGGTTCAAACAAGTTAAGTGTTTTGCCTTAATGTAAAGCATAACCCAAGTGGGAAAGGATGCGTTTACGCAAAGTGACCTTTGACTTAGTTTGACCAATAAGGGAGTAAACCCATTACGTAATTAGAGAAGACGTAAGCACGGGATATGAGCATATGAATGCTTTCACATGATGTTATGTGAAATAAATAAGCTCCCTAAGTTTATAAAAAGCCTTGGCTAGAGGCGATAGCAAGAAAGCATGAGTTGGCGTTTTCCCGTAAATGGGTGCTTTAAAAGTTGGATCTCTCTAATCCCAAAACTCGTTTCGAGTGTTCTCAATTAAGCACATAACATATTCATACCTGTATTGAAAGATCCACATTTGTCGGGTAAGGGGAAAGCCGACTTTGAAAATTCGACCAAATCCATACAAACTCCTGGCGCGTCAGCATGCCAGCAGCAGACATGGAATTTGGCGAATTAGGCTACCGTTTGATGTTTTATGTGTTTCGAATGTTTATTTGTCATTATCAAAACATTAGAAGATCTTGATCATGTTGTCTCAACAATCTCCACCTTTTTGATGATGACAAATAAAATCCGAAAGCAAATAAACTTACAAACATAGCGAAGACAAGCGAGCCTTTGATGAAGCTTTGCGTCTTGACCTTGCCTTGTAAATTTGGTGAAGTCCTTGCTTGCTCTTGAGCTTGATCTTCACTTTTGCTTTCTTTCTCCCCTTTTTGTCGAATCAAAAAGGTGGGACTTGAACGTGCTCCCCCTGAACATAGCTCCCCCTAGATCGTTGTTCCCCCTTGTTTCAAGGCGGGGATCCATGGGTCAAGAGCCTCACCTTTGCGGTGGCCTAGCTACATAAAAACACCACAACATACAACAACCAAGAAATCCTCACATGTGAAGGTCCAAAGTGGGTTAGGTTACCATTTGGATGCTTGCAACATGGGTTAGTTCGTATCACAACAATATATGTATAGGTCCAAGATGACCCCAATATCCAAATGTTGATCACTACTAAAGACAAGATAACTATAACAAAGCACAATCACATAAAGCTTGTTCATTTCATAGAGAAAGGCATACAACAACCTAGGAACACTCATGTTTTATGAGCATGAGGTCTTAGGAAAACAAAGTACACACAACATGCCTACCAAACACACTTAAGCAATACATGAAACAAGGAGACTATTTCTTGTGATCTACAAGATTGTCCTCACAAGTGTCTTCACTCCTTTCTTGATGCACAATGCATGTCATGTTTGAAGCCAATGCTTGTAGCATTTTAACTCCGTCATCGAGAGATTTGAGCATTTTACGTGTTTCCTCTATATGATCCTTAATAGCATTAAGCATGACAATTGTGTTTTCACAACAAATTGCATGATTACCTTCGCGAAGTTTTGGGCTTAAGGGCTTCCTTATCTTTTCCCAAACTTCCTCATCACCAATTCCCTTAAATGGAAATGTTGTGACACGAGCATTGTGAGGAGTGCTCAAATCATCATCTTGCATTAGTTTTTCAAGATTTATCATAGGATTTTGATTGTTTAGCATAAACCACTCATGTCCACTCCCGGTTGGAGTTTGAGGGACATCATTGTTGTTAGCAAATTCTTCATTACTATTGTATGCAGGCAATGAATTAGTGTTGCTATTTTGTAGAAAGAAGTTGTCAAGAACATTGTTTGGAGAAGGTGGTTGGTCATTCATTTTTTTTTTTTTTTTATTTATTTATTTTTTTTTTTTTTTGAAGTTTTTAGAGTTTTTAGGTGACTCCTATGGGTAAAATTTCCAAACCTTAAATAATAGAGAAATTAGGTTGGAACGCGGGTAATGATCATCATTGTTTAGTGGAAATTAAGCCAATTAGTACAAAGATTCCCTATCAAGTATACCAAGTACAAAGATTAGAAAAGTATATAGGAAGGACACTCATTAGCTTTAAGGGTTGGAGTGAGCTAGAAATGATTTGACCTTAGGTTACTATCACTTAATTAGTAACAACCATTAACATTTGAACAAGAAAAGTTAGACATAACTTTCCTTTTCACAAGTGTAAGTTGTGATTCAAAGATTTGTCTAGCCATATTCACAAAATAGAAGAAGCTTCGTGACAACTTTCCTTGTTCATGACATAGAGTATAGACATGAAGACTCATTTAATATTACCAATCATTGTTTGAATAATGTATTGATGAATATTTGTCATCTTTGGAGCATGTAAGTTCCTTTCATGCCTTCACATAAGACCTAATCATATAAACATGTAGGCTCTAGTAGCATTCTAATAACTTTTAACACATTTTATTTTCATATAAAGATTGTTCTCTTAAGATGCATGTAAAACATCAAAACCTATCCCCAAGCAATTTGGACTTTTGGAAAATGTCATGCCAAAAATTTAGACTTGTTTGTTTTGTGACCTAAGTGTTCTTTTATTCAAGTCACCAATGACTTGTTGTATATGATGACCCATCGCTTCTCTCACATCTTTAGGATTGCCGTCATCCGAAACATTAACTTGTAATGTCGGCGACCCTTCATGATTTTGAACTACATGTTCGTTAATCACGTCATCTTCTACCGAAGAAAATGGTTTGGGCTCGGGCATGCTCTCATCAAAGGTCACATTCAGAGATTCCTCAATCCTCATTGTTTCCTTATTAACTACTATGTATGCTTTGCTAGTTTGAGAGTATCCTAAGAAAACACCTTCATACGACTTTGGATCGAATTTGGTGAGGTACACTTTGGTGTTAAGTATGAATACTTTGCAACCAAAAACTCTAAAATACTCAAGGGATGGTTTTCTATTCCTAAGTATTTCATAAGGTGTCTTATTAATTACCTTTCTTATATAAGCTCTATTAAAGATATAACATGCGGTATCTAGGGCATGACACCAAAACTTTTGTGGGATGGATTGCTCGTCAAGCATTGCACGACTCATCTTTCTTAACTTACGATATGTTCTTTCAACAATCTCAAGCGATTGAAAAGAGAACAGGCCCGATAAGTTATAAGATATTCCATGTTGTTCACAAAAGCTTCCAAATTGCATTTTATCAAATTCACTACCATGATTTGTTTTAATTGAAACAATTGAACAATCAAGTAGGTTTTCAAGTTTCTTTCTTAAAATATTGAACTTATCTAAGACTCCTTCTTTATTTTCTAAGAACAAGACCCATGTATAATTTGAATAATCATCTACAATCATCAAAGTGTAGAAGTTTCCTCCGTAGCTTTTGATTGGAGATGAACCATACAAATCCAAGTGAATCAACTCTAAAACCCTATTAGTTGACACTTCATTTTTATTTTTATTATTAGCTTGTCCTTGATTTCCTAGACATGTGTCACAATAATGTCTCTCAACTTTGGTAAATTCCGTACTAGTTCGTTGGAAGCTAGGTTTTGGACTAACCTCATATTGGCGTGACCTAACCTCCTATGCCAAAGCGTTGAGTTGTCCACCATGGACGTAAGACAAATGTGTTGCTTAGAATTATCTCCTAACTTGCATGTATACAAATTGTTTCTCCTAATACCTTTAGCTAACACAATACCATTTTTACTAATAGTACAATCTACTTTAGTAAACTTAACCTCACAATCATCATCACTTAATTGACTCACACTAATCAAATTAAAACTTAGACCCCTAACATGCTCAACATTGGATATATCTATGGAGTCATGGAGGACATTACCTTTGCCGACAATCTTGCCGTTAAGTTTGCTTCCAAAAATGACTTGATTGCCGTTATACTCCATGTAAGAAGTGAACAATCTTCTATTCCCGGTCATGTGTTTAGTGTACCCACTATCCACTATCCACTCGTCCGGTTGTAGATCACTTTTGAGACAAACCTACAACAAAGACATGACTCATACTTTTGGTACCCATTGTTTCTTGGGTCCATTTTGGTTAGCATGTGAGTTTCCCAAGTTGAACATTCTTGGGTCTTGAAGTAAGACACGTAATTTCTCAATACCAAAATTAGAAAAAACGGACCAAGGATCATTTTGAAACCGATTTTCATTTTGATAGCTTGGTCTATAGTAGTTATATCCTTGAGGTCTAAAGAAGGTTTGGTTTGGGTAGGAGTTGTCTCTCCTTTGATAGTTGTTGTATCGGTGTTGAGATAACCTTTGACCATATTTATAGAGATTGCTTCTATGGTTATTTTGAAAAGGTGGTCTTTGATTGTATGAGGTAGATGGTCTCATATTAGGTGTTGACAAGAGTGGGCTATTATTTACTCGAGGTTGTTTATAACCAAGACCATTGCGATAACCCGAGTTAAAACTTTGTTTTGGGTTTTCTTTTCTTGTAATGGGACCTTGATTACCTCGAGTACTTACAAGAGGATCTTGAGGAGTAATTGGTTTAATGACATTGTTTAATGATTCACCACCTTTCCTCAGAGGGCTGGCGCGCTTCTGGCGCGTTGACGCGTCGAGCAGCGCGTCAGCCTCGGAAAATTTTGGGATCTCGGTTTCTTTAGCCTTTACAAAAATTATTGGTTTTGTTAGACTCTCGGGAGTGGTTTTACCTTGTTCAGAAAATCCAAGACCTCCCTTATCTTGAGACACCTTTTGACAATTTATTATTTCTTCTAAATCATGAGTGCTCTTTTTATATTTAGAAAAACTTAAAGACTTCTTTTGAAGTTCCAACACCTTTTCATTTAAACAGTTAACCTCAAGTGTGAGTGATTCACAACTTTTACACGGTTCAACCACCTCTTTGCAATGTTTTAGTGCTTTTACTTTATTTTCAAGTTCACAAATTCTTTTGTTAGATTTAACATTTTCTAACTCAAGGAGACGTTTTTCCTCAAGAATTCTTTCAAAAGTTTTTCTAATGTCATCATCAATTTTAACTGGTTCCTCGTTCTCCTTTTGCAAATTGTTGATGTCTAAATTATTAGAAGAGGAAGGGTTTAGAGATACCTCAAACTTTTCTTGGGCCATGAGACACGTAGCGTCATTTGTTGGTTGTTCTTCTTCTTCACTATCACTTCATGCGCCTCCCACGAATGCCTTGTTCACTTTGGGGTTAGGACACTCATTCATGAAGTGCCCTTTCTCACCGCAATTGTAGCATGCTTGAGTTCTTCTAGAGCTTTCACCAATTTTGTTATCGAAGATTCGACCACCACCAAGGTTGTTTCTTCCACCACTACCTCGGTTCCCAAACCTATTACCACTCCTAAAGTTACCACCTTTTCTAAAGAACTTTCTAAAATTCTTTGACATAAGATTGTACTCCTCGTCGTCAATATCGTCTTCTTCATCACTACCATCTTCATCACAAGGTTGATGACTAGTGACTTTAGCTTTAAGAGCCAAAGACTTTATCTTCTCCTTCTTGTCTTTGGTGGTTGCCTTGTCGTTTTCAAGAATCATCTCATAGACTTTGAGATTTCCGATGAGATCATCAAGAGGAAGTTCCGCCAAATTCTTGGCTTCTTCAATGGCCGTCACCTTTGGCCTCCACTTTATTAGAAGTGCTCGAAGAAACTTCCTCACATTGTTCTTGTTGTAGAAACTAGAATCTAGAGCCGTGAGGCTAGTGATAATAGCATTGAACCTTGTGTAACCATTATCGATGGTTTCTTCATCCGAGATCGAGAACTTCTCATATTGTTGTATGAGTAGATCGATCTTGCAATCCTTTACTTGAGAATTGCCTTGATGAGTGATGATGAGAGAATGCCAAATCTCCTTGGCGGTTTTACATACATGAACTCTCTCGAACTCCCTTCGAGGTAGAGCATTGTAAATCATCATCTTGGCTTCATTATTTTTGCCAACTTTTCTCTTTTTATCATCTTTTAGATCCGCAAGTGGCTTTTCCACCATCAACTTTGTTTCCGGATCTTCCGCCATGAATACAAAGTTTCCATTGTGTATGACCTCCCATAAGTCGAGATCTTTGGACCTAGCATAGGTCTCAAAACAGGTTTTCCAAAAACAAAACCCATCGGTTTCTAGCAAAGGTGGTCTTTGCATAGAACACCCCTCAACATAGTTCTCTTGAGCCATGGATCTATACTCAACTTTACCAAAAATCTTAGTTAGGATTTTAGATTTTTGGAAAAGAAGTTTTTCACTTAAAACGACTTCTCGGGAAGGCTTTAAAGCTCAAAAACTTGAGTATTCTGCTCTGATACCAATTGTAGAACTGTAGAGGGGGGTGAATACGGTTTCTTCGGCTTTTTAGATGTTTAAAAACTTTAAGCCTCAAAGAAAACCAAGTGGATGTATAATCAATCCAAACAACCACGAACACAACCAAAGTATATAAAGCGAGTAAAGAACACAATGATATATACTGGTTCGGGATGGGGGGTTTATACCATCCGTACGTCCAGTTCCGAATCCGCTACTCTGATACTATTCACTAGTATAATCCTTTCGGTGGACTACAAACCGTTACAATTCACTCCACCAATATTCAACAATATTGATGCTCACAAAGAAGGAGTTACTCCCACGGTATTCCGCCCTCAGAAACCACCCTCAAGAATCTCGCGATTCGACTTAACCTATGGGTCACCAAGACCACTACCAAAACTTACCACAGAAGTATCAAACCCCAACTAGATCCCCAATGATCTAGGCTTAGTCACAAAGACACAAGACTTCCCTTACAAACAATTGAATAAAGATTGAATGTTTGTTCAACCAAGTCCTAACCTAACTTAGAGACTCGATTGTAATAGAAAGGGTAAAAGAAGACCCTCGACACAATCACAAGAGTGGATTAGGTTCTTGTGATTCTTCCCTTGCAAAGAAGATGTGTTCTTTCAATAGATGTTAGTGTGATAGATTAAGAACACAAAAGATAGAATTAGAGGATTAGAGAGAAAGAATGTAGAGAGAAAGAATAATGGCAAGGGGTGAGTAATACAAGAGGCAAGGGGGTATTTATATTCCAAGATCCAAACTTGGAAAATTTTACCAAGGCTGGCGCGTCACCCACGCGTCAACGCGTGGGCAGCGCGCCAGGTGTCTGTAAACTTTTTCTCAAAAGTTTGGGTTTTGATCCTTTAAGTACCTATCCTTGCTAAACCCCCAATTGTACTTCACACTAAACCTTAACATTAATCAATCTAAGGTTTACCAACTCAAATAGCCAATTTGAAAAGTCATTTGTGAAGTGTTTATAAGAAAACCAAATACTAAAAGGTTAGAAGAGTAGAAAGGGTAATTTAGTAGGGGTATAAATGGTATTCCTCACATGGCATAATAGAGAAGAGAGTATGCCATGGAATAATCCTCAAGGGAAGGGTTAAGGTGTAACTATGGTTAGGGTAAAGGTTTAGAGGTTTAACCATGGTTAGGTATAGAAGGGTTAAGTGTATAGAAGTAACCATGGTTAGGTTGAGAAGGGTTAAGTGTATAGAGAATGAACCATGGTTAGGTTAAGAGTTTTACACAAGGGAATGTTCCATCCTTGGTGAGGTTAAGAGATAACCATGGTTGGGTGTAGAGAAGTAACCATAGTTGGGTTAAGAAGTGTGTTGGTTAGGTTAACCAAGGTTGGGTTAGGGTTGTATGTTGAGAGCTAACCATGGTTGGAAGAGGTGAACCATGGTTGGGTTTGAAAGAGAATATTTCAAAGGAATATACCTTTGCTTGGGAGGAAAGGTTGGATGGAGGGTTGAGATTGTTTTGGTTTGAAATGAAAGGTTAAGATGTGTTGTAAGAGATTGGATGGTTGAGATGGTTTTGGTTTGAAATGGATGGATGAGATCATAGTGTCCTTTGGCTTGGAGAGGAAGGGTGATCCAAGGGTTGAGATTGATTTAGGTTTGAAATGGAGGGTTGAGATTAAAGATGTGTAAGGAATATAAGAGATGTGTAAGGAATGTGTAAGAGATGTGATGTTGTAAGAGAATAGATGGTTGAGATGGATTGAATTTGAATTCAATGGTTAGGATCAAAAGTGTGTAAGAGACAAAGGTACACTTTTGTAAGTGGTGTAAGGGAATGTTGGAAAGGATATTTGGTAAGGATTGTGTGAGATTTGTTGGTATTGGGTTTGATGGTTTTAAGGTAAGCGGTATTTTGTTGAAGAAGATAATTAAGAAAGTAATTAAGAGAAAATAATCTAATTGTCATTAAGAAGAAAAGATTTAGACAATTAAGATTATAAGTTGAGAAAATCATAAGTTACTTATTAATTCAAGTAACACAACGTCGAGAATCCATAATTTCATATCTCGTGACTTTTCACGACTCGACGTTCTCAACTAATACTTTGGTTCAAACAAGTTAAGTGCTTTGCCTTAATGTAAAGCATAACCCAAGTGGGAAAGGATGCGTTTACGCAAAGTGATCTTTGACTTAGTTTGACCAATAAGGGAGTAAACCCGTTACGTAATTAGAGAAGACGTAAGCACGGGATATGAGCATATGAATGCTTTCACATGATGTTACGTGAAATAAATAAGCTCCCTAAGTTTATAAAAAGCCTTGGATAGAGGCGATAGCAAGAAAGCATGAGTTGGCGTTTTCCCGTAAATGGGTGCTTTAAAAGTTGGATCTCTCTAATCCCAAAACTCGTTTCGAGTGTTCTCAATTAAGCACATAACATATTCATACCTGTATTGAAAGATCCACATTTGTCAGGTAAGGGGAAAGCCGACTTTGAAAATTCGACCAAATCCATACAGACTCCTGGCGCGTCAGCGCGCCAGCAGCAGACATGGAATTTGGCGAATTAGGCTACCGTTTGACGTTTTATGTGTTTCGAAGGTTTATTTGTCATTATCAAAACTTTAGGAGATCTTGATCATGTTGTCTCAACACTTTGTTCCACTTGTTGAGCCTTCAAAGAAACTATAGCCTATTCCAGTTTTATTATCCGAAAACTTTTGAGCATCTATTATTTGTTTAAGAGAGTGGGTACTCTTTTCAAATTTATCAAGTTTTGAGGCTTCCTCTTTGAGTTCCTCATTTTCGATTGTAAGATTATGACATGTTTTGCATTCAAGATCAATTTCTTTACCTACTTAGAGTCTAGATAATTTATCCTTAAGGTATAAAATTTCTTTTTCTAGTTTATATTTGATAGATTTTAAAGATTTGTTTTTCAAAATTATCATTTGACTCATTTTGCAAATTTTATCATATTCGTTGTCTAGGTCAAGCGAATCTAATGAAAGTGTATCAACATTGTAGAGATTGGTTTCGAGATTTACCTCTTTTGAAGTTCTGGCCATTAGACAAGCTTCATTTTTGGCATCTTCGTCGCTATCACTCCAAGTGCCGCTTACGTATGCCTTTTGGTTCTTGTCTTTTGTTTGATGTGGACAATCTCCTACCAAGTGTCGTAGATCTCCGCATCCAATACATCTTTTATCGCCCTTGCTATATCTACATCCCGGATCTTTTGAGGGGTTTTCCTTTCTTCCCGTGGTTGTCTAACATATCTACCTCTTCACTTAAAGAACTTCTTGAAATCTCTAACCGCCATGGCGTACTCCTCGTCTTCACTTTCCGAGCTTGAGTTTTCATCATCACTTTCTTCCTTTTTGGCTTTCAACGCGAGTGATTTTCTTTCTACGTTGGTCTTGACTATCTCGGAATCATTTTTTATGATTAACTCATGGACTTTTAGATTTCCAATTAGTTCATCTAATGATACTGAAGCCAAGTCTTTAGATTCTTCAATTGTCGTGACCTTTGCTCTCCACTTCGGATGTAATGCCCTGGAAATTTCCTAACACAACTCTTGACAGAAACACCTTCATCAAGTGCCTTTAGACTAGTAATAATAGTATTGAATCTATCAAACGCACTATCTATAGATTCGTCTTCAGGAATGACTAATTGTTCATATTGTTGAACCAAAAGATCGATCTTATTATCTTTGACTTGATTATTACCTTGATGAGTGACTAACAAAGTTTTCCAAATATCTTTAGCCGTATTACACATAAAAATTCTTTGAAATTCTTTTTTGGGCAAAGCGTTGTAAATAACCATTTTTGCTTCAACATTTTTACCAATTTCTTTTTAAGATTTTCGCTTTGTTTATCATAAGGACCAATTTCATCTTGTTTAGTTTCCGGGTTTTGTTCAATTGGTTGAAATTCACCCATGGTAATAACATGTCAAAAATCAATATCTTTTGATTTCACATAAGTTTCGAATCGAGTTTTCCAATAGATAAAACTATCGGCTTCGAAAAGTGGTGGTCTTTGGATAAATTGCCCTTCTTGATATTTTTCAAAATTCATTGATCGTATTTTAAAAATTCTTGAGTGACGTAGCTCTGGTACCAATTGTAGGAACCTGAAGGGGGGGAGGGTTGTATAGTTTCACCGTTTTTATTCACGTTTTAGAAAATTTACTTTTACAAGTTAGTTTTATGAAAAATGTTTCGATTCGATCTTTATGTTATATCAACACAACAACAAATAAATATAGTGATAAGTAAGTAAAGATAAGGAAAAAAATGATCAAACCGGGACACGGAGATTTATAGTGGTTCGGCCATGAAGCTCACTCTTCGCCCTACTCCACTCCTCGAGTCTCACACTCAAGAGTTTTACAAACATTATATCAACACACTCCCTTATGGCAGAACAAACCTTACACGAGCTTACACCAAGTTTAATGACACTAAGCGGAATATTGAGTCCTAATCCTAGCTAGAACTAATCTACCAATGCCCACGTGGTTACACACCTCATACCAACACGATGGCACGATACAACACAACACAATATAGGACTTGCACTCAAGTCCAATTACATACAAGAATCAATATGTAAGAATGCAGGTTTGGAAGAGATCCGCAACAACGGTATAAGATGAGAAAGACTTTTCTTCAACACTTCGTTTCTTGACAACAACGAGTGTTCTTCTCTTGCACTTTAGAGGAATGATGAGTGTGATCACTTGTAAACAACTTAGAACCCGATAATGTGATCAAAGAAGATACTTTAGAATGATTTTAGGAATACAAAACGTTTTAGTGCATAAGAGGTGAGTTTACTGAAAGAGAACAGTTATGTATTTATAGGCGCCACGAGAGGGGATGGTCCCTTAAATATGCGACGGTCGTTTATCGCTAAGGGACCGTCAACCCATTTAAAGGACCGTCCCGACTCCCGACAGATGCTCCTCTTTTTGTCTTGACGTGGTGAAAATTTATTTGGTGAAAATTTTCTGTAGGTTTTGAGCAGGAAATATGGCTGTTACACATTTGAAATTTGAATTCATTTTCTTAATAAAATATTTCTTTTAATTATACAAAAATACTTTTGTACAAATGTTTTGTGACATGAAAATGTGATGTTTTAATGAAAAATAAATCCTTTGATCACATATATAAGTTGGTAGATGTTTATACATAACTTAAGTGATGTTGAAGACGAAAACGAGTTTTCTCGATCAAAAACTTATTAGTCATAGTTTTACGTAACGTGTATTTATATTTTGTGATTATCAAAACTAGTAGAGACCGAATAATGCAAATGACGTTTTTGACATTATTTGTATTAACAACCACCATCTAAACTCACCACCATCACCATCTCTGGTAGCGATACAAGAGATGTATATATATATATATATATATATATATATATATATATATATATATATATATATATATATATATATATATATGATGAGGCAAAAAATGAATCATTTTTAGGGGGTCGTTTTAGCCCGGATTCGAATTTATTTGATAAAATATTGCCCTAAATCGTTCCTTTTGTCATTTTAGGTACTTTTGGAGTGAAATCTGGAAAAGGAAGCATTTTGGACGTTTTTTGAGCATAAAAGTGAAGAAAACGGCAAAGTCTTAATTTTCCTTGCTGGGAACAGTACCTGACGGCGTCAAGAGTTTCCAAGTGACGGCGTCAAGAGCAATACAAGAGATGGAAGTGGATAAAGTCCGTGACGGTCCAGAGAGTTTTGTACTAGGGACATGACGGCGTCACCATAGGCCATCATGGTCCAAATGTTAGTGATGGGCGGCGAGTTGACGGCGTCAGAATTTCCTTCTTGACGCCGTCACCCTGTAAAATGTATATATAGTTTTGCAATTTTCATTCATTAAAGTGTAACTTTTAGGGTGCAACTTTGGAGAAAAACCCTAGTCCGATTTTCACAGCTTTTTCAAGGGTTTTTACCCTTTGAAACCTCTTATGTTCAATTGAGATAAGTACTCTTTCAATTCAATCAATATGTCTATGTGCTGCTTGAGTAAATCTTACACTTGTCTTCAATTAAACGTGCTTGGCTAGATCTCTTGTGTGTTTGCTTAGATGTAGTGAAACCTAGATGTTAATTATGGGTTGATTGTTTGTTTATAATTATTACGGATGATTGTATTCGATGTTAGACTTAAGAAAACTGGAAGACTTTCATTGGTAACATGCTTGAACGTCTTAAGAAACATGATCAGAGGTGTACTATGATTTTTGGTTGTATTTAATGCGTAGGAGAATTCTAATGATCCCATATTAGGAGCTTCTAACGGCTCGACATAGGAGTGAAGTAGGATCATATAGAGTTAGAGAATATTGTACACGGCCCTACGACTAGTATTAAGGAATACGACCCGTCATCCATGCAATTGTAACAAACTATCAACCTGTAAAAGATATCTAGGGAGTAATGAAACCTAAGTAAACATAACTTTCCCTATTATTGTTTATACCACATTAGTAATTAGATTTATTTTCATTTCTGTTATTTTATTTTGATTGCATCTTAGTTATATTGGGTTAGTTGGCTAGCAACTAATTCGGCCCATTCTTCCAAAAACCGAGATTTTATTTGTTTTTATAAAAATAAAAAAATACAAAAAGAATCATCACTCACCTCTAGACCTAGTTTTTAGGCTTTCTAATCCTAGCGACACTATTCCTGAGTTGAACGATCAATCCCCCGGTACTTGTCACTATATTATAGTACAACGATCAGGTACACTACCTGGTGGGGGTTGTAAGCTTCTTGAGATCCCTCGAAAGGTAAAGCCTGGTGCGATTCCCACGTATATATATATATATATATATATATATATATATATATATATATATATATATATATATATATATATATATATATATATATATATATATATATAAACAAGAAGTCGCGAGAAGTGAACTATAAGCACACATTTACGATCAACGACTTAAACTAGATGTAACTCTATTTATTTGGATGCACCTTTTTAGTTTCGAAAGTTATTTTGAACTGAAAATGGTGCAAATTGATTTTTATGATTTCGTCACATGCAGACAAGATGAAAGACAAATCTATATGATATACGTATATATATCTCATTAAAAGCTAGAAAATAAATTATGATGCATCTAAGATAATAATGATACATCTAATTTAAGTCGATGTATCTCATATATGCGATTATAGTTTTTTATTAAATTAAATGCAATACTAAAAATCATGTATATAGATGAAACTATAAAATTTAAAAAAGAATACATATTATTAAGATATGTAAATAACTAAAGATATGTAAATCAAATTCTTTTTTTTTAAAGCAATTTTTATATTATTGTTTTCTAATTAAATTAGTTTTAATAGCAATTACCACGAGTTGATAAGCTATAGTGTAGTTGCATATTAAAATCTATAATCACTTGGTAATAAGAAAATAAAATTTGTAATTTTGAATATCATTATTTCCTTGCTAAACTTAATTAAATAAGTGTCATCCGTTACAAAAAACAAATGTTTTCCTTTCAAAAAAAAAAAAAAAAAAAATGTTTTGAATAACCATACATATGGAAGTTGTTAGATACAACAGATTTAAATATTTTGGTTACATATTCTAAGACATGAAGTCAAATTCTTGGGGTCGTTGATAACTATGGGTCCCATAGGCAGTTAATAAAGTTTGATAACGTGATAGCGGCCTGTCCTTCATCCACATATCCACCATTCATTTCTGTCCGTTTGTATATTTCTTCCTATCTTTTATTCTTATTTATCTACTAAATCATATGAAAAAAAATATCAACTAAAATATAATATGAGATAAGAAGAAAAAATAAGTGGACTCTATGTCAATTATCAAGTATTTACATTTTAATTTTATGTAATTAAAAAGATAAGTAAAAATACAAATATATATATATATATATATATATATATATATATATATATATATATATATATATATATATATATATATATATATATATAGGCAAAGGATCACGTGCGGATGTTTTTAATTCGTGCGGATGTGCGGAAAGATCTGAGCCGCCCATCCAGATCTGATCTTGACTTTTTGTAAAAAAATCAAGATCTGACGCAACGATCACGGTACCAATTGACCATGCAAATGATTTTTTTAATTTTTTTCCTTTTAAGGGATCCTTACTATTGTTGTCTTCTTTACTTTTTTTATTTTTTCAGATTTTTCTGAGAACTTTTTGTTTTTTTGATTATGAGTGCTACCGTGATATTAAAGATATTATGAGTGCTACCGTGATATTAACAATATTATTAGCCTGATCTTGACTTTTTTTTATTACGATAGTAAAAAAATTTATGTGATATCAGAATCTGATTTTGACTTTTTTTATTACGATAGTAAAAAAGTTTATGTGATATCAGAATCTGATCCTGATCTTGACTTTTTTTATTACGATAGTAAAAAAGTTACGGCGATATTAACTTTGATATTAAGAAAGCATGATAGTTACGGCGATATTAACAATTTTTATTAAGAAAAAGTTTTTACGATATTAAAAAAGTTATTGTGATATTAAATTTTTTATTAAAAAAAAAAAGTTTTCAGAATCTGATTTTGACTTTTTTTAAAAAGTCAAGATCTGATCTTGACTTTGTCAAGATCAGATCTTGACTTTTGTAAAAAAGTCAAAATCAAATTATGATATCACAATACCTTTAACGATGAAAACGATTTTTTTTTTTGAAATTTTTTTCAGCGATTCTTAATTATTTGTTATCCTCTTTATTTTTTTAATTTTTTCAGATTTCTTTGAATTTTTTTCAGAAAAAAAGCTAATACGATAATAAAGATCTTAAAAAAAGATGGGATATTTACGATAATGCCACCGCGTTTTTTTTATCATAATCTGAGATGGACGGATGATCGTGTGGTCCACATTCATCCGTACCATCCGCACTAAAAAGGAAAAACGCACCCGATCCCTTCCCTATATATATATATATATATATAACAGTTTATATACTAAGAGAAAAATAGTTTGTGGCAATTTATTCATCTATTAACCAATAAAAGAGCTTAATTTCAAAATTGAGCATTTTATTGGTTATTAAAAGTCAAATTTTGCTTAAATTTTGTCAAACTTATCTAACTTTCGTTCAATAAAATAAACATGTATAAAACCAAATGTGTCGATTTTGTAAAGAACAAATTAAAAAAAGGGTAATTAATAAAACTTTAGAAGTTATAATAAATTATATTAAGTTAAGAGTAGACTTATTAATTTTCATGTTTTTTAATAGAGAAATGCTAGACCTACTCAAACCTCACACAAAAAATTCAATCGCTGACGTGTCAGCGGGTGATTGATTTAATAAAATAGAGTAGAGAGAAACTGTCAAAAAATGCACTAATCACCCACTGATACGTCAACGAGTGAATTTTTATTTTTAAAAAAAATTGTGAATTTTGTGAGTGGAACTAGAATTGCACTTTTTAATAATTTTAAAAAATAAACAAATATCAGTTTAGACTTTATAGCCAATAGAATTTATATTTTTTTTTAAATACAACATATATGTTGTTATTTAAAAATATGATTATATGTATAGATATATTCATGTATATGCACAAGATTATTAATATCAAAATGAAAGCACATGTTAATCGATATTAATACACAATGAAAAAGTTTATGTAAACCCGTCCATAGTTATTAGTTGTACTGATATCACAATTACGAAACTAAAATTATAAAATAAATTTGATTATTTGTAACTCGTGCGTTCACAGAATTTATAACTAGTAAATTCTAAAGTAATTATAGACTTTTTATTGACTTGATTGGCTCAAATTATTATAAGAGTTAAAATTAAGCTATGAAATTGATAAAATGAAAAACAAAAATATTTTTCATTTTTGCTTATAATTTAGGGGAATTGCATATATATTTCTGCAAAAACTTAAAATTAGGTATATATCCAACTTAAATTCATAATTGGATATATATATATATATATATATATATATATATATATATATATATATATATATATATATATCATTCCAAAAGCTATAAATTACATATATATCCAACCTAAACAATTAATTACATATATATCATTTCTAAACTTTTGTAATTGCATATATATCCTCTCTAAACTTTCTTAATTGCGTATATCCTTCTAAACTTTTAATATGTCATATATACCAAAATAATTGTTTAACATAATTTTGAACTCTAAATTATGATAATTATAATTTTATAAATAAAAATAATAATATTTTTTTCAAGGTACGATGTCCTAAGGTTCAAAATGAACTAGAAGACCATAACAATATATTAAGACAATATTTAACCTAAAAAAAGTCACTTTATCTCATATAATATGAATACGTAAAATAAACCAATCATATATATCATGATTGTTAGATGTGTATAATAGATCAAGTATGTTTATAATCAAAGGTATATTATTGACAATAAGTTTGTAAATAATTAAAAAAAAAAAAAAAAAAAACTTTTGTATGTTAGAGTTGTAAATTACATTATTGGTGTATATATATATATATATATATATATATATATATATATATATATATATATATGTGTGTGTGTGTGTGTGTGTGTGTGTGTGTGTGTGTGTGTGTCTAGAGTTGAGATCTAATTCTTAAAATTCTTAAAATAAGATCCCAATAAAAAAGTGACAAGTGGCATTTAATTAAAAAAGAAAGAAACATTCTTAATATAATGAAAAGGGTGTTTTAGGTATTTGACCCATCATATTATTCATAAAATCTAGCTTAATTGTCTCTCCTATAAACAAAACCGCCTCTCACTTTTAGATCCAATTATTTCTCTCTCCCAAAAACAAACCACCCCTCTAATTTTCCGGCGACCACTTATCTTTGGTCATTTTTCGACGACCATTTTAACAACAACAGCCACCGCTATATCTCTAAAATAAATCTTCATATTATCTCCTACATTCTCGATCTACAAACCTCCATCCCTACCGAAACCATCATAAACTCAAACTTCACATAAAAGATCCGGTCAGATCTAATGCCAAACACCACTCCACCGGAATCTTGCTAGTTCACTCTTGGCAACACCCTATAGTCACAGAAATCTGGGTAACTAACATCATTGTCGGGAACCCATAAACACCATATCTCCTTTTTTTCTCACATCTGTTGTTTCACCATCTCTCATTTACCATTCATTACACATATCCAAGCATACCAAGATCCAAACACCATCTGTCGCCTGTCGTCCTTTAAATCATTAAAGTTCAATTTGGGTTATTCCATTTGAATGGGTTTTCTACAGAGATCTGTTTGGAAGCAGTTCGATATCATAATAGCTGGGATACTATTTTTTACAGATCTGATTGTGAAGGGTTATGTTGTTGAAATATAACTGGGTTTTTCTTAGATGTGTATCATGGTTTCGATACATCGTCGGTACACCGGATACATAGTGGGCTAGTGCCGCGGTTTCGATGGCCAAAGGAAAAATGATGGGTACGAGTTTGTGGTGTGGGATTTTGTGGTTTGTATTTTCAGCGTGATGTTTGTGGTATGTGGTTTTGATGTCGCCGGAATTTTGGTGAATATGTGTTGTTTTTTTGGTATATATGTGATGTTTTTTGTTTTATTGTATCAGTGATACATTTGTAGTTGTACACCTCGGATATACACCTTCGTCATCTTTCCTAGTCGACTGAAAACTGCCGCCGCCATGGTTTAAGAACCCTAACCAGATTTGTTGTTTCAGTGATACGCTATGTATCTTTTGTATCATGTATCGAATGTACCATGAAAAAAAACCAAGATTGGTTGGTGTATTTGGTATATCAGGTGATCACAACCAAGATTTATTTTTCCGCTTCCAACCATACCTGGCCAACCAAGATCTGTTGGTTGACGTTTATTTTCCATTGACGAGGATATAAGATTTTTTTTTTCAAATCGTGGTGTTTGTGGTTTCGATGGCTGAATGGTTATTTTTCAGATCTGTTGATGACGTTATTTTTCGGTGACGGGGATATAAGCCTTTTTTTCAACTGTCGCGGGTACACCGGATACATTGTGGTATGTGTCGCCGGTACACCGGATGCATCGCCGGTACACCAAATACATGGTGGATTAGTGACGCTACTGTATCAACATGTATATAATTGAATAGGATTTCTTGTATTAGTGTAGCGGTTTTTTAGATTGGTTCTTTATACACATTTCTGTATATGTATCTCATTTGTTCAGTTTTGATAGGTTGTTATTAAATGTATAAAATATACTCCGTATATTGTATTTTAATGTATCATTTTGACATTTGAAGTGTCAGATATCAACTGATACTATAAGTATTACAGTATATTACTACGTATAATTTAATATTGGTGTGGCAACAAATTAGTAATTGTGTATACCAGTTTGGAGTTTTGTAGTTGTGTTATTCATGTTGGGATACGTGTATGTGAGTTTCCCTTTATATTTGTGTATCGTCACTTCCGAATAACGAAATGTCATTGATCGACTTTTGTTAAAATTCCAATGACCAGAACCTTGACTTTATATAAAATAAATTAACTTTGTGTATTATATTGATTATAAAAGTGTATGTTTAAATTAAAACTAGAAAAGTCAACAATTAATTATGGACTACTAACGTGTAAAAGAGACATTAATATGAAAAGTAAAAAATAAAAATGTATTTATTCTGGTGAATTGTGATACATAAAGCCCCTAGAGTTCTTGCTAATTACACAAATGCCATTCATCAAACATCAATCTCATTTAATACAAATTAAAAGATCCAATGGTCTAGATTGAGTCTTACTTTTACAACTTTAAGCTTGATCACACAATAATTCTCCCCTGTATATATATATATATATATATATATATATATATATATATATATATATATATATATATATATATAAGGTTTAGGAAGAATATATATACAATTATAAGTTTAAGTAGGATATATACGCAATTTTGACCTTTTGAAAAGGAGATATATGCAATTCCCTCTATAATTGAAAATAATGTTATATCCCAATTAGACAATTTGTATTCTACTTAAATTGTACAATTTTTTAGTTTACATGTTTTTTTTTTCTTTTTTTTAATTACACATTTAACACTTATTAATTGGTATTTTAAATTTTGAAAAGAACAATCTTGATTCTTCTTATATAATTTTAAACTGATGGAAAAGACCTTTTTGACTGTTGTGGATGTTGGATAAGTCACTGCAATTGTAAAATGGAAACTGTGTAGTTAAAGGCTAATAATTGTGGAATGCCAGCCTTATAAAGCCTTTTTCAATACATCTTTATTTTCCAGATGTGTGAATAATTTGAAAATAATATGGATTGTGAAATAGAAAATGTAGTCAAGGTGGGATATATCCTTGAGCAACTCTATTCACTTGAGTGATGCCAGTTATTTGGAAATGTAGCTCTATGTATATAAGCCTCGATGAAACATGAGTTTTGCTCTCTTCTTGATGACGCCCTCTTGTAAGAGCCTTTGTGTATATTTGTATGGGCTACATATGTACTCAGGTAGGATGTGTGGAAAACTAGAAGGAGAGGGGATTTGAATAGTTTTATGGTTTTAAATCGTTATAATTACTATTTTTGAAAAACTTTGATTCGAGTTTTGGTAAAATCAATCGATTGTAATATGAATACAGTTATAACAATATTAAAGTAAACTAACTATGTAATATAAAAGTGAGAGATGGAAAGATCAAACCAAGACACCAAGATTTATAATGCTTCGGTAACGAAGCTCCTCTTCACTCTACTCCACTCCCCGAGTACTTAACTCGAGAGTTCTAAGTACTATGTCAACAAACTCCCTTCAGGCAGAAAAAACCGTACAACGTCACTAATCACAATTTCCGACACTAAGTTAAATGTCGAGTATTAATCTAGATAGTACCAATCTCACTCACGATCTACCCTATCCTCTCACAAATCACACAACTAATGAGATCTACCCTATCTTCACAAGATCCCCCCGATCTGCACTCGATCTACACACTATCAACACAAGCTATACAAGATCTACCCAATCTCTACACGATCTCAACGATCCACACAATCTAACTAAATACAATGACAAACAACCTGATGTATAACAATATGAAACAAGTACGTAACAAGTGTTCCGAGTGCAATAGCTTAATACTACAACACTTAGTATTTTCACAATATTGTGTGTTCTTCTCTTGCACTAGTAGAGGAATGAAGGTGATCACTTTGTTGCATGACTAGATCACTGTTAAACAAAAACAAGCTAACTAAGTGATCAAAGAATCAAGATTGGAAGAGATTGATTTAACTTAGAAAGTTTTCTTGAAAATTGATATCTTAAAACTGTAAAATGGTCCAGTATTTATAGGCAAAGAAAAACTAGTCATTATAGACCACGGTTCCGTTAAATGCCAGACGGTACCGTTAAGTTTAATGGTACCGTCAGGTTTAGTGGTACCGTCCCTGACAAAAACGCTCACAATTTTTATTTTAGTTGTAAAGGTTTATTTGGCAATGTTGAAGTTGATTTTTGGGGGGAAAAATAGCTGGTACAATTTTGAAATTTATTTTTTGAAATAAAATATTTCTTTTTAATTCAAAAATAATTTATAAAATGAATTTTTGAAAATATGTTTTATCAAATTAAAAAAGTGAAGTCTTTGAACAAAAATTTAATCCTTTGATCATTTGTCAAATTTTAAAATTGTTTGTTCTTACTTTGAGTGATTTAGGTTGAAATTGAATATTACGACTAAAAACTTGTTTATGTTAATTTTGACGTATGACGTTTTTATATTTTATCATTATCAAAACGTAGAGATATCGAAAAATAGAAATAACATTTTTAGATATTATTTGTATTAACAGGGTGTTTGCATTAAAAAATATGAAATGTAGTAAAAAATGAGATTTCTCCATGGTTGCCTAGTCCTAGTTCATGTTTAATATGTACTGGCCTAGAAGAATAGAAGAATGGTGATTAGAATCAAATGTGTCTTGAATATAGATTTGATTAGGGCTGAGCACCGCAGGTTCAAAACCGAACCGGACCGACGAAACCGACAGAACCGACAAAAACCGAACCGGACCAACGGCCCGTCGATTCGGTTTCGGTTCTGGTTTTTCATGAATTTCGGTTTCGGGTCGGTTCGGTTCGGTCCAGTTCGGCCCAAAACCGACAAAAACATGCCAAAATACACATGGACCGACAAACCCGAACCGAACCGACGGCCCGTCGGTTCGGTTTCGGTTCCGATTTTTCATGAATTTCGGTTTTCGGTTTTTTCGGTTCGGGTCGGTTCCGACCCGATGCTCAGCCCTAGATTTGATTGTATGTCTTCTGAGTAGTATAAAGGTTTAATTGGCATGTCCATTAAACCTACTGAATCCTTGTGTAATATGATGATTATTAATGATATAATTCACCATTTCAAATAATAATAATAATAATAATAATAATAATAATAATAATAATAATAATAATAATAATAAATAAATAAATAAATAAATAAATAAATAAAATAAAAATAAAATCTAATGGATCAAATGAGAAACGTGAAAAGAAACAACACTATACACTTTAGATGCGTTTACAAAATTAGATGCATCTTTTCTTAAATTTCTTTTTTATCATGTGATTAAAATCCTTCGCACCATTCTCATTTTAATTTTTTATTCATACAATATCCTTTTCCTTTAGAACATTACATATGTATTGTTCATATATGGTATGTAACGTTATTAAGAAATGGGTTGAGATGGTTTTGTTGTTTGGTTTCCCATGTTAAACCGTAGGATCCGATGAGAATGATTGAGATTATGAAGCTCGGGTAACTCTTAAATAAAAACCATTTGAGAGTGTGAGGAAATATTTTTCGTAAGTGTGTGAAACTTATTAAGTTGTGTGTAAGGCATTCTATTTATAGAGAGGCGATTAGGGTTTAGAGATAAACCCTTAAGGGATGATCATAACTGTGAGGAAGCCAGATGTTGATCATCTGAAGAGCAGATAAGGAGGACAAGTGGACCATCTTCTTTGGCTCGTACAAAGTAATGCTTGTAGTACGTCCGCACTATACAATATCAGATGCTACATCTTAACTGTTATTGACAGTTGGGAAACAGTAGTACTATGTGTTCGGCGTAGCCTGACAGGTTCGCTGGGCTCACCGTGGCCTGAGATTATAACCGGGCCGCTATCAAATGTTTATTGATGGGCATTGAAAATGAGATTGATTCAGACATATAACAATGAAATTTAAGATTGATCAAATATACATGTTTGGCTAAAAAACATATTACTTATTTATTTTTCTCATTGCATCTTTAAACTGTTACTGTATTTATTTTAATTTTTTATTATGTTATTATTTTTGTTTTTAATTGTATTTTAGATTGATGTCTAAAAATACTATGTGTTGGGGAAGATTGGATTAAAAAAAACACAAAATAAATTTGATGAGAGTTATTTTATATATCAAACTTTTCTTACATACTAAGTGATTCATCCTCACCATCCATCTGAAAAGAAATCAATAGTTGATATTAAAAGCATTTTAATATTTCACCCATTTTTTATAATTTAAATATCTCTTAAACCGTTAATCGTTAAACGAAAATAATTACACCATCGCGAGTAGCATTTAATTATGTTTTTATAAACGGGCACTTTGATATACTTTTGATTTTTTTTTCACGTTCTTTTTCATAGCCGAAAAAATCACATGTGATATTAGTGTAATATCACATGTGATATTAGTGTAATATCATATGTGATATGTAATATCACATGTGATTTTTTCGGTCACGAAAAAAGCATGAAAAAAATGATTTTTTTCTTCTCGAAAATATATCAAAGTGCCTATCTATAGAAAGATAATTAAATGCTTGTTGTAACGGTATATTTTTTTTCGCTTAACGATTAACGGTTTGAAAGATATTCATATTTGAAAAAAAAGATGAAAGTGGGTTTTTTAAATTCTTGAGATTAATCTCATCCATTAGATCAAATAAAGATGGAGCGTGGAGATTAGTCCCTTGTATGTAAAAAGATTTTTGTCTTCAAATGATCTTAAATGAATAAATTTTAGCGAAATTAATAGATTTAAGATTATTTGAGGACCAAACTTTTTTTACATACCAAGGGACTAATCTCTCCGCCCTTCATCTTTATTTGATCTAATGGATGAGATTAATCCTAACAATTTAAAAAACCCACATTTATTTTTTTTTTCAAATATTACTCCGTAATATCTTTCAAACCGTTAATCGTTAAGCGAAAAAATATACCTTTACGACGAGCATTTAATTATCTTTCTATAGATAGGCACTTTGATATATTTTCGACAATTTTTTTTTTTTTTTTTTTTTTTTTTTTTTCACTTTTTTTCCGTGGCCGAAAAAATCACATATGATATATTATATATGATATGTAATATCATATATGATTTTTTCGGCCACGAAAAAAATTGAAAAAAACGATTTTTTTTTCGTTGAAAGTATATGAAAGTACCCGTCTATAGAAGATAATTAAATGCTCGTCGCGATTGTGTAATTATTTTCGCTTAACGATTAACGGTTTAAGAGATATTTAAATTATAAAAAATAGGTGAAATATTAAAATGCTTTTAATCTCAACCCTTAATTTCTTATAAGTGTCCTCAAATTAATAAACAAGATTCATAAGATTAGAGAAACTTTTCCACATCCACGGTTGAACAAGATATGTTATTCTACTTTTGCAAATGATGTAACAGCCATTTGATTATAGTAACTGCGCTACCCTAACGGCGACATTGCGCCATTGAAGTACTCTCGTATTTGTAAGTGGGAAAACGTGGATTATAATTAGGGATTTGTTAGTGGTACCTTTTTTATAATGATTGTAATTCCCCTTCAATTTTATAATTTTTTATAATTTTGTTTTTTTATTTTTACTATTTTGTTTTTATAATATAACTGCGAAACATAAAATAAGGAACAACAAGTATAAAGTCTGACAAATCACAAGTAGTAAAGCACAAAAAATATTGAGCAGATAACCATAAAAAACTATTTGTCATGTTAATGAAGTGAGTAAAATTGCCGCAAAAAAGTGCATAAAATATAAAGTTGATAAGTAAAAAGTAGTAAAAGACAAGAGATACGAAACAATAAAACTGTAAAAACTGTATTATCCTGTCAATAAAGTAGTAAAATGAGGCATACTAAGAGTAAACGGTTACCGATAACACTACCCTAATAGTTAACCATCTCATACTATTCGTTTCCTAAAAGCATGAGTGAGTGAATGACCTAAATTTCAACTGCTTCACTCACATGTTCAGAAAAGAATATAGAATATGCTTAATCTTTTTTCCAACTCAAAAAATGATAAAGTTAATTTCTAACCGATAGGTAATATAGTTTTCTATGGGGTTTAAAAGGCAAGTTTATTTATATTTGGTTCGAGTCTTGAATGACACGTTTGTCTAGTGAACTATGAATTTTTAGTAATAAATGCAAATGATGTATAAGTTTAAGTAGTTATTTCGAGACTTTCAAGATGGCCGACTTTTCTCATACTCTATACGTGGTATGCAACTCGGTCATCTGTGTATCATCTCAATTAATTTGTACTATATATACCGTTACTAGTCTCTAACACCGACATGACAATTGATTTCTTGACCATTTTTCCACCATTTCTTACATTACATTTACATGTTTCATTATCATGAAAAGATATGTGATATGACTCGTATCCACACCGGGTAATTAAAGTGGACAATATTTATATAAACAATATAGAAAAGCGTCATTCTTAATTTCTTAAGAGTTAAGATTAAATGTCAAGTAATATTTGACTATTTCTCAAGACCATGACGTGAGTCAAGGTACGAGAAGTCAAAGAAAACCACCGTCCATTTATCCAAGATTGGATATTGCAATTTTTGCATGCTATGAGTGAGTGCGTGGTTCCTTAATTTACTACTGAAGCCGACTAAAAAGTCTATCCATCGGGGTCCAAGTTATCTTACCAATAAGATACGTAACTAAACATTACGCAGTTACCATCTACTTGTTTTTCTTATTGAGATGCACGTATTTATGTTTAATGTTTGACACTTGCAATATAAACGCTACATCTATATTCTATAACCACCTTACGTTTGGTTTGAAACTTTTATCTAAGGGAAGAATATTGATCCCCGTTATGATTCTTATTGTTGGTTTTACACGTATATTTATTTTGAAGCTTTTTGATCTGAGTGAACTCAAATGACTAGATTGGATTTTGTTAACTATATCGGTCCAAGGCCCCTTTGTTGAAAAATAGTATCCACAAATAAATAGTTTTGTTATTGTATAATTAGTTCAACCTTTAACAATCTCAGTAATTTGTCCTTAACATTTTGATTGAAAATGTTGCAATATTATAGAGGCAAATCTTTCTTTATGATTATAAAATGGAATTAATCACAATACAGAGTAATGAGTAATTTTTTGATGCAAGATTACGGAGGCATGCAAATCTTTTCTGTAAACAATGGTTTTGGGAGGAGAGGTATATTCAAGGTATTGCTTTGATATCATGTAATCAGTGATATTTTTGCTCATAAACAGAACAAGGTAGAAGAAACGCGGCGGGGAGTTTCGTTATATTTTTGCGGTTTAGTTTTGAACTGGTTGTCGACAGAAATGTTTGCAAATGTTGGACGGTACGTGTTAATAACATGGTCGAAGGTTTATTGTATTTGTCCTTTGGAAATCCATTTATTTGTTGAAATATTTGTATGATTTAAATGGGTTTGTCAATGGGCTTATCACATTTATTGGTTGAATATTTTACAGGAAACAATAGCCCAAAAATAGAGTAATCATTTTTTTTTTTTTTTACTTAACCAAAACAGGCGGGTCAAAAACCACTAGGCCAAAAAATAAGATCCGGGCCGGAGAAGTATTCGTTTATTACAAAATGTTTGTTTATTTCCCGTCGCTGAAAAACTAATTATTTATTACTCTTCGCTCGATACTCCGCCTTATAACATATAGAGAGAATGTGTACAAGCAATATATAAATAATAAATGGGCCAAACCCGATAATTATCTATACCATGGCTTATGATTCGCTAACGATCTTTTCAAAGTTTTTTGATGCACGATAACAATGGGTAAATTCTCACTAAGGAACTCTTCAAAATTTGTATTTCACCAAGGAACTCTTCAAAATCTCGCTTTCCTGTGCGGGCTGTGCCTTTTGCTTGTTATTTGGTGTTGCCTTTGCTTTGCCTTTAGCTTTAGGCCTCTTTGTTTGTTCCTTTTGCCTGCCTTCTGCTTTGCCGCTTTGCATTAGCTTTAGGCCCTTGGCGTTGCCTTTCTTTGGTTTTTGCTGCTTGCCTAGGCCTTGGTCTTGTGTTCCCCCCCCTCCTTTTTTTATGCTTGCGCTTGGCTTGGTGGTTTTGTTCGTGCTCGCTTTGCTAGTGTTATCCTGTCACTTTAGCGCCTCGTCTTTTCCATTGTCTGCGCTTACTTGCTTTTATGCTTGTTTGTCGGTTTTGCTTATATGTTGGTCTATCTTGCTTATATGTTGGTCTGTCCTATTGCTTTGTTTGCTTTCTTGCTTTTGAACTTGTTTTTTTTTTTTTTTTTTTTTTTTTTTTTTTTTTTTTTTTTTTGTATTGATCTGTTGGCTTTTATGTTTGCTTGCTTTCTTTTGTTTTTACTCTCTTTTCTCGTTCACTTGCCTTTGGGCACCCACTACACACACTTGTCGGAGGACTTCTTGGAAGCAGTCTCTTTACCCTCGGGTTTTCACTGGGGTAGGAGTAGGATCTGTCTACATTCTGCCTCCCCAATATCCCGCCCCGGCGGGATTGGGTATGTTGTTGTTGTTGTAGATTGGCACAATAGACTTTGCTCAATTCAAATCTAGCCTTTTATTTTCCATCTAGAGGATTTTAAGGAACTTGAAAAATGCTTGACATAAGCCGTGTATCAATGGCTATTGGAACTGAGTTCAAGTTCCGACTTCCGACGAAGATATGCAAAAAAGGACTCATATGAGATGTAAGGATAAGGAAACTAATCTTCCTTTCTAAATGAATCATAAGATGTATGTTTGAACAAAGCCCAAAGATAAATTGAATGAAAAAGTGTGTAAATTTCTCAACTCGAGCTTCACATATTCAATTCCAATGTTGCCAAACACTCATCTAGTGTCATGGAAACACAGTTTAATCCTTTAGGCTTTCGACACTAAGAAGCACATACAAACATTGATTTCAATTGATGCCGATTCCAAACCCAAAAGGAACACACTATATACAGTTATTTCTCAAAACAAATGATCCGGTCTATTTTTTATTTTTATTTTTATTTTTGAAAAACAGCTATTTATCTATATACACACCACAAATCTATGTAACATTTCACAGGTAGAAACTGAGCCAACGAGCATTTGGTCGGGAAGATACTGACATACATAAAATAAGGTACCGCTGGGCTACAATCCTAGAGGAGGAAGGGCATGAAATGTGGACCCATATATTATAATCAAATAAGTCAAAGTGGTCAAACCGTCAAAGGCCTGAAATGCGGATCAAGTTAAATCACTCACAACTCACAAGTAGTTTTCTGGAAGTACAACGACAACAACAAAACCCAATCCCACCGGAGCCGGGTAAGGGAGAGGTGGGATGTCGACAGATCTACCCCTACCACCTGGGTAAACCTGACAGTGATGGATTTGCTCAACGTTAAATACAGCAGTAAAAGTAACATGAACATATGATAGACATGAAATGTTTTACAGGTCATTACTTTATTTAAAGAAACGCTAAACAGGCTTGCCTAAATTTAAGCCATGTGATTACTTTATATTTTTTCTTCTATTAATAAATGGGAATAAATATTCATTATTTTGCTTGTAGCAACATAAATTAATAACAACTCAAATGAATGCAACAGCTATTCTAAATCAAATATACAACTCAAGCAATGATCAAATTTACTATAAGGTTCTATTTCTAAATATGTATGGATTTCTATCTTTTAAAAACTAATGACCGAAATGCCATTTATCGTTTGGTAAACATTCCCTGTGTTAATGATGAGAAGTCGTATTCGCCTCCTAATTGTGTTGGAATGCCTAACGGTCCCATGCCCGGTCTACTTCCTCCTAATGGTCTTGTGCTTGGAGCAACTCTATTTGTGCCGTACATACTACAAAACGAGAAACAGAAACAGATTGTTATTATGGAATGATAAAGTTGCACAAGGGACATACCGTAATGCAGATTTATATTTTACCTGGATGTTGTGTGGAAACCGGGATTCCCAATAGGTTGTGAAGTTTTGATGTTTCCTATCTGCCAGCACAGTTAAAAAATATAGTATTCAGTTTCGAAGTTTGTAAAAATGCTGAATACTTCCAAGTTAAAAAAATGAATTTTATAATAGCAATAAACATCACTTCCTATGATTAACAAACCTGATTTGGATAACGGTGGAACCCATTCATGCCATTTTGATGATTACCCATGATCTTAGGTTGTTGTTGGGCATGAACAGCTGGTTGTTGTTGCTGAACGGAAATCGGTGGTACAACAGTAGACTGTTTAAAAGTTCAAAGTAAGTACAGAGGTAGAACTGTAGAAGTTCAAAAAACCTGTATACACTTGCAGCATGTACCTTCAAATGTTGCTATTTAGGGGTGTATGGATTTTTGTTTCGGAACAGATTATTTAAATTTCATGTTGCAATAATCAGCTTTTTATATATGGATATAAGATTGTTTTCTTAGCTTAACTTAATTTGAGAGACCTAACAAAAAGCATCTCCTATTTTCTCATAAAAATGCCGCTTGGCGTCGTTTCACCGGCTGATTTCTTAAATGGTCCAAATTTCCCAAACAGCCAAACATTTAATATCAAGTCATTGTTACTTCACACACACGCGCATGCACGCACACACACAGGCGTGCGTCCAAGAGAAATTTGTTGATTGAAATAAAGTAATAAACATCAGATGCTATGATCAACAAACCTGATTTGGATAACGGTTGAACGCGTTCATGCCATTTTGATGATTACTCGTGAGCTTAGTCTGTTGTTGAGTATGAACTGCTAGTGGTTGTTGCTCAACGGAAATTGGTGGCATGATTATAGACTGTTCAAAAGTTCAAAGAATGTACATGGGTCAGAGTTGAAGAAATCTTTGTATGCAGTTTATGTGTACACATTAAACTGTTACTCCGTTTAATTTATGAGGTGTTGGAATTTGTCACTTAGAACTGATTATTGGGATTTCAAGTCGCAATAATCCTTTTGATAAACTTAGGCTAAACAAACTCTAAATGATCAGCTTCAGATAATCATTTTCATACTAACTGCAACTAAACTGATTGTTGGCACTATCCCTCTTATTCATCTAATCTGAGGGACAATCAACATCGATCATTTTCTTAATGGAAAGCCTCCATTTGGTCAATGTACCATGTGATTTCTTAAATAATTATAATTTGCCAAACACCCAAATATCTAGTATCCCATTATTGCCACCTTACAGAATAAGCACACACCCAAACAATATTTTTGGCAGCCTATTCTATAAGAGTTGTTTTGTGAACTCTCAAAACACACAGCCAAGCACCCTTGGTGAAAAATAATTGGTTTGAAGAAATGTGTAGATGACATACCTTTTCGGAAAGACTTACGATGTCGCTTTGTAGTTGTTTACATGGTTCTTGGGGGAGAGAAGGCGCAACCCAATCTAATCCATCAAAAAGATCCTCAAACTCGAACTTCGTTTTCACCTTGTTACTTGATTTATTCACATCATTGTGTTCTACCACCGCTAACATGGGAGCAGATGCTGCTATTTTTAGAACCAAACCAAACTTTTAATCAAGAGTTGAAAGCCAGACTTGTGTTTGATAGGCAGTATAAAACTAAGATACCCTCTAAGGTATATCTCATAAGAAAAACTAAAGAAACTTACTTTGGACTCTTTCTTGTGGATTCTCATCACTTGAAGAAAATTTGGAACCATTTACTGTAGCTTTACTATCCACCGGGACCATATCAAAAAGATTAGTAGCCTGATAATCATCAACCTTCTGACTCAACACATTCTCAACAACTTTATGTTCCTCTGGTTTTGAACGTTGTTCGATTTGTTTTGGTTGAACAATGACCTATACACATCACAGTTCCACTAATGTAACTAACTTATTTAAATCCTCAAAAATAGTCAACAATGAAAAGTCAACTAAGATAGTTAGCTAACCTTCTGCTCAACAACGCCAGGAGGAAGAGGAGTTACACTTTTGTTCGGCTTATAAAGCTGAGGGCTTTGTATTGGCTCCGGTATACGGACTATGACCTTACCTGCTGGGGGCTCGGGTTTATAAACCGGGACATGCTCTTGCCGTGCTGTACTTAGATGACTTTCAACTTTTTGATCTCGAGAAATCCATCTTTTGTCTACATACCTGAAAAAAATCATTTACTATTCTACATGGTACGCGAAGAAAGTTGAAAAATCAAGGGTAATACTGAAAACATAAACATACTTTGCGCGAATGAAATTTTCAATCCCAACTCTGTCATATCTAGGAGGCAACTCGGCTTCCCAAAAGCTATTTGATTTATTGTTTCCCATATCTGCAATAAGCACAAATCGTTAGTTAGCAAATTTATTGATGCTTTGGAGATGCTATAACTTTATTTCTTCATTCCAAGATAGAATTTTTGCTTTTATGGTTATAAGATGTATTATAAGTACTAAACTAAAACCATCATCATTATTTTACGGGGGTAACCCTTTACCCAAAAAAATTAAAACCATCACCAAACACGACTAGCAAGATTACAGTCTTCACAATGTTCAACCTTTGTACGCGTTTACCTAAACTACCTAAGAGGCTATGGTGGTTCCACTACTCCCATAAATATCATTATGAAAATCCAAACAGCAATAACCCTTATACATGACCTTCAGCTTTCAAAAATCAGTTATAGTTGCTAGAACGTCTTACAGGATTTTTGCAGCTTCCATAATTTTTTTGAAAGTTAATGTCAGATACAATAGCTATAAACGGCAACTTATATACTTAGCAAAGAAGGAATTGATGAACAAATCTAGCAACTCACTTTGCATAAATGCTATCTGTTCTGGTAGCCATGTATCAAGTGTAGCAGATCTCACCTAAAACAGCATAAAAATTAATATAAACAAGGTTTCAAACAACTTTATAAAGAAAAAAAATTACTGGTAATGGAAACCGGACAAAAAAATTACTGGTAATGGAAACCGGACCTTAGATATGTGTACTCCAAGACTTCTATGAACTCCAGAACATTGCATACATATAAAAATCCCGATATTTACACTAGCCCATCTCGGACCCCTGCAATCATAATGTGTACATTGTTAATAATTTGAAATAGCTTGAACAATTTCGTTCTAATTGCATCTTTATGTATCTTACTTGCCACGTTTTCTAACTTTGTGTAGCGTAATTTTTTCTTTTTGGTATATATCATACTTCTGAATTTCGTCATCTTGGTGTATCATAGACCAATTGTGTGTATCCTTTTTACCATTTTACCCCTACCCCGATTAATTTGAGTGTGTAAATGGTAGGGTATAATGGTCAAGTAGTACCCACAATTGGTCTATGATGCACCAAGAAGGAAATTCAAAAGTATGATATACCAAAAACAAAAACAAAAAAAATTAATACGCTACTATAAGTTAGAAAACGTGGCAAGTAAGATACATAAAGATGCAATTACTCCATCAATTTAATGTGCTAAAATGCCATGCCACCAACTTGGTTTTGCAGTCTGCACATTCCCGGTTCTCTGGTAATTTAAGTAGCCCCTCGAGTATCTGCATTAGGTAACCAGTGAGAAAAGTACCACATTTTCTCATTATTTTAAGGTAAACTATTATCAGTATATCTTTAAATTTAGTCTCATTGTGAGCATGAACTTAAATTTGGTCGCATCCAAATGTAACAATTGTCAAGAAAAAAAGGTTGTAATATGCTATCTAAATTCCTTAACACTACAGAAGTACAGGGTATCATTTGAATCAGAAACAGTCTTTTTCACAAGTCAAACAACTGGTCAAACTGATTTTCCTTAAATTTTAATACTGTAAAGTGTTACAACTCAATAAAGTGGGACCTGGTGCCAATATATCGGTTTGGCATCTACCAAGCCATCCTTTGACAGCTATGTTACCAACTCATACAAACACCAATAAGATGGTCTTATGATTCTTTGACTTTATCAACAATTCCCCCTTTTTTTTTTGAAGGGCAACAATTCCCTATTTGTTTTATGTACCACAATGTTATGTGACCCTTTTGTGAATACTTAATAGAGCGTGTTTGCAAGAAACAAAACTAGTATCGATGATTCCTAGAATTCTTTCCGGTTTTTCATTTTAAGAAAGACTTCCTACTTCTGCGCGTTTCCGTTAATAATATATACTCCAAATGTCAAATTTAGGCTTGACACTAGTATTGCCGTTTTCTTATTTTGTAAGTTTATACTAGAGTTAGGACAACTACTTGTGACCATCCAAAAGTCTCAACTACCCTGGCCTAGAGCATGATGTACGTTTTTAAGTGCACAAAGTACGTAACTCTAACATTTAGGGTTCATCATTGGTACTGAAAAAATGATTTACCAACTAAAGACCCAATTATCGCAACCTCATATTCTCGCTTTACAGCTGCAAAACATGCACAAGTGACTGTTTGTTGATAAAGAAAATTAGGACAACTGCTCATTACATTAACTAATAACTAGTCCTTTAATATTCAACTACCTGTATTAACAACCAAATTATTGAACATTTAAAACCAATCATTTACACTTACTGAGTTGTACGCCATGCATAACTAATTGTACTTCTGACAGATGGATATTTGCCTATGCTAAAATGTTAGTAGCAGTGTTTTAAAACCCGGGCTGACGCACCCGGTTGAACCATGACTCGGTTGCTCGACCGAGTCAATTAGAACAGTAGTTTTTAAACCATTTTAGTAGGTAAACTACCAGCTATTGCAATAGGATACTATGGTTCAAAAATTTGTGCATCATGCATAAATAGTTGTAAGATGAAGAAATACAAGTTTTGGCCTTTTGACCTTTGAAAAAAACTTTTATTGAACTTGAGTGTATCTTGGTGACCACAAAAGAACATCCACATATATAAAACAGCTTATTATAACAACAAATATCATGATAAATAATCATTAATCAACATATAACAAATTCATAAAGCATAAACTTAATTCTAGATTAAAGAAAATGTTTAAATATATAGTCAAATTTGAAACTTTTTTTTTAGACAAACATTGAAATATGATTTTCTGTAACCAGCTTATGTAAATAACTAGTCACAACAACAACGATACCCAAATCTTGCCGCAACGAGATATGGGGAGGTAAGATAAGGGACTGCTTCAAGAAAGACGTAAATAACCATAGTAAAAAGTGTATATTCAATTAACAAATCATACATAAACATTTTCTATATTTTATCACACATGAACCTTAATAGCTTTTTTGCGAAAGTAATTATACGTTACACAGGTAAACAACCAACAAGCTGCACCGCTAGCTTTTTTTGGATTGTAAAACTAATTCTTTTGAAAACAACATTTGCGGATCTAGGTATCATAACATTACTATGCATAACTCGTTAGACTATGTTGAGCAGTTCCATGGCCTGAGGTTCAAGGAAAACCAAAAGTATCAAACAGGAAATATATAATCTATAGAATCTAGTTTATTTTTGGTATATAAAAGTAACTGATGAAAAAACTTATCAAGTCAGAAGAGGGTGAAGGTAATATTAACAAGTCAAAAACAGAGATAATATAAAGAAACAGGAAATCAACAATTCCAAAATATGAAACAGTAAAAGATGATATTGTAAAAAGACGAACCTTTCTGTGTTTTTCATGAAGCTCTTTAGTAACGCGTGATTTCTGATTCATCATCATAAAAATATTTTGTTGGGTTTTGTGTTTATCAAGGGTTTATATTAATGATTGGAAAAAGAACATATGTTGTAAGGAAGAAGAGAAGAGAAGAGAAGAGAAGGGAGGTTTTTGAACAAGAATGAAGAATCGTGTTTTGTTTCTTGCTTCGATGATTGGATTTTGACTTTTTCTATTTTCTTTTTATTTATTTATTTTTTAATTTTTTTTTACGGAGTATTTTTTAAAAAAGAATGAAAGATTCCCTTTTTGGGTTGAGAAGCTTTTCGGCTTTGTCAAGATACGCAGTACTGCAGCAGGCCTTTCCCCTTCTAGAATTCATATATTATTACTCTCGAGTTAAGATGTGAAATTTTTAAGTGAAAAACTAATACATGTGAGAAATGCAATTTGCTCGCGTTGATTTACAGTTTTTATGTTGTATGAAATATCTTTTTCGTTGATTTAATACACATGTTTGATTCACAATAAACATTTTCGTTTAGTGATTCATTAAAATTTGTAAACTGATTTAAAACTTTGTCATTCAAATGATATTTTATTTGAATCATATTTTAAATTTTCAAAACTTTGAATCATGAATTTGCTTCTAATCAACTAAAGAAACATTTCTACGAAAACGTTTTGGAGGGAAAAAAAATGAAATCGAGGCTTCAAATTGCATTTTTCATGATTTCTCCGATTTCTCAATTTCTCACCAGAACTAGAATCTTTTACTTTATTGTTATCGTTTTTATTTTTATTTTAGGATAGTGAATAAGTAACTCGTAATTTAGTAACTTACAAAGTGGATGTTAACTTGCACAAATTTCTTAACCAAACATGTTTGGTGAACAACCCCTCAAATTTCGGACATAACCAACGACCATCTCGGGCCCACCCAGGTGGACGACCTTACTCACACATAGGAGGGTCGACAAACACTAAAAAACGAGGAATACCAGTCAGTGATAAGCCTCACAAGAAGGCCACCAGGAGAAGTGCATGCAACGAATGAACATGTCAATCTACATACAACTCTCTTTCCAGAGGGACCTACATGATCCTATAACGAACATCAAGTTCTTAGAACAAATCCTCAAGTCAGACTAGTTCAAGAAAACAGAGGTCAAGATAGCTCGGAGGGGCCAGAGTACAGTCGCGGGCAGACGACTTCACTACACCGGTGTCCAACAACTGACAAGGTCCTTCGGTACAGTAAATATGTAAGTATAGATGTATATATAGTTAAATAAAAGTATAAGTATAAAACGTAACATATTTACGCGATTTTGAGTTTACCGAATGAACGTAAAAATGGTAAATTTTAAAATGACCCAAATTTGTATGAGTAACATTAGTATTTTAGTAGACACGAGCATATCGTAATGTTTACATGATGTTTAAACAAGATCCTAGTTCCAAGGCGCGTTCGTAAACGAGGTTTCCTAATAAAAGACATTCAAAGTACAAATGACCCCACAAGCACAAAATGAACTTAAAATAAGTAAGTTTAGTTTGAGACGTTAAATAAACTATACGGTTGCGAACTTGAGTTGGACAGTTGTCACATCAATTCAATATAGGTGAAACGCGGGAAAAAATCATGTTATTGCGATTTGACATAAGTCGATCAAAATATTTTAAAACAAAGTTTTAAATGGTAATACTATTCAACTCCCTTCTAGTTTTCAACAGATATGATAAATGATATAATGTTGTCCTTAATCCCTGGGGATGAAAAGACATACAATTCTTCTGACACAATCGGTGTTGTTGATGTCGACACCAATTTTGATGAATCCATTTACACAGAAGAATTCCTTAATAACATCAACATGTCTTGGATTCTGAACCATAGTTTCAAACTAAAAATAGGTACTCCGGTTATGTGCATGAGAAATATTGACCAAAAGGCCGAACTATGTAACGGAACTAGGCTTCAAGTAGTAAGAAGGGGAACAAATATAATTGAAGCTAAGATAATATCAGGTGGGAATGTCGGTACTACTTGCGAATACCGCGTATGGTCATTAGCCCGTCAAACAATAAGATTCCGTTTAAACTAAACCGAAGACAGTTCCTTATTCAAATGTATGACCATTAATAAAAGTCAAGGCTAGACGTTGTCTAAGGTTGAGTTGTTTCTTGAGAGGCTGATTTTCTCTTATGAGCAACTATATGTTGTTGTCTCAAGAGTCAAGAGCAGGAAGAGTTTGAATATTCTATGTTGTGATACAGATGAAAAATATACAAATTCAACGACTAATGTTGTTTATAAAGAAGCTTTATTTCGCATTTGAACTAAAAATATATACTTTGTAATGACGGATAATTTATTAAATTTTAATTCTTTTTATCTGATTACCATTCACTTCTTTATGTTCTTTATTCACTCTATAAATATTTTAAAAACCGTTACTTAATTAATTATTTGAAAACTCATAAGGCTCACCAGCCCATGGTGTATATAGTGGGGAGATATAAGAGTAGGTTATAAAACACCAAAATTCGTGACCTAAAATGTCTGGTTAGAAAGAAAGAAACCAAACGGAGATCGATTGCATTCTAATTGACAGTACATATCATTGGTTTTAATTTGTTGTTATTTGCTTTAATTATCACTCCACCGGGTCTAGAATGAATTGAAAATTTTTCTTTGCTTATGTTGTGTTTGGGTGTTTGTTTAAGCTTGTTCTTATATTTTTATAAACTACCTATGGGCTTTTACATATAAAGCAAGCTTAGTTTGACACATCAAAACCGAAAATAAGCCGGAAAAATTGAGCTTTAATATAGATAAAAAAAAAATTAAGGTTACCCCTGTTGGGTGACTAAATTCCCTAATCTTCCTTTAACCAGGATTTGAACATAAAATAACCTAAGTGTTTAATATCCGTAAACACAAACAAGTCACTGAGTGAATAGTAACTCAGTGAGTCATCTTCAGGATGCTTAGAACGAGCCTATGAAGAAAGGTTCACCATTCAGTGAGGCAAAACTCAGCGAGTGGCATCTAAGCCAAGAAGAAGGTGATGGGTTCAGTGAGGATGACAATAACTCACTGAACCCCCAAGACTCCTCAACAACTATTGAAGTACTGAAGACTGAAGATCTAAAGACTGAAGAATGGGCGGGACTAAGCGGGAAAGTTTGAACGTATCAACAGGTGTCCTTATCAACCTGAAGTCAAACTTTCCCTGAATGGCATTATGTCAGGATGGTGCCATCACTGTGCATCAGAAAGGCACATTGTCCTTTACCCGATATAGTCTATTGTAACAGAGACAAAATATGTAAGTATTTTGTCTCTACTAGATAGGTCATCATTTTGTCTTTATCAGTAACGTTGTAATTTACTTGTGTATAAATAGGTAGCATAAATGAGGAGTAAAAGGAGACAAGTTTGTGCAATTAATACTTAGCATACACAAACCACTTCTACTCCTCCAAAGAACAACACAATCCCTGAGATTGCTCAGTGAGACCTTTAGTTGTCACTCAAACATTGTTTGGGTTTAGAGAGGAGTCTATAGCATACTTGTTGTTTCAATTTCAAGTGTTATTCCGCAAACACTTGGGTATAATTCTTTGATTAACTTCTAATAATAATTAAACGTTGAAAAATACTGTGTCTCTTTTCTTTACGTTTATCTTTGTTGTTAATCTTTTACATCTGTGTTAAAAAGTTATGGAACTTGGTTAGATTAACTCTTTAGTTAACTATTAACCAAGTAAACGGGACCAACAAGTGGTATCAGAGCCTCTGATTTGTAAAACTTTTCTAAATCTGTTTTCAAAACACAAGAGTGCTCAAAAGTTTTTAAAATCAAGATCCCACCATGGCTGATTCAGATGTTCCCCAACTTGTCGATAAAAAGGGTGGAAGTTATTCTGCTATTGCCCCTCGACTTGAGGTTGGAAAATTTAACAAGTGGAAAAAGCGCATGCTTTGCTACTTGACTAGGATGGAACCATATTACATTAAGCTTATTAATGATGGTCCATATGTCTCAACAACTGCCCAAGGTTTAGTTAAACCTGAAGCTCAGTGGACCCTAGATGAGAGGAGGGTGGTCAATCAAGACCAACACCTGAAAAGCATAATTATATCTTGTCTTCCTGACGATATAATGGAATCAGTCATCAATTGTCCTACTGCTAAGCAGACTTGGACTGACTTGGTTCACAACTATGAGGGTCCCTCAGATACCAAGGAAAACAGGATCATGGACCTGAAACTTAAGTACAATACTTTCAAGGCCAAAGACTCTGAAAGTCTCTCAGAGACCTATACCCGGTATAAGTCCCTCCTGAAGGAGCTAACCAATGATGGTGTCACCCTGTCCAAGCATGAAATCAACGTTGGCTTTGTCAACAGTCTCCCTAAGAAGTGGTTAAACTTCTCTCAGGGTCTCAGAAATGCTAATCATATCCAGAATCTTGAGCTCCCTGAAATTTATGGGAAGTTTGTCTATGAAGACAATCTTATCACCAGGAGATACCCTGGTAAAGCTCAGGAGACCAAAAAGACCCTGACCTCCTCACCCATATCCATTGCTTTCTATTCAAATGGTGTTGTGCAGGATTTTCAAGATGGATCTGATGATGAGGTTGATAAAAGAACCTGTGAGGAGTACCTGAATGATTTACAAATTGAATTTCATGAAAGGGCACTCCTTGCAAACTCAAGAAGGTTTATTAAAAGAAACAAAAAAATTTCTAACTCAAAGGCAAATGACAATACTGAATGTTTTAAATATGGTAAAAAGGGTCATTTTGCAAAAGACTATTTCTCAAAAACAACCTCAGAACTATCTTACAAATTCTCAGGAAACAACTCTTCCTCAGGAACTAGCAAGTTTCAACCAAAATAGCTTCAACCAAGTCAGTTTGTTCAAAACAAAATTGAAAAAATTCCTCAAAAAGATTTTGAAGCCAAATACAGAAAGGCCAATGCCAAACTTGCTCTTCTTGAGTCTGCCTCCTCAGTCACTCAGTCACCTCAAGCTCCTAAACCTGCTCAGGCTAAAAATAAGGGACTGGTTGCTGAAACATTTGACTGGGATGAAGTTAAAGTGTCTTTTGATGATGAAGAAGTTCACATTAGTTCCTTGATGGCTCTCTATGAAGACAACAAGCTTGCTGTAGGAAAGAGTCATGCAAGAAATGGAGAGTGGGTGAACATCACTATGAGAAAGGTAAACATCTTACTTTCTATGGATGATGATGCTGATTGGAAATCTTATTTAGATTATATTAATGTTGATCTCAAATATGTTGAAGAGCAAAGATTAAATTTGTTTTCAAAATTTAATAAACTGCGTTTTGAACTAAATCAGTGTAGAGATGAGCTTCTTGTTTTAAAACAAGCTAAACTTGAAAGTGTCACACTTCAAATTCAAAATTCTGAACTTGTAAAACAAAATCAAGCTCTTCAGGAAGAACTTAAGGAAAAAAAGGCTGTCATTTGGAAATGGACTCAGAAGAACCCCAAACTCTTTGACACACTGAGTCTCGCACCCAACACCAAAAAGGCTGCCCTAGGTGAAGATCAACTCACTGAAGTGTCTGGGGAGAGTAGCCATTCAACAGCCTTTCTATTAGCAAACAAACTCTCTAGCAAAGAACTTGCTCCTAAGCCCAGTGATTGGATTGAAAGAGTCAATCCTAACAGTAAACTGCCAAACTTCAACACTGGAAGAATTCTAGAACCTGAAAGTCAGGCTATTAAGGAGTTGCTAGGAGTTACAGATGAACCCAGTCATATTGAGTCCATCATTGAGTCTAAGTCAGATTCACAATTACCACTCCCTCTACTGAAACAACTTCAGGGAGCAGCACCTAGTTCTGATCTTGCACCACCAGTCTATCAACCTCACTCTCCAAATGAGAAAACAAATCCAGGAATAACCATCCTGAAAAGACCTACCTCAGTACCATCTGAAACCAACAAACCTTCAGTATCCACTGAAGTGAATCCTGAAAGCACTGATTCAAAGTTTGATTAGTTAGCTGAACTTGTCAGGAAGTTGAGTGAAAAGATTGAGTCCTCTGAAAAACACACTGACTCAAAATCTAAACAACCATAAACTTTCTCAAGTTCCTGATGAGACGAAAAGTGTACCGCTTTTAGGGGGTCATTTAATCCCAAAGTCGAGATTATTTGATCAAATATTGCCCTAAATCGTTTCTTTTGTCATTTTAGGTACTTTTGAGAGGAATCTGGAAAAGGAAGCATTTTGGACGTTTTTGGAGCAAAAAAGTAAAGAAAACGACAAAGTCTCAAATTCATGCTGGAAATTGTACCTGACAGCGTTAGGATATGCATGTGACGCCGTTACTCTTTGACAAAGAGATGGATAAATCAAGTTACACGTGACGCGCTAGAGAAGTTTTGGAAGAATTATACATGACGGCGTCACCAAGGCCATCAAGAGTAATTTGCATGTGACGGTCAAGATGAAGTTTACACATGACGACGTCAGAAGTGGATCTAGGCAATACGATGATAATTATGGCAGTGAGTTGACGGCATCAGACCTTACTCTTGACGCCATCAGACCTATTATTCTATATAGAGTTTTTGATTTTTCATTCATTGTGTGCAACTTTGAGAGGAGAAAACCCTGGACGAATTTTACTGTATTATTTAGGGTTTCAAACCCTTGTTTCATCCATGCTTAATTGAAGATAAGTTTTCCAACAATCATTCAATATGTCTATGTGTTGTTTGATTATATCTTATGCTTGTCTTCTCTTTAACATGCTAGGCTAGGTTTTCTTTGTGTTTGCTTAGATGTAATGAAACTTAGATATTGATTATTGGTTGGTTGTTTGTTTATAATTGTTGTGGATGAATGATTTCGATGTTAGGCTTAAGAAAACTGGCAGACTTCCAATTGGTAACTTGCTTAACGTCTTAAGAAACATGATCGGAGGTGTACTACGATAAATTGGTTATATTTAATGCATAGGTAACTACTAATGAGGCCATGTTAGGAGCTAGTAGTTGGCTCGACATAGGAAGAGGTAGAAGCTTATAAAGTTAGGGAAGATTGTACACGGCTCTACGAATGGTATTAAGGAATATAACCCGTCATCCATGCAATTGTAACAAACTAATCAACCGGTAAAAGATAACTAGGGAGTAGTGAAATCTATGTAAACACATTTTCTCTTATTATTGTTTTCGCCACATTTACTTTAAGTTCATTTTATTTTATTTTGTTTTCATTTGTAGTTATTTGGGTTAGTTGATTAGCAACTAATTCCGCTCACTCCTTCAAAACCCGAGATTTTTACTTGCTTTCCATAAAATATAAAAATACAAAAAGAATCATCCTTCACCTCTAGACATAGTTTAATTGAGTTTTAACCCTAGCGAACACTATTCTTTGAGTTGAATGATCAATCTCCCAGTACTTGTCAATATACTATACTACAACGATCAGGTACACTGCCTGGTGGAGATTGCAAGCTTCTCAAGATCCCTTGAGAGGTAAAACCTTTTGCAAGGTTGCAAAACCACGAATCAAGTTTTTGGTGCCGCAGCCCGGGGAATAGTTATTGTCTAGGTTGAAATTTCTTTTTTTTTTAGATCTACTTGCTAGATTCCTTTCTAGTAAGTTTTTTATTTTTATTTTTATAGGTTTCTTTAGTCTATCTTTTCTTTGTTTCCTTTGTTCGTAAACTATCTCGATGGATAACAATAGCATTGATCGTTTGATTCCTATTATTTGTGTTTTTCGTCGTAGGATTTTCCAACTACCCGTCCCAATCCCTTTAGTGGAAAATGAGAATCCACCTAACCTCTCGCTTGACCATCACTTTGAAAATAATTTTGAGATGGAGGAGTCTGACCATGATAATGACCATAGGGCTAGCCCTTTTTACTATTCGAACTCCGATGAGGACCTAGATGATGGTGATGTAATCAATGAGGATAGGGTGGAAGTTGAGATAAACCCTCATAGGTATGTCGACCCTAGGACAAGGATTGAGAATGACAGCTCATTTAATATGCAATTCCCTTGTAAGATAGGATTTAGGAGCTTTGATGCTTACCTGAACTCGTCTTTACCTATGAACATAATCTCGCGTAGTGAATATAATAAGATTATGGTAAGTGAGTTAGAATACAAAGGAGATAATACTGTTGCTAGGGCAAAGACTTTTGCATGTGTTTGTAGGAAGCTTTGTTTATTTGGTTGAGTTTATGGTTATGGAGAATCTAGGATAATTTATCAATAGTAACTTAACCCAAGTTGTGTATGGGAAGCCCTTCAAAAGGTTAACCAAACTAGATGAAAAACTTATGGAAGGGTTAATTACATTCTTGGACGGGGATGAAGATTTTGTTTACCAAATGCCTCGTGCACACCCTAGGTTCAAGGATTTTTCTATTGAGAAATGTAATAGGTATCCACCCCTTGATATGCTAAGTGAGAATGATAAAAGGAAAGGGCTTAAATATCCTCATGAAAAGAACAAAATATATTATCGCGGATGTTTAGAGCTAAGTGATGACTACAAGAAAGATGAGGCAACTATTAGATGGCTTACACTTGGGTATGTGAGGATAAGCGACACACGGTAGGATGTGACCTTGAGTCTAGCTACAAGACTCGTAAATAAAGAAAAGCGCTTCTTGGGAGGCAACCCAAGTTTTATTTGTTTTATTTGTTTGATTGTTTGTTTGATTTCATTTGTTTCTGTATGCATGCTTTATTTTTATTGTTTGTGGATCATGTTTCATAATAAATTGTGAAAATGCTTTACCTTGTTATTTGTCTTAACTTCATAAAAAGGTATTTCGCAAAAGCTAAGTGTAAGGGAAATCTAAACTTGTTTTCTAAGAACGGAATTGAACATGAACCACAACAATATTAAATGAACATGTATATTAGTATTTGTTTGAGTCAAATACTTGTATCGAGTCATAATAATGTTTTGCAGGAATTCCAGGAATTAAGGCATGAGTTTTTCCAAAAATTTTCTAGAAACTTAACATAAGATTTCTGTCAGAGCACTCTGACGGCGTCAGGATCATAACCTGACGGCGTCAGGTGTAAAAATTCTAAAAAATTTTGCAAGTTTTGTTTTTCTACCGGAGTCTTAAAGTTTTTGTTAATTCTTTAGTTTTATAAACTCCAGGAAATCTGCAAACATTCATTCCACAAGCATTATATCCTTATATATATATATATATATATATATATATATATATATATATATATATATATATATATATATATATATATATATAGATTGCCGCCAATTTTAAGTGAGGTTTTCCATGACTGTTTTCTCAGGTTTAACAGGTTATATTGGACAAGAAGATCATTTATATTTCTGGAGAGAAGCTTTCAACGTTCATTTTCTTGGAGGGCGATTTAACCATGTTATCCATTTATCTACACCGAACGAATCAGGGGAGTATTTGTTTCATTCATTTACCTTCATTACTTTTACATCCTTTTTATTGAACATTGGGGACAATGTTCAGCCTAAGTGTATGGGGAGGATAAATGATATAATGATACCTTAGAGAATGCAATTGCACTTGAGTTTGTTTTTTCAATAGTAGGTGTGTAATAAAGTTAAGAGAAATACTTGTTAGGGCAATTTTAGCGCCCAATTTAAATTTTTTTACAACATTTAGGAGTGAAGCTTTAATCTTAATGAGCGTCACATGGATAGGAGTTGTATAACTAGCGCAAAAACCATACCACTCAAAATTTTCCACCCCAAATATGTGAGGTTCGCCCCTAGATTTGTTAGGAAAAGATGCTTATGAGTGTACCGGTAGTACTTAGATTCTAGAACTTACGTTAGTGATGCATCCCGAGACCGCATGTGAGACTACATTCGTAGGATTTACTACATGATAAGAGGCATTAGGATCACCCGTGTGTTAAACCCGTATCATAATTACTTGACTAATGAAGTCACGATTACTTGACTAATAAAGTCATTTAATTTCCCCACACCTTTGCGATGTACTCGTTTTTAGTACACGATACCCGTAGTACACCCCTCCGAGCCTATGTTTTTTCGTTTCTAACTTTAAGCATTTTACTTAAAGGAAGAATTTATTAACAATCCACCCCAAATGTACACCCAAATCGCCTTAGCCTTCCTTGTATGCACTCATCTTTAGTGAATTATTGTTACATGTTTAAACCCTTAGTTAATTATCTAATTGATTATATGGTTGCTAAGTCGAGTCATATCTTGTACATATTATTTTTGGACGATTGAGACTCATGGGTAAAGTACTAGTGTTTTGGAGTATTGCGGAAGAAACATCATTTATTACCCCCATATGTGCGTTAATCTTAAAAAGTACTCCAAGTGTTTTGATTATCTTGATTCGAGTCATTAGAATAGTTGATTGTAAATTATGTAAAAGTTCAAGTGTAAGGGGAATGTAAATCCCCTATGATGTATTATTTTGGATTGTAGAGTAAGAGTGTATGCAAAAATAAATCAAGAAAAAGAAAAAAAAAGAAAGGAGAAAAAACATACGGACTACCATCTCGTTTCCTTTTATGTTTATTTTATGTTTTTGTTAGTTTTTGATTAGCTTAAGTCGAGTCGAGTCTTGGCTTAGCAATGCCACATTGTACATGTAATTAACCAAGATGATTAACTCGCCACCTGTAAATATTGCCTTTATCCAACAAAACCGTGTTTATCATATCCCTACACCTCACATTATAACCCTTTAAAAGACCTCTTTGATAGTTTATCCTAGGTGCTTACGCCAAGTGGTGGAGGTTTGATCCTTTCCCAAGCCTATGGTAAATCTATTTTCTATGACAGGTAGTGAGAGATATTTTTCATTTCCATATTGTGATATATACTTTATTACACCTGAGAGATGTGAGTATCTAAACACTATTTGTGAGGTGCTAGTGTATAATTTCCGTGCTTGTTTTTGGTTGAAGTGGAACGATAATTTGTTGCAATTATTTTTATATTAGTGTTAAATGACCCATAGCTTGTATTTTGATTAGAATAAAAGCACATTTGCTTGAGGACAAGCAAATATCAAGCGTAAGGATATTTGATAAGACGGAAAGTGTACTGCCTTTAGGGGGTCATTTAAGCCCAAAGTCGAGATTATTTGATCAAATATTGCCCTAAATCGTTCCTTTTGTCATTTTAGGTACTTTTGAGATGAAATCTGGAAAAGGAAGCATTTTGGACGTTTTTGGAGCGAAAAAGTGAAGAAAACGACAAAGTCTCAAATTCATGCTGGAAATTGTACCTGACGGCGTCAGGATATGCATGTGACGCCGTCACTCTTTGACAAAAAGGTGGATAAATCAAGGTACACATGACGCGCTAGAGAGGTTTTGGAAGAATTATACATGACGGCGTCACCAAGGCCATCAAGAGTAATTTGCATGTGACGGCCAAGATGAAGTTTACACATGACGACGTTAGAAGTGGATCTAGGCAATATGATGATAATTATGGTGGCTAGTTGACGGCGTCAGACCTTACTCTTGATGCCGTCAGACCCATTATTCTATATATAGTTTTTGATTTTTCATTCATTGTGTGCAACTTTGAGAGGAGAAAACCCTAGACGAATTTTACTGTATTTTTGAGGGTTTCAAACCCTTGTTTCATCCATGCTTAATTGAAGATAAGTTTTCCAACAATCATTCAATATGTTTATGTGTTGTTTGATTATATCTTATGCTTGTCTTCTCTTTAACATGCTAGGCTAGGTTTTCTTTGTGTTTGCTTAGATGTAATGAAACTTAGATATTGATTATTGGTTGGTTGTTTGTTTATAATTGTTGTGGATGAATGATTTCGATGTTAGGCTTAAGAAAACTAGCAGACTTCCAACTGGTAACTTGCTTGAACGTCTTAAGAAACATGATCGGAGGTGTACTACGATAAATTGGTTATATTTAATTCATAGGTAACTACTAATGAGGCCATGTTAGGAGCTAGTAGTCGGCTCAACATAGGAAGAGGTAGAAGCTTATAGTGTTAGGGAAGATCGTACACGGCCCTACGAATGGTATTAAGGAATATAACCCGCCATCCATGCAATTGTAACAAACTAATCAACCGGTAAAAGATAGCTAAGGAGTAGTGAAATCTAAGTAAACACATTTTCTCTTATTTTTGTTTTCGCCACATTTACTTTAAGTTCGTTTTATTTTATTTTGTTTGCATTTGTAGTTATTTGGGTTAGTTGATTAGCAACTAATTCCGCCCACTCCTTCAAAACCGGAGATTTTTACTTGCTTTCCATAAAATATAAAAATAGAAAAAGAATTATCCTTCACCTCTAGACCTAGTTTAATTGAGTTTTAACCCTAGCGAAAACTATTCTTTGAGTTGAACGATCAATCTCCCGGTACTTGTCACTATACTATACTACAACGATCAGGTACACTGCCTGGTGGGGATTGCAAGCTTCTCAAGATCACTTGAGAGGTAAAACCTTTTGCAAGGTTGCAAAACCACGCATCAGTTCCTCCAAACCAAAACCCTCATCCAGATCTTCATTGAGATGTGAACTATGCAATCATCCAAACCACTCCACTGATAATTGCTACAGAATCCTGTTCTGCATGATATGCAAACAAGAAGACCACAGGACTTCTGATCACAACTCTCACACTGCTTCTCTAAAAGCACAAGGTTTTTACAAAACACAAGGCTATCAGTATGCCTCATATTCCAAACAAAGACAAAAGGCTAAGCCTTTCTTGCCATGTCCTCACTGTGGGTTCAATGATCATCTACCTGATGATTGCGTGATGAATAATTGTTGTAACATCTGTGGAGACCCCACACATGATGACAAGGGACATGACAAGATCATTTAAGCCAGAAGAAACAGCTCTACCAGCACTTCTCAGTCAACTGAGTCTTCAACTACCACAAAATGTAAAACTTGTGGAAGCTCAGTCCACTATACCTCAGACCATGATTCTTTAGCTAAGTTCAAAAAGTCCCTGAGGACTAAGCTCACTAGGAAGTGGGATAACAAGAAAAACTATCCCAGCTTACTATTTGTGCAGAAACACATTAGGGATCCTGCTTGGCACCTCGACAGTGGATGCCCAAGGAGTATGACTGGTGTGAAGTGTTATCTGCACAAATATGTAGAAGAACCAGGACCCAAGGTTGTATTTGGTGATAACTCATCAGCTCCCACTGAAGGTTATGGTTCAGTAAACTGCAATGGTATAATTTTTACAAGAATAGCTTATGTCAATGGTCTCAAGTACAATCTGATAAGTGTGAGTCAACTATGTGATGCAGAATACATAGTTCAGTTTGATGACAAGAGAGGGACCATCTTTAATGCCAACAAGGAAGTTGTGTTGATTGCTCCCAGGAGGGATGATGTTTATGTCCTAGACATGTCATCTCTTACTCAAAATGGGACTTGCCTCTTCTCTAAGGCAAGTGAGACAATCAACTGGCTCTGGCATAGGAGACTCTCTCATCTCAATTTCAAAAACATCAACAACCTGGCCAAACAGAACAAGGTTCTTGACCTTCCTTCCCTGGTGTATACCAAAGTCAAGCCATGTCCTGCTTGTGAAAAAGAAAAACACCACAGGGCATCATTCAAAACCAAACAATCTTTCTCAATCAAAAGTTGCCTGCATCTCCTCCACATGGACTTATTTGGACCTGTCAGTCTTATGTCCATTCACCATGAGAAGTATACTCTGGTTATTGTGAATGAATACTTGATGAGGCGAAAAATGATCCGTTTTTAGGGGGTCATTTAAGCCCGAATCCGAATTTATTTGATC